>JBAIZL010000002.1:181694523-182067023 GCA_036971475.1 Prosapia bicincta
TTTTGGAGTGTGTATAAAGCTTGTGTGTAGAATAGAACAATACAACAAAGTACATGTTTATAAAACCATATTAAATGAGATTAAGTGTGATTAATTTCTTTAAATACTCAAATATCAATAGGCCTGGATTGCTCAGTTTCAATATACGGCCAGTATCAGAAAAGGCAAATTGTAATGAATCCATGACATTACTTCGCCATTTTCCCCAATCCCTGTTTCATTTACACTTCCAACAATCAGTTTTCAGAATCACTAGTCCAGTTCTTTTGATCCTGTTTCTGAGTTGCAGTATCAACATCTTCATCGACATGTATATGTTGTAATGTCTTATACAGTATTGTAATAAACAATCAGTTAATAATTCCAAGTGTTTAATCCAAGGCACCCATATGTCGCCATCTGAGTGCTTCAGATTTCGTTGTTCAATTCTCTATAATCGTGTTCCGGAGCTGCATTATCACCTTCGGTCTTTTCACCTTCGTGATATATTATTTTCGTGTGGACCCGCAGGGGGGTGCGGACTAGCCGCACCTACGAGGGATTTGGCGTCCCTCGCGGTACCCTAGCCTAACACTACACCACTCACAAAGCATACACACACCATCACAATCTATACACATTTCAACACTTACATCTTCGCTTAGGGAATTTTGACTGGTCAGAACCGTTGCGCGTTGGGAGTGCTGAAAAGTCCAGAGCGTGACAAATTCTGGTCTGGGACGCTGATGTGAGCTTGCTCTGCCGAAGACGTAAGCGCGGTTTCTGGTCTACCAGCCGCTTCGGCCCTTGGTCAGGGAGTGTCCGCGGTGCATGGGTGTCGGAGCCTGTGCACAGTATTACGAGTTCTCGACTGATGCCCATCCAGTCGAGCTAAGGAGAAAAGCTATAGGCCTCAGAGTTCTGAGGATTGGAAATGATCTTATTGTGATCCAAGGGTGTACCCGTTCCTATAGTCTCGCCCGTAACGCTTGACACGATGGCTGGCAAAAAATATTTATGGATTCCAAAACCACGTCAAATATAACTAGTTTAAAGAGAACACGCCAGGATTCTCCTGACGATGTAATTAGTAAAGATTTGAGTAAAAAGTTGATGGTGGCAACGTCACAGACATTGCCATCAGCAAAGTACTTAGTTGTATCTAGTGCCGAAGAAGGGAAAGATCTTTCCAAAGTTTCTCCTTTCCTGATCAACAAGGCTATTACTGCCTGTGCTGGAGGTCCAGTAGCCTCTATTAAGAAACTCAGAAACGGAACACTGTTAGTTGCGACTTCCACCGAGAGACAAACCCGTGCTCTATCTAAAATGACCTCTTTCTTTGACCAGGTCAAGGTATCTGTGGCTCCCCACAGATCCTTCAATTACTCAAAGGGGGTCATCACATGTAGGGATTTAATGTACCTTCCGGTTGATGAAATTAAATCCGAACTGTCGTCTCAGTCAGTTACGGACGTTGTCAATATAATGAAAATGGACAAAGGAGAAAAAGTAGCAACAGCTTCTTTTATAGTCACTTTGGAAAGCCGGAAATACCCGAATACTTGCATGCAGGTTACCAAAGGATCTCAGTGAGACCATACGTGGCTAACCCTAGGCGCTGCTTCAAGTGCCAGCGATTTGGGCATATCAGCTCTACGTGTTCGAAGCAGAACGTATGCGGTATATGTAGCGTTGAAGGCCATGATGACAAGGAATGTGTTAATTCTCCGAAATGCGCCAACTGTGGTGGTGACCACCCAGCGCGATCCTACAACTGCCCTACTTTTAAGGAAGAGACAGCTATCCTAGGCATCATGGCGAAAGACAAGCTGTCGTTTCCAGACGCCAAAAAAATGTTTAGATCTACTCAGCCAAAGGCAGACAGTAAGACTTATGCCGCTACTCTGACCGGTTCCAAATCGTCCTGTAACAACTGTGCCGAGCTGTCGAAAAAAATTGAAGTTCTAACTGAACAAGTTTCTCGCCTTTTGTCCATAGTCACGAATGGTCCTCCTACTTTGAATTAAGTACAACCTGCAGCGACGGATAGTGTTTTGCCTCGTGTACCTATCCCTTCCACTGGGGGGATTGGAGCACGAAATAAATCATTAAGTGAGCCTTGTGTTTCTGTGCAGAAGATATTATCAACGGGTAATAAACCTTCTGTGCAGAAGACGTTGGAAAAATCCAAACCACGTAGACCGGAGTTACGGCAGACCACATCGCCACAGTCGTTACAGGGTATTAAGAAAAATGCTAACAAAGGAGGGAATGTAAAAACTACCCCTCCTAAACCCAAAACTTTCTCAGATTCCATCCCTGAACGGGTGGATATGGAATCTGAGAAATGTAAGCCTGAGACGTCCCAAAACGTCCCAGGCAAGAAAGGAGAGAGCACCAATGGGTGTCAAATAAACCCTTTGCTAAGCTAATAAATGTCTTTGCTTAGGAAGTCAGTGATACAATGGAACGTCAACGGTGTTAGGAGTCACATAGAAGAACTTAAAGTACTCGTGCGAGATGTGTACCCAATGTTTGTATGTCTACAGGAGACACATCTCCACGCATCGCATAATTTCCATTTAAGGGAGTATTCAGTTTTTAGATCGGACTTCGTTACAGAAGATCGAGCTAGAGGTGGCGTAGCCATCCTAGCCCGTGACTGTATCGATGCTGTTTCTCTAAACTTAATAACTCCTTTACAAGCAGTAGCCGTTCAAACAGCTGTCCCGTATAAAATCACTGTGTGTTGTGTCTACTTGCCACCACAAGAAAACCTGCATCACAGTGATTTAGTGAATTTAATAAGCCAGTTTCCAACTCCGTTCTTATTGGTAGAGGATTTTAATGCCCACCATTCGTCTTGGGGATCTCCGACTAGGAACTCTCGAGGTGACCTTGTTGAGAGTGTGAGAACGGAACTGGACTTATGTCTGCTAAATGACGGTTCGCCTACCCATTTAGCAGCATCTACTGGTGGATGGACAGCTGTTGACCTATCGATTTGCAGCCCTCAATTAGCTACTAGATGCACATGGTCGGTACTCAACGATTTGTATGGAAGCGACCATGTGCCTATTAAGATCAGTTTATGTGACTCCCAACCCTGTTATGCTCGAAATCCCAGTTGGATTTCGCGAAAAGCCAACTGGGACTCATACTCGAATTACCTTGTATCACTTGACATGGATTATTTGACACCCATTGATGAAAATATAGAAAATATTACGAAAGCAATTTTAAATGCCGCTGAAAAGACCATTCCGAAAACCTCTACGCATCCACGCCGACCGCCTGTGCCGTGGTGGAACGATGAAGGCACAGAAATCCTCCGTTTACGACGAAGAGCTCTTAGGAAATTTAAACGACACCCAACGAATGGAAACCTTCAGGAATATAAAATACTCCGTGCGAAAGCACGGAGGATATTTAGGCTGAGTAGAAAGAACTCTTGGGAACAGTACATTAGCACAATTAGACGAACAACTCCGTCTTCCACAGTGTGGAGGAAACTAAGATCAGTTTGTGGTACTTCCACTCCGTTGCCAGCCATTGCGCTGAAGCAACCGGATGGAAGAATAATCTCAAACCGTGATGATATTGCTAATGTACTTGGTAAATCATTTTCTAACTTTTCAGCTACTACAGCCTATAATAGATTATTCCAGATTTATAAAATGAAGGAAGAAGCAATACCGTTTACTGTTGGGTCGTCTGGGGACTCTCCTTTAAACACTCCTTTCTCTATAGGGGAATTGGAGTCAGCTCTTGCGTCAACGAAGGATTCTGCACCAGGTCCTGATTCCATTGTGTACTCCATGCTAAAACATCTACCATCATCGGCGAAACTTGTCCTCCTTCGAGTATACAATCGTTTATTCGAGGAGCGCTCTTTCCCCGATGCATGGTTAGAATCGACTGTAGTTCCTCTTTTGAAGCCAGGTAAAGAAAAAACCAATCCCAGTAGTTATAGACCTATATCCCTTACAAGCGTCTTATGCAAACTACTGGAGAAGATGGTCAACCGCCGTCTTGTCTGGTACCTAGAAACCAATGACCTTATTTGCAACGAACAGTGTGGTTTCAGGCAAGGACGATCATCCGTTGACCAATTGGTTTTGTTAGAATCTGCTATTCAAGATGCCCTTCTCTTGCGTCAAACACTCGTTGCTGTTTTCTTCGACCTTGAGAAGGCATACGATATGGCATTGAAAAGAGGAATTCTGAACACTTTAAAATCATGGGGTATACAAGGAAATGTCTTAGCATTCATAGCTAACTTTCTTTCAAATAGATCTTTCCGCGTTCGTCTTGGAGGCACGTATTCAAACAGTTATAAACAGGAGAATGGTGTACCGCAGGGCAGCGTGCTGAGCGTCACGCTATTTGCCGTTGCAATAAACAGTATCACGAGTTATATACTATCTCCGATTCACTGTTCACTCTTTGTAGATGACTTTTGTATATATGTGCCAGCTCGTAGTATGGCAACTGCGGAAAGATCTTTGCAGTTAGCAATAAGTAGATTAGAGGAATGGTCAAGAACTACAGGTTTTAAATTCTCTGCTTCGAAGACCCAGTGTGTAGCATTTAGTCGTCGTAGGCAACACCAGGAGCCGACCCTTTATCTTCATGGGATTCAACTTCAAACCGCGGATAGTGTTCGATTTCTAGGTCTTTTATTTGATAAAAGACTCTCATGGATCCCACATGTTCGTGATTTGAAGGTGAGATGCAATAAGAAATTGGATATGTTAAGAGTCCTTAGTGGTACGAATTGGGGAGCAGACAGAACTAGTATGCTTCGCTTTTATCGCGCGGTCGTTAGATCGCGCATTGATTATGGCTGTCAAGCCTATTCATCCGCACGACTTACAGTTCCGAAAACTCTCGATGCTGTCCACCACTCTGGACTTAGACTTGCTACTGGTGCATTTAGAACTAGCCCAATCCCTAGTCTTCTTGTCGAGGCTGGGGAACCCGCTCTTTCAAGACGACGTCAGATGCTACAAATATCTTACGTTTCTGTTCTTCGAAGCAAACCCAACCACTCGGCATTTGAAAGAGTCTTTAATAATACGCTAAATCAAGTGTACAATACACGTCAACGTTCGACCGCTCCATTTGGCATACGAACGTTAAGAATATTGGATGACCTTGAGTTGCAACTTCCAACTATGTTTGAACGACAAATGTGCTATCTACCTCCATGGATAATAAAAACGCCGCACTTCGATTTCTCATTGTCCAGTTATATAAAACACGATACTCCTGTTGTGGTCTACCACCAGGAATTTTTATCCATTTATAAATCTCACCAACACAGTGAAATTATTTTCTCTGATGGATCTAAACTGGACAATGGCGTTGGGTGTGCGTTTTATGCATCTGAATGCACCTACACGTACGGATTGCCCTCAGCTTGCAGTGTTTTCACGGCAGAACTATTTGCTATTTTTAAAGCTTTGACCGTCATTCAATCTCGATCCTCGCATTATCTTTTGTGTTCGGATTCCAAAAGTGCTCTTCAGGCCCTTCAGGATGTTTTCTCTAGCAACCCTTTAGTTGGGGACATTTTGTGTGCTGTACACAGGCTTCAATTGAGGGGTGTGGGGGTAACTTTCTGTTGGGTTCCTGGACATTGCGGAATACTTGGAAACACAAAAGCGGATGAAGCGGCGAAGAAAGCTACAGGTTTGGTGCCTATTACTCAACTAGTTATGGCATCTGATTATGTGTGTTTCGCGAAACATTTATTGCTCGCTGCTTGGAATGATGAGTGGCATACCGTGATTGAGAATAAGCTGAGGGAAATTAAGGATACCGTCCGTCCATGGAGGTCTTCAATTCGTTCAAAACGTAGGGAGGAAGTGGTGGTTACACGCCTTCGCGTTGGCCACTCTTTTGCAACTCATGGATATTTGATGAGTCGTGAAGATCCACCAATATGCCAATATTGCGGTGATATCTTCACAATAAAACATATTTTAGTAGACTGTGTTAATATAAGCAATATTCGTGACCTTTTTAATTTAAAAGGGAGTTTGAAGGTGGTGCTAAGGGACGATGCCTCGGCCATTGACCGAGTCATCGCTTTCTTGCACCACTTGAAAATATTTTTTAAAATTTAATACATAAATATATTTTTTTATTTATACATATAATTCTGTTTCTTTTATTTATCTTAATTAAATTTATTTTGTGTTCTTGTTATTGTTATTGAGATTTATTTATTGGTAAATTGTTACCTATTATTGTTTTACATATTGTTATTATTTATTTACTGTTATATTGTTCTTTGTTGTTATTTTGTTATTTATAGTTTTTTAAGAATTTTTTCATAGTTATAGATTTATTGTTGTTTTTTGTTATTTATTGTTGTTGTTTTGAAATTTTTGTTCTATTTAAATTTATTTGGTATTATTAAAAATATTGCGTTCCGTGTTAGATTTTGTTTGGCGATGATAACCACAATTGGTTTTTCGCCAGGAAAAAAAATATATTTTGGTGTGGTACTAAATACCTGGCCACAGTTTTCCAGCAAGATTAAGAACAATATTTTATCCGATTTTCTTTCAAGGTTTGGTTTTTACAATTATCTCCCGAACTGTAAAATTGTACGACGTAATATTTGTTAGATGCATCTCACTCTTTTATATGCGACCGTTATGAAAACCAACAAAATTGCCGGTAATTATTTCTCTTAACCTTTCGACTATCACTCTTTCTATTTTTTAAAATCACTTATCACACAATTCCTGGAATTAACGCTTCAACTGTTTTTTTAAAATAGTTTTTATATCGTTTTTTTGTTTCATAATCACAAACCAGTAGTTTTCTTTTTTAGTTGTTTGATACTGTACTTCTGATTGTAAAGCCATCTGTAACTCGCGTGGAAATCGTTATTATGCATTATCTCCGGCGAAGAAAATTAATACGATCCCTTTAAATTGGTGCTTTCCTCCCTTTAATACGATCCCTTCCTCTCTTTAATGCTATCCCACTTTCCTTTAGTACGTTCTTTTCTTTAATACGATTCCTTCGTCCCTTTAATACGATCCCTTCGTTCCTTTAATGCGATTCTTTCGTTCCTTTAATACGATCCCTATCTTTCCTTTAAAGTGATGCCTTCTTCCCTTTAATACAGCCCCTTCCTCCCTTTAATACTATTCCTTCCTTCCTTAAATACGATCCCTTCCTTCCTTTGGTACGATCCCTTCCTTCCTTTAATACGATCCCTTCCTCCCTTTTAATACGATCCCTTTGTTCCTTTAGCACTATTCTTTCCTCCATTTAATACGATCCCTTTTCTTCCTTTAAAGTGATGCCTCCCTCCTTTAATACGGTCCTTTCCTCCCTTTAATGCTATCTCCTCCTTCCTTTAAAACGATCCCTTTCTTCCTTTAAAACAATCCCTTTCTACCTTAAATACGATCCCTTCCTTCCTTTAATACGATTTCTTTCTTCCTTTAATACGTTCATTTCCTTCCTTTAATACGGTCCTTTTCCTTCCTTTAAAGTGATGCCTCACTCCCTTTAATACGATCCCTTCCTCCCTTTATAAAAATGATCCCGTCCTTCCTTCATACGATCCCTTCCTCACTTCAATGGTATTCCCTCCTTCCTTTAAACCGATCCCTCCTTCCTTTAATACGATCCCTTCTTTACTTTAATATGATCGATCCCTGGCTTGTATTAACTGAAGAATCTTTGAGGACAATGCGTCTTTTAAGGTGTTTATATTAAGTTCGCCCAGGCTTGCATAAAATTATCGTAACGCAACGTCGCGTCGCGTCGTCACGTCTGAACTGTGTTTCCGAACGTTCCGTCACTTTGTCATATTATCAGCGCCATATGAAGGCATGTCATGCATTGGCGACAGGCGTCCTCGTAGCTTGTCTGGACGTGACGCGTGACAGGGCATTTACCGGTTTCTAAATATGGAGTTCTGCTTCTGGTATTTATTGAAGTACATAGCATTACCTAGTATTGCGATGTTTTTTTATTGATGCCTAGGATAAACTTTTAGAACGTTTTAAAATTAAGGCTGATTAATGTAAATGAAATGTTAAATTATTGTCGACGTAGAAAGTTGATTACATAATCATTTTTGTATTTATATAAATATATTAAAAGTATTGGAAATGTTCGATAAACATATTAATATAGAAACGTGTATATATATATATATATATATATATATACAAATGTTATAAATGTATAAAAAGCTATTATATGTTGTATGTTGGGGGGGGGGATAAAGGGGGAGGAATGACTTTTTAAGAGTTAGAGAAAATATATGCTTAGATATTATTCAAGAATAAAACAAAATGGCAAATTTGAGCATATAAGCCGCTCGCGCTCCGTACCTTTTTAATTTGTACTTTTATTTAAATATTAGTTTTATTTATAATAATATCTAACCTCCCTCTTCTGAGCACAGCCTGACTAGTGACTATATACGTAGCTTTTACTACTAGACTTTTGATCTTGGCGTAAATATTCTCAGTTTTTGAAGTGATAACGTCTTTACGCGCAATGAACAAAACACAAGATTAAATCATCGCTTTCGCGTCACACTATTTCTGTACAGCATATAACCTACATTACAACATATGATTTCATCTATCAGCTGATTTTGTATTATAGGTTATGTTGTAGAACAGCCGTTTTACACGTAGATTATTATTAAATAGTTTTGATTAGTTGATAAATATAGTAATTTATTTAAATTTCTATAAAACTCAATACAATAATTCAATATAACGATAATAATATATGTATCTGTAATCCACGTTTTATACGGAAAATATTGTTATATCTGTCTTATACTATTTAAAGAACTGATTTTAATTGTTGTTAAAAAATTTGTATTCAGTTAACATATAATACGTTTTTTTTAACCAAATAATTTTATTATTCACTACAAAAAATATTAGTCTTTATTAAGTACATTTCTCTAATAAAGATGTAAAAACTGAATAAAAATTTTATAAATTCATATTTTCGTTGAAACTTCTTCAGTGTACTATTAGCTCTATTTTATCACTTCAGTCGGGACTCCCCGAGTGTCGGATCCAAAAATTTTTATCCTGTTCTTCAACTTTTGGGGCAATAAAATTAATAACAAACTCTATTATGTTCTATAAGAGAGGAAACATCGCGTCGTGCAATCATTCGTTCTTGGATGTCTGGATACACCGTGCGACATCTGCTCTTTCTCGATTTTATCCCGGTCGGACGACATAAACGAACCGCATTGGACGCATTGTGCAACCTATCTGCGCATTAGTTCCCGATCTCTCTACACTGAACAAACTAAACACCGGATGCTTCTGTATAAGAATAAATGTTAATAAATGATTTCACTTAATAATAATAAAATAAAGTTTCTAGCTTTATGTATTCCTATTCACATCTTTATCTGGAAGATAAGGGGTCCTTATTGACATTGAAGTCAAGCAAGTTGCCTAATCACAGCTCCAAGTCTAGTCTAGGCTTGACTACCAGACTAGACGTTCCGACAAGCGCATTATTCAGACAAATATCTACTTTTTATTTAACGTTCTTTTCAATATTTATGTTTAGAATGTAAGTATAAGTCTTGCTGCCTTATTTTATGCAGTATAGTTGTTCCCGTGTTTTATAAATTTTAATTTACTACTTTTGTTAACATGTTTATATGTTTAAAATATAATATGTTTTAAACGTTACTCTTCCAGATATTGTCTTGTTCAAAACATCGAGTAAACGATATATCATATTTTTGTTTTGTTTTATTTTATAAAATACTCTGTTTTTTTTTACTTCGTTGGCAAGTGAGTACCCATGGTAACTTTTAAGTTACACGTGTTTCAAACGTAAAGCTAAGAAATACAGACTAATGCAATCACTTTAATAACGTATGACGTTAATTAAGGTACCAGGGTTAAAGAAAGAAGAAGAGTGAGTATGTTGGATGGCTAAGTAAGTTAGAAGTTTTGTTTCATTAAAAAGAGGAGCAAAATAATTACAATGTTTCTAGCTTAGTGATCGCCGAATTTGTTTATATTTTTATAAAGCATTTTACGTAATATAATTATCTAACTTGATATGTTTAGGTACATGGGGGACATCTCACCGCAGGTTTCATGTTAGTAGCGTGAGCGGTAGCATCGGGAGCAACAGGGAACGCAGGAGATCCGGGGACTCTGGCGACAGAAGGAAATCAGGGGACGAGATTGTCAAGGAGTCTGTATACCATACTGTGCATGCTGTACAGTCTCCTAGGAAATCCACGCCTACCTCTCTGTTTGAAGTGTTTAGACCTCGTTCAAAGTCTGATGCTTCTAAGGCAAAAAAGCCTACAACACTGATTGCTCAGATGAAGAATGCAGTGCAGGTAAGGAGGACTGCATATAATAAACTCAACTATAAGTTTATATATATATATATATATATATATATATATAAAACTTTGCAACATTGTTTTCTTGTATACACTTGTCACTTACACTTTAATGTACTTATTAATCAATAATCTTACTTGGTATACATGCGAATCGACTTTCGAGGACTTCAATTACGTGCCCTCATTTTCGAGCATCAAGTGAGCATCTTGTACACAGTATATGCGAGTCGACTTTTCTGGACTTTAATTATGTCTCCTCATTTTCGAGCATCAACTGAGTGTATATATATATATATATATATATATATATATATATATATATATATATATATATATATATATAAAGAACTAAGTCATACAAATACAAGAATTATAATTGAATTTACAATTCAAAGCTTTTCATTGGCTAACAGTACCAACATCATCAGGAATATTAAACAATATGATGTTGCTGATGATATTGGTACTGTTAGCCAACGAAAAGCTTTGAATTGTAAATTCAATTATAATTCTTGCATTTGTATTTTGACTTAGTTCTTTATTAATACACAAGAATACATATTGCGATATTTATATATATATATATATATATATATATATATATATATATATACATATATATATATATATATATATATATATATATACACTATATATATATATATATATATATATATATATATATATATATATATATATATATATATATATATATAATACAAGAATATTTTATTGAATTATAAAATTCAAAGCTTTTTGTTGGCAAACAGTACCAACATCATCAGGAATAATAAAGAATATCAAACATATGAGTGTTAGTTAGATCTAACAGTGTTGCCAAATCTATTACAATATTGTCAAAATTATTAATCTGCTGCCTTAACGATACATACATTGAATATAATGTCAAATTTTGATTTTATTTGTATATGTTTATTTATCAACTTGTTATTATTATTATATTTATATATTTCTAAAGCTTCATAAAACTTCATTCTTAGACCTTTGTTAATTTCTTTAATAAGTATATTTATTATATACATATTTTTTTTTTAAAGTTACATTTAAATGTATTGGTTTTGAAAATATTGGAAATTTAGATTTATAAAAAAATTAATATACTATGATCATTGAAATGACAAGAACGAATCATAATTAATAAAAAAGCAGCTAAGAAATACTAATATCTTTACCATTAAAATAATTACTAAGTGCATTGCCACTAGTGGAAGATAAGAGAAGAGTCATGGCCTAGGTTTATATATAGAATCTGTTAGTCTTAAAAGCACAACTGCCTCAAAAAGAGTTCTTAAACAAAACTAAATAGGGGTCTATACATATTACCTAATGTATATAGAGGGAATGGGGTACAGTGTTGTGTTTTTGCTGCTCAATTTGGGAGAGAGCAGGTCCATGCCAGCGGTACGAAGCAGCAAAAATGGAAATAATTTTCAACAGCACTATAGACATAGACTGCAACTGAAAAAAACACATCAATCAATATTTAATAATCAGAAAATAAAAATGCACAAACAGCATGTTTTAGGATACATTTCATATCACTTTTTTATGGTTTTGAAATGTCTGGGATGTCAAAACTGGGCATTGCTGATGCTCAACTTTTCTTTTGTTTGTTTTTTGTACTGATAGAGCCAGACCCTAAGTGGTATTCAAGCAATGTGAAGGAAAGTCAGTACTTTTTAAAAATTACAAAGTGCACATTAGCAAATTGCCAAACACTGTACACTTTTATACATTTTACCACTAAGGTGTATTCCTCCCCTGCTTTATTAGTCAGTCTGAATGTGGACTTACAGCTCCTCCCCCTGGTAAAGCAGAAGACAGGTTTTCTTCTCCGGTCCTAAGATTGACTTTGCCATTATTAGTCTTTCCTACCTACATTTGATGGAATACTACTGCAGTCAATACTTACTCTCCAAGCATGCAGATAAGAAATCTAAAGGCACCTATACCCTTTCTGTGATTGAACTTTATCTCTGTCAGGTACTCTAACATCCTCATCGTTTCGGAGTACATGGCAGAGCATTCAACAAGGACTAAGGTAACCCAAAGGGTTTTTATAAACATTGTTACAATAACCTCTGTGAGATACCTGAGGTTTCGGTCATAATGCGTTCTAGAAGTTTTTGAGGATGTCTACTGAAAAGTAGGTCGAGGCGCTACCAGTTGTTCAAATTTTATCACATTAATTGAAACCAGGTTGGATAGATGACACATTTTATGACTGGATTAGACATTAACTTTTAACAATTTTAAACTTGTTTGCTTCAATTATTTGTGTATTTTTAACCAACTTCAAAAAAAAGGAAGAGGTTCTGTATTCAACTCTTATGTTTTTTCCACAATAATTTTGAAAGTATTGAACCGATCGAAGTGATTTTTCTTGCAAATGAAAGAGGAAACCCTGTTGGTGGTCCCACTATAGTTAGTTATATGCCAATCAATCTGATTTGGAAAAAATAATATGCTATTTTAATGAGTAAATTTTTTTCAACGGATAATGAACTATAAAATAACTTATAAGCAAAATATAACGATCACAACATTTATTTCACATAGATAATAATGTATAAAAAAAAATAAGTGTAAAACAAATATTCTTTTATTTCTTGCTTGAGAAAGCCACTTAGTACGACCATCATCGGATTATAATGAACGAATTTTCCTCATCAAAGCAGATTTTTTAGATGGTCAAGCCCTATTGATATATAGCTTGGTATAACTGGAATGAGATATTCAATAATCCTTAGGTGAAAACTTCTTTACTTGACAAAATATCAACAAATTAGTTCATTAAATATAACTTCACTATCAATTTTCACTTTTTTAAAATAACATTTTATATGTAAAAAAATATTTTTCTAATAATTATTAAAAATAGAATTATTGAATATTTACCTGAGATTTTGCATTACATGATTATTAACACGTTTTTAAACGGAAAGGAAAAAGAATAATTGCAATATAGAAATAATGTGTAGAATTTTAGGAAAATTTATCAAGGGAATTTCCAACATAATTTACTCAATGTATTCGTCTGACGTACTGATATGTTTATTGTATTGTTCGAGGGCTTGTCACTTATTTGAACAACAACTAAGCAGTATGATTAGAGGGATATACACTAGGGTGGGTTCAAAAAATTTAATAATTTTTTTCTGAACACTTTAGTGAGGAAAAGTGTATATTTTAATAAGAAAAAATGCAACATAAAAAATTTTATAATCTTTTAACATCTTCCAGTTGCTCAACGTTCAGAAAGATTTCAAAACGTTTCAAAAACCCAATTCTTTGTTAATTTTTTATATTACTTAAAATTTTTATAACACATACGCTTCAATTTTTGATGCTTGAACCTTAATAAAATCAAGCCTTGTACTTGCTAATCCATCAAATCTATTCCAAACGTTTCCAAAACAATCAACTTTTTGATTGCTTGATTTCCCATGATTTATTATAGCGAACAGATTTATTCTTCTCACGAAACAAAATTTAATGTATTCGATATTATGAGAGTATGCAGGACGATGATTTATCTTTTTTCTTGGAAAAGACCATACATATGAGATATCTCCTTAAATCTTTTGAATCATAAATTTAAATAATTTCTTATATCATCATGTTTTCAAGTATTCTGCCATAATAGAAAATCAAGTGTTCAGTTAATCTACAAGGTCCATTCAATAAATTAAAGACACAAATTGACAGTGGTTGCTGGTGCCTAAAACCTATGAGGGTTGCAGGAGGTAAAAGTAATAGTTTTTTTAAGCCGAAGAAATCGTAATTATAAAAACTTGAAGGGCTGTTATAGGTAAATACTGCCTAATACTTTGTGATTTATTCTATTGAAGGAAATATATATTGGCATTTTCTATTTTTATTTTACTTATTTAAGACACCTGATCTCAAGACATGGATTTATTTCTTAACAAACCGATCTCAATTCATTCCTAACTGTGAATGTCAACAAACTCGATGCGGAGCGGAGATCTGTCTCGTTGTATGGAGCCAATCTGAACCGAACACTCCAGAGGTTTCAGGTTGTTTGCAACCTAATAGATCCTTACGGAGCTACTTGACTGTTTTAGTCTGTCTGGACCTTCCATTTTTTTCCTCCATTAAGAGTGATATCACAGGGTGTTGCAAGTTTCCCAGCAACCAAGCCGAATGTGACTGTCTGCCTATGACTGAGTGAACTCTCACACGCTTGCTGTGGCTCTGGCGTTATTATTATTACTTATAATGATCGATCATGTTATATGATGAATAATCGCTCATAACCATGTATATAAATCTTACATGATAAATATATTTGTTTTCTTCTTGTTCTTGATCTCTGGTTTGGTGTAACGCAACTCTCCAACCTGCCTATGAGCCGCCACTGCAAATTGATACAGCACAAAAACTGTGTAATTTTGAAAAAATGAAACTTTTGTTATTTCTCAACATAAACTCTACCAATATTAATACAAATTAACTTTTTCTTTATCAGATTAAAAGAAGTCTTTGTCTTGTGTTTGAGTCCCTTTCTTACAAATTCTTTAACCTCATCGTTCTCACTGAACTTTTTTACACAATGCCTTTTTTGGGCGAGCAAAATATATGAAAATTAGAGGAAGCCAGATTTGAATATAATAGGATGATATAGTGGTAACGTTTCTTTCAATAGTGTCTTGAGTTAGCTTGACAGTGTGAGCAGAAGCATTATATTGCAGAAAAATCTCGCCCTTTCTTTGAGATTTGTGACATTAATGTCTCATTACTGGCTTTATTTTATTAATGTCCATGCCTGAGTAGTAGGCACTGTTTATTGTACACTGATCTTGCAAATAATCACAAAATGTGATACTGGGGGCATCTAAAATTATACCAAACCTGACTTTCTTGTTGATCTTTGTTTTGAATTTTTTTTTGACATGTGAGCTGGTGTTTCCATTCAATTTTTTGCCTTTGGACTCTTGTACAAAATGGTAGCAAACATGATTTTCTTCCTGTTGTTTGTGTTCTGAATTTCTTATTGACAGGTGAGCTGGTGTTTCTAATCAATCCTTTGTCTTTTGGACTCTTGTTCAAAATGGTGAACCCAAGTCTTATCCCCAATTAAAATGTTGCTTAGAAAATGATCACATTCCGTTTTATAAGGTTCTTCTAACTCTTGAGAAACTTTGAGCTTTGTGTTTTGTAGTGCTAATTCTTTCTTTACCCAGCTTTCACTGGTTTTGTTGTAATTGAGCTTGTTACCGATAATGTTATGCATTGTACCGGCAATTGTAATTGTAACAATTGTACTGTAATTGTTTGTGCTGTAAGATCTTTATTTGTCAGTACTCACAAATAATGTTATCAATTTTAGTGTAAATGTAACAGTTGACTCTTGAACTAGTCAGCGAGGAGATTGATCATCAGTAGGTTCAACTAATTTTAAATTTTCTACCTACCTACAAAAAATTATAGTTTTCAACCTGCTGTAAACGTATTTGAAAAAAGACTTTTTTTACCTTCATAGCTAAAAACCATAGGAAGGGAAAATCCATATCACTGAACATTGTTCAATTAATCTAGAAAATTAAAATGTCAATGCTATTGTTAAATTTAGTACTGAGGTTAAAAACAAAACAATTTTAATATGGTACTTGTTGCCAGCTGATCCGAGTGATGCCAACAAAGTACTATAATAACCAAACACCTCATACATACTGTCTCATTACATCATTATGTGTCTTGAATTATTGAATGACTCTCAGGAATAGTTAATAAAGAAAACCTTTAGACTTCTAAAATGCTAGTAATACATTATGGTCTGAAAAACAACCATTTATCGTTTAAGGTAAATAATTGATCTAAATCAGTATTTTTCAGGGTCTGAAAAAATGCGTGTTATTCATGGAAACTAAACAAAACTTGAAACATCCAACCCAATTAAGTGTTGTCATAATTAAAGCATCCTGCCCTCAAATACTCCTAATACTTTTATCAGAGACACTAAATAGGTTATAAGGGTTCAATAGTTTTACTATTGGTATAAACCAAGAGGATCATTGAACAAACAAAGAAACTAATTACTTTAAAGAAAATTTTTAACCCTAAAACGCTCTTTTTGCAAATACATTGAATAGATTACAAGAGAAATACTTCAAATACTTTTTAACATTCTGCTAAGGCCTTGCAGAATACAGACGCTTACTTTATTTTTATAATACATTCAAATATCAGAGGTTCTGGATATGAGAGGTTTTACTGCACATAGTTATTTATATGTTTTAATAAAGTGAGATTCCTGACTTAGGGCCCAAATAAAGCAATCTTTTTCAGCATATTTGACCATAATTTGAAAAATATAACCTTAGCTTACAAACCCTGTGCAGTAAATTCATTAAAAACCATATTAAGTTATTCTTAAATTGTCATATGACATAGAAACAAGTAGTCCAAACCACGCTTTCTTTTTATGGTCATTTTTTCAGTACACAGTTATACAATGTAAATACTGAATTAATATTGATTAAGTTTAACTACTCCATTTATAACACGCTCATATTTAATATTTAGTTTTAACCGAATTCATTTTTTTCAGAATTCACTCATGTCCCCTTCATCTAGTAACAAGAGTAGTGCGAGTAATAGTGGTTCTACATCAAGCACAGATACAAATGTTACCGAACAGAGTTCAACATCTACGTCAAGGCCTCGGGCAGGCTCCGATAGTTCGACCAATGGCAACAACAACAGTAAAGGTCCGGTTTCTAAAGTAATGGATTTGTTTAGGCAAAGGTCACATAGTGCTGTGTCTGCAGAGGACAAAAGGAAAGCAGTAAGTAGAGGATTTCTTACTATAACTTGAATGTAAAACTAATGAAAATGCGTTTTTTTTTTTATTTAAGTGTTTTCTTGTGAGTTTTTTTGTGGTTGTGAGGTTTTTTTTTTTTTAACTTGAGAGCGGGTTTAAACTGCCCGAAGCACTGCTACCTTAAGGTATATTGTACTTACCTCCCTGATCTAGTCAAATAGCCCCTTCCCTCTTACCAGGTTTAGGAGTTTCCTGACTAGTGTTTTATCTTCAGCATCCACCAGAGCTGTACTATCACCAAAGAGGTTGAAGCGCCTCTCAGCAAGTGCTTCACATCTATAAATAATGTGTGTGTGGCAGTCTCCAGTTCTTGGCCGCATAATCTGCACTCTGGTTCATCTTTGTAGATACCCATTTTATGTAGATGTTTCCTTAGTCCACAGTGTCCCGTGAGTAGACCTGTGGCTATCCTCAATTCCTGCCTAGACAGATAGATGAGACTCTTCTGCAGCCCCAAGGAAGGTTTCCTAAGGGTTAGCTTACTGTGTCTCATCCCTTCAGCCCTGATCCAGTGCTCACAGTGTCTTTCAGCCATCCACCTTCGCACTGCAATCTTGACCATGGACTTGGAAATACCTACCGCCGGCTCCAGTCCAATCAGGGGAGTCGAAGACCCCTCTCTGGCCAGCGCATCTGCAGCTTCATTTTAAAATATTCCCCTATGCCCTGGCACCCAACCTATCTTGATTTGATTGTACCTTGCCAGGGCTTCTAGGTTATTTAGGCACTCCCTGACTATGGCCGAGGTGACCACATGTCCGTTTAGTGCTTTCATTGCTTGTGAGGTTAAAAAGGCAGTTAATTATTATTTGCTTTGAACACATTACTTTAACTTTAAACATAGTGTTTAAACTATATAGAAAAATTAAAGGAGAATATTAATACACAAAATGAATAAACAAATTATTTTTAATGAAATTGACGATATACTAATACATAAAATTTTGTTGGTGGTTTTATTGAAGTTGACACACAATACAGAAGTTCTATAGTCCTGTTATAGTAGTTGGTTCCTCTCATGGTATGCCTTGAAACATTGTTCTAAACACAGTCCGGGACGTTCAGTTCAAGATGAGCATTGGTAGATTGTGAACTTCCTCCTTCCCAAGATTTTGCACATTCTGCATTTTTTTCTGAGGGTTTTTCAATAGGGATCTGATAGATATTTTGTTGGAAGATGTAGGCTCCCTCTGACTGAACGAGTCGGTGTTAATTCAATAGGAGGTATATTTTTGTAAGCTAAGAAATTTGTGATGAGTTCAAGGCAAAAGTCATATAGATCAAGCTTGTTGTTGACACAAGAAGAAAGAGTTGATGACCATTAATTGAACGTAATGAAAAAATACCTTCTTATATCACCTTATTGATTTATGGTTATATGGATAATAAGATAGCATCTAGTATTATATCCATCCCACACATATAGCTATTGTACTGAATAACTGGCAAAGATTTCACAGCTGCTGACCACATTTGTTGATAAACTGTATAACATCATTACTGTGTTCTATGGATATGTATAGTATACAAGTTGTCCATGTAGACAGAATGACCATTACCAAGGTGGTTTCTAAGTAAGTGGTCAACTACATTGGGTACATGTGCCATTTCTCCCAAGTCATCTAATCTACCTGCATAAATGTGAGTATCAGGACAAGTGCATTTGGCTTACTTATGTGTTGATTCCATACTATCCATGTTTTTTATTCCAAATATATTGCCGGAAGATCAATCGTCCCAGCCATAAGATCATTCCTTTGCCAACATATAGCTCTTTTCCAGCCAGATAGTACATGTGAGCTATTTTGTTATTGAAATGATCCAAAAAAGACAAACCTTATACTTCCTGTCATCACGTACAGACTTGCCTGCTTGAGGAAGTTTACAAAAATGCAAGCATCATAGTATTTATAAAAAACGATCCCTGCTCATGTATTTGAAAAATACTGTTTTAAAAAGAGGATTTGTCTTCCAATAATCTTGAAGACGAGGTAGGACTACAAATCTAGTGTGCAAAACCAATCCTAAGAAAACGTTTAATTTTTTCAGAGATTTTTTTCTAATGATTTATTCTTGAACGTTTCTTTTTTTGAGTACTTGAATACACCACTTGCGTGTTAGCATCGGTCAGTTCACATATCTTAACCAAAAATTGATCATCTAGAATATTATTAAAGCAATCAACAGGCCCTTTTATACTAGGAATGTTGAGAAGAAGTCCATTCAACTTTTGAAACTTTAAAGTTTTTAATTGATTATAATCATCTGTCCAAACAATAGGTGGAACATGTTAGTTTGCAATTCCAGTTTTACTTTCATTACTATTTTCCTTGACATTAATATTTTCATTATTTACGACAGGACTATTTATAAAAATACTAGATATTTCACTTATGGTTTCTACAGCATTTTCAGATATAGCATCCTGACTACAAGGTTCAATTACCTATTCAAATACGGATCAAAATTCTTTCTCTACTGCACTTTTTTCACTATTACCATCAGACCAGAAATGCAATCACCATAACATTCAAATGCAATCCGAACAATTCATTTAACTATAAGTTTGTCTATGTTGATAAGTTCATCAATTACTACTTACAATTTTTTAAGGACCAGCACATTGGTTTTCCATTACTAACGTTTGATCCGTTGAAGAAAAAAAAGAAATTACAAACAAACACAACCACACTAAACACTGTACAATAGTGGACAACTTACTAAAACCCAAAATCACTAGTGCCAGGCTAAACGTGAGAGATTACCAGTAATGCTTGCACCAAGCTCGCATGCATGTCCACCGCAAACTGTGAGTGCCATGTTAACCGCACATAAGTGTTCGGTGCAGTTAGGATTCAAGTTTAGACTTTGTTTATACCTTTGTTTAAATCTGTGATTGCCGTTTCTTACAATGTGACAAGGCTACAATGACTCAAAGGTTTTTTTTGACATATTCTTCTTCTAGAGCAATATCTCGTAAATTTTTCTTTCTCTAGGAAAATCGCTTTCCTCTTGTCACCTTATACACCCTGTGACTTCTAAAAACATTTATTTTCATGACAGTCTTTAACAGTTTTTTTTAATGTCAGGCAATTGAATAAATATTGTAAAAGTCTAATTTTGCTTACAATATTAGGTCCCATTCGCTTCATAAGAATTATAAGAATTTGTCCTCATAGGACATTCATATCATTGCCCTTAGATTCCTTTAGAAAATAGTGTCAGATATTTTAGAAATGTGAAATCTACTTGTTACAGATTTCAGGTAGCAGATTAACCTATAAGCAATTCTTCAGAGAGCGGAAGAGAGATTTTACTTTAGTATGCATGATATCATTAAATCATGTTATGCATTTTTTGGGAGGTGGGGGGGGGAGGCTTTACAGAATTAATTAGAGTGGTATTCAATCAACACACACACACACACACACATATATATATATATATATATATATATATATATATATATATTTAATATATTAAAAAATATTTCAAAAACAAGAATACTTTTAATGAATATATTTATTCAAAGCTATAAAAGATGTTATTTTATCGGCGAAAAGCTTTGAATAAATATATTCATTAAAAGTATTCTTGTTTTTGAAATATTTTTAATATATTAACTATATTACAAGAAAACATATCACCATATTTAATATATATATATATATATATATATATATATATATATATATATATATATATTTTTTTTTTTTTTTTTTTTCTTGATAGTTTACGTTATCCATTGTTTTTCTGTTGCACTGACTTTATGAAGTTAATATATTACTATTGTAAGTAATTTTTCCACCAATTTAAAATTACTTATAATAAAACTTTAAAATTACTTTTAATAAAATTACTTACAATAGTAATATATTAACTTCATATATATATATATATATATATATATATATATAATGATTAAAACATTTGACAATAAACCCAGTAGCGCATTTTGTAGTAACCCAGTAGTTAATTTTGTATACTTCAGAGGCTAAGGCTGTGTCATATTTGGTTCAAACCATTGCCAGAATCAATCTGATAAGAAATGTTTTACAAAACATCCAGGGTTTTTTTTCTATAACATTCAAGGCACTCCTATTCTATTTCCTTATCATGTTCAAATCGATTCTTCTAGTCTTCTGGAGTGATTTCGGCAAATTTCTTGGTTGTAAGCTGGAGGACAGTTTTTGTCTTATGAATGTACCCCATATCAACTCAATTCGGTGGGACTAGGGTATATATCAAATCCAAATGGTAATGGGGGTAGTATAAAAACTGAGTGACTCTGCTGAGCTAAGACTGCGCCAATCCTGTACATTTTCAACTTGGATTTCTTCAGTTTGATTATTGAGTATATTTGGGCTTTCAACATGGTTTTCGTAATAGGGAGTACATTGTCAATCAGCTCTTTCTGCTTATCTTATTCCTTCTACAAAGAGGTTTGGCACCCGGTTGACTCGTTATTATGATCCGATGCATTATCAATAACCGACATACTTTCTAGCTTAAGGTTTGGAATGGGTCTTTTTCTGATCCATTCCTCATAGTTATCAAAGCTAATGTCTCCATTGTAGTCTCCTTTTTGTAATGCAGGCTTGAACATTATTAAATACTATTCTATTAAAAATACTTTGGAAATATGATTTGTCCAGGTACGTGATAGGGCTTTTTTGTTTCTTATATCCATTTTCACCAGGTATGTTATATCTTAAATTTCAGATATCACTTTTTTGACAAGTAATTTTCTGTTGGATTTTGTTTTCTTAGACAGAAAAACTATTTTACTAGTTAATTTAGTAACTTTATTTAATTTTATAACTGCCGACACCATACACTTCCTTTGGATATATTTTTTTTTAATACACGTAGTATTCCTTTGAGAATATATCTTTCACAATCGCTTATATAAAATTCATGTATTGTCCTTATGATTACAGATAAGTTGAAATCATCACATGTAGTTTTCAATTTTATTCTAGGCCTTTTTTCTTGGGTAATAAACTTACTTTACATTTTTACTTTATCCAATGCCTGCCCTTGGCAAAGAAGCCATTTGGCGTCGAGCCTCCCAGTAAAGACAAGACAATTGTGGAGTTATGTTTGCCAGGTCGGGGTACTTTGGCAGATGGTCGCCGTTCATTCTTTCTCCTAGACATAGGGGACAGATGTCAGTGTCCACCAGACCAAGACGGTGAATATGTGCCTGGAGGTAGTCATGCCCAGTACAAGTACGAAATTGTGCGATGGCAGCCGCTCTGCTTAGATTTCGGGGGAGAGGCCCATTCAACAGTAACGTTTGCCACTTCTTTCCTCTACTTGCCTCCAGGTGAACTGATTTACAGTGTTGTCTGACTGCAGTTTCTATATGGCTTTTAGCAGATGTTAAGCTGACAAAGCAAGTAGGCTGTTGCATGTTTGCTTCGTCCTTCGCTGATTTGTCAGCTTTTTCATTACCAGGGATTCCCACATGACTTGGGATCCACTGGAGGTGGACAATCCATCCGTCTTCTATGAGATTTGCGAAACTTTTCCTACCTTCTAGTGTTAAACTGCAGTCAGTGGGAGTGCTGCTGGCTAACGCGATAATTGCAGCTTTTGAGTCGATGAAAATAGCAACTCTTCTGCAATTCAGTTGTTCTTTCTCTGTGGCTAGCCTCAGCTCTTAAACGGCTGTTTTTACTGCAGCTATCTCACCATCGTAGTTGCTTGAGTATATCCCAACTGCTTGACTTTTTTAAAAAGGTGTGAGTACACGTTTGCCCCGGTTCCAGTGTTCAAAATCGTAGAACTGTCTATATAAATATGGAGCCAATTTTCTTGAGGATATAGTGTATGTATAGTCTCCAGTGCAGATTTCCGTAGTTCATCCGGGTTAGACAGATATTTGGGGGCTGATTGGCTCAGCAGTGAAAGATTCATTAAAGATGATGCGCCAAAAACCATATTGAAAGTTTTCAAGGGCGCAGGGCTGCCTAGGTGGATGTTATATTTAGTTCTGAGGTTTTGCATGTGTTCAAGAGGAGTTGTTTGTGTTTTTAAGCGGTGTCTGGCTGCCTTGTATCCGTTCCAGTACCTGTAGTCAACTCTTTTGGATCTATCCCAGAACTTCAGTGTAAGTTTCTCTCGCCTGGTACTTGAGGGTTCGGTGTCTGTTTGGATCTCCATGGTACAAATTGGTGTAGAAAAAACTCCTCCAGTGATTATTCTTAGAGCATTATTCTGTATTCTGTCAAGCTTTTGGAGGTTGCTGTTGTTTGCTAAAGAGACTACTTCACATGCATATTCCATTGTGGGTCTCGCGTAGGTTTTATAGGCTGTGTTGAGAACATCTTGAGTACAACCCCACTTGGTAGCTGTCAGTCTCTTCAGGAGGCTAACTCTTTTTCCCGCTCGCTCCACCATATCTTGAATGTGCTGGTTTCATGTTAACCTGGTATCCAGTTTCACGCCAAGGTATTTCGACAAAAATGTTTGGGGGAGATTGGTTCCCTTGTATGTGAGTTGGATTATTGGAGGCTTTGTAGACAGGGTGAAAAGTTGGTACACTGTTTTTTCTGCACTTATTATCGTTTTATTGTTATCTGCCCACTTTGCTATATGTTGTAAAACTGAGTTGATGGTAGACTCTAAGTGGCTGGTGTTGCTTGTAGTAGCCCAAACAACTACATCGTCAGCGTAAAGAAGACAAGAGAAACCAGACGTTTTATTGATCATGTCAATGAGGTCGTTAATCATTACGTTGAACAGGAGGCAGCTGATCACAGCACCTTGCGGAAGACCATGGCGTTGTTGCTTGTATGCTGAGAAGGTGTTCATGAACTTCACTCTGATAAGGCGCTCCGACAGAAAATTCTTTATCCATTTCATCATTTTCATTGTTACGCCTAGTTCTCGCAACTTACATAGCAAGAGGAGGAGCCACACTTTGTCATATACTGCCTTAAAATCTATCAAGACCGCTAGAGTGGACTGCCTACGATTGAAACCATCCTTGACTGCCTGCGTAAATTTAACTAGTTGATCACTAGTAGATCGGTATTGCCGGAAACCTGCCTGGGCATCATCGATAGCCCTGTTAGCTTCAAGGAAGGCTCTTAGTCTGTTTTCTACCATTTTTTCAGAAATCTTGCTACAAACGCTGGTTAAGGAAATGGGCTGATAACTGGTTAAATTGCTTTGGGGTTTTCCTTTTTTCAGTATGGATATTATCTCTGCCTTTTTCCACTGATATGGTATCCATTTTTCCCAGGTGAGATTGACGAGTTTCAGGAAGCACTTTGACTGAGAGGCTAAGGTTCTTCAAAAACTCTGGGAAGATTTTATCCGGCCCGGCAGATTTACTCGGATTTATTGAGTGTAAGGAGAGGTCGAGCTCCTGCAGTTTAAAGGGGTCCGAATAGATGTAAAGCTGATTTGTTAGGGCCTCTACCCCTCTCTCACTCTGATTGCTTTGCGGTCATCCTTAGTGGTTTTTACAGTGCTAACTGAGGCGTAGTACCTACACATAGCATTGGCAACCTGGACGGGGATAGTAAGTTCTTTGTTATTTACTATAATAGGCTCCCATGATGGTTCCCCCTTCCATTATTTAGACTCGATATAAAATTGTGAGCTTTTATGCCATCTTTTTAAAGTCCAGTTTGGCGACGAAATCTCTGTAGGTGGTCCTCTTTGACTGGACTATTTCACGTTTAAGAGCCACTTGTTTTTTTCGAAATTCAATGCAGTCTTCCAGACTATTCGTTTTTTCTGCCCTCCTTCTTGCTTTATTCCTTTCGTTTCTCAGGGTAGTGAGCTTGGTGTTCCAGAAAGGCTTATACTTTTTGACGGATTCACGTGGTATTGCTTTTTTTGCTATGCAAATGAAATCCTTTCATTAGATTTTTCAGGTCGATTGTCAATTAGGCTCGGTGTAATTCAAGGTTAGATAGTTGTTTTAGGAAACCTAGACGTATGCAGGAACAGCGCTCTGTGGCCGCATCTCTCTGCTGCATCTTCCAATGTTATTTGAGATCTTCCCACTAGGTTAGCCTTGATCAAGGCGAGGTCAGGTGTGCTACAGTGTCCCGCAAAAGATAGGAAGGTTGGCCCGGTCTTAAGATGAATGAGGTTGGTGTTATCAATTAAGTTTTCCATAGCCCGGCCAGGGGCATTACAATCAGTGTATCCCCACCGCGAAGAATGCGCGTTGAAGTTACCGATAATTATTGATTTTCGGTGTCTTGAGGCCTCTAGGATAAAGTTCGTGTGAATTTTATTGTTCGGTGGATTATACATTCCTATAATTTTGGTGATTCGTCCATTTATCCATGTTTCAATCAGAATAGCTTCGTGCTTATCAGTGGGAGTCATACTATGTATCACTGAGAACTTGGACGCTAGATTATTATTTACTCCAGCTATGATGCCAGAGGCTATTTGTCGCGACCTAGGTAAGATATAATTCGTCACATTATAAAAAGTAGCAGAGTCTGTTGCGGCTCCAACCTCAACTATGATGAAAACATCAGTGTTTAGTTTATGAATAATAGTTTTAAAATCACTAAGCTTAGAACTGTTTAGGCCACTGGCATTCCAGAACAGAATCCGGGGTCTATTGTCCAGACCCTGAGAAAGGCTTTTTTTATATTTTCTTTGTCTTGTCATCTCTGAGAGGATCTTGTAGGCGCAGAGTCGCCGCAGCAGATGTAGCGTTACCCAGGGTGCACCACGTGGAGGCCTGCTACATTTACACCCCAACTTGATTTGGTAGTAAACTTGATTGATATACCAAATATTTCTTTATTTTTGTTAATAATTCTTCTAATACTACTAAAAGATACACTGCAAGCCACTTGAATTTGTAAAACATTTTCACTTAAGCTTCAAATAAATAAAATTTCCTGCTCTGGGTGTGGATCACTTTTCCGTCAACACACTTACTTGCTGACGTGTTATTTGACAATGATGGCACAGATACCATGAAGGCAACAAATTCACAAAAAAGAAATGTTTTTGAATAGGTCACATTAGAAACAACACCTTACTGTTTCCAAAGTGACTACTAGACCATAGTGATTGTAACTTTGGACCAGTTTGTTAAGATGTGATCTTTCCTTGAACCTAATTGAATTGAGCAGTTTCCCATAACATCTCGAATCTTGATTTCAGCAGGATGGTGCAAAATCACATATTTTAGAGCAATCAATTTCTAATATGTGAGAATTGTTTGGAACTGGGCCTTCTCAAGATACAGAGACATTCTGGCTCCCAAGATCACCTAGTTTATCTGTTTATGAGTTTTTTCTTGTAGGGGTATCTCGAAAGTCAATTCTCTACTGCTTAGTCAAGATCACTGGTTGAATTGAAACAAAGAATTGTAGATACAAAATCGTGTTTTCAGATTGGAATATATAAAATAGGATGCCATTTAAAGGATGTGATGTTCAAAAATTGGTGAATTAGATTTCATGAAAGGCAAGTTAAAGTTGTTCAATTACTTTTTTTCATTTCTGGTTTTTATTTTTATTCTTACAACAAAATTCCCATATTTGTGTTATGTTCCTTAGTATATTTAAAAAACAATAAATTTTGAATATTAAAAAAAGCCAATACAAAAAAAGAATTTTTAGTGCCATCTAGCAATATTTTGTAAAAGAATGTAACTACGAGATATAGGGTTCATATGCAAATTTAGTAAGAAAATTGAAAAGAATTCAGTAACTTGGTTTGATCTTGTAGCTATAAATAAATTTAAATTGATTATGATATAAATTGATTTTGATTGATAAAAATACTTATAAAGACCACCTGGTGTGCGTTTATATATATATTTATATAACAGAGTAATACAGCTTTTGTTATGAAAGAACTCTAGTTTGAGTTACAAAATAAACTATTTCAAAAAATATTATACTAATTTAGAATCAGTTCGTAAGTAATTATTTAAGTAGCTAAGTGAAAACTATCAACTTACTTGCTGATGCATTTCAAGTCAATGAAACAACTTATTCGAAATATGTTATCAAGTAAGTTAACAGTTTCCCTTAGTCACTCAAATAATTACTTATGATTTATTCAGTGAATTCAGGATTATTGCAACAAGCCACTTTTAGTGTCAATTGTTCATATATTTATTAACTATTCGCCTGATTCCTTATTATTTATAGTAAATTTATTTGTAAGCACCAAATCGGTATTTTTTAACAGATTAAATTTAGTGAGGGATTATTAGAATTTTTTATTTTACAAAAAAACTCACTGATTACTTATTTAATTGAACTTTAATGACTCTAAATTTCACTAACTTAATAACAGTTTAAACAACAATATTCAATAAAAATATTGAAAAGAACCCCAATACCACAAAAATAATCAAAAATAACAAATAAAACAAGTTACTTAAGATTAAACCCATATGTACATTTCGATGACCATGTCATCATCATCAGAGGGTCTTGTTACAAAACACAATCTAGCACACAAGAAGTTAAAAACTAGAATGATACCAACCGTTCTCCGCGGTCGCTATATATAGGCGTGAGGTAAGCTCCGCCCCCTCTCCGCCCTCGACCGACAAATAACGATCGGCCATCAGGAACCCAATAGGTTATGTCAAAAATTACATTATAATAATACATATGTAATATAAACTACAGCAATAACAATTAATAAACTAAAAGTAATTAGATTAAAACACCGTAATTTGAAGAAAGCTATTTAAGTAAAGTATATAATGGTGAGTAAGGAATAGGTCCTTTATCTGCATTCATTAATTTACAATTTGATTTGACTATAAAAACACTTTCATAACTATTAAGTAACTTTTTTGAGTTTATACATTTAGCTAAAATAACATTTTTATCTAAATCATGCTGATTACTAAGGACATGTTCTGCTACACTTGATTTTTCAGGTCAAGCGAAATGTACATAAGGGTTTAATCTTAAGTAACTTGTTTTATTTGTTATTTTTAATTATTTTTGTGGTATTGGGGTTCTTTTCAATATTTTTATTGTAATATATTGTACCACTGTGCTCTTGATATTGTGAACAATATTCAAGTTCATAAAATACTATTATAGACATTAATGCCTTGCTAACTAACTTCAATTTCAGTGATAAATGACAAAAAAAAGAAACTCTAAACAATTAACAATTAGTCCGTCCTAAGTCTAATATCACCCTAATCAATAACATTTAATATTTGAATATAACTCTAAGCGTAAGGTTACTGTGTGATGGCTTGTATTATAAATTTAATTACAGTTGAACCTTTCAAATCCAAACTAATTGGGGCTATAGTCTGTTCGGATTTGGAAAAGTTTGGATTTGCCTAAAAATTTGGATTTCGGATTTGCTGTGTATTTGCATTTGACAGAAGTATTAACAAACAATATTTGAGCATTCAATACATATTTTTGTATCAAAAATTGAACGGTTTTTCAGTGCTTCAAGTGAAAAGTCTTTGGAACAACATGATCATGCAAAAGTTTCTATGAATGAAAAAATTGATGAGACTGTATTTTTATGGTTTACACAAAAGAGGCAGAAAGGAGTTACTATTAGTTGCCCATTAATACAAGAAAAGGCATTACAGTTAAACAAATTAATGAATGGTGATTTGGAATTTACTGCTAGCAATAGATGGTTGGAAAGATGGAAGAGAAGGCACGGGATTAGACAACTAACGGTAAAGGGGGAGAAGTTATCAGCTGATAATCTTGCTGCAAAAGAATATTTAGACGAATTCACAGATTTGATTTCATCTGAAAATTACTCACCCCAGCAAATGTATAATGTGGACAAGACTGGATTGAATTTATAGCCCTTCCCACTAAAAGTATTTCTTCTAAAGAGAAATCTTCTGTGCCAGGCTTTAAAACGAGCAAACAGCGTCTCACAGTTTTAGCCTGCAGTAACACTGTGGGAACAAATAAGCTTCCATTAATAGTGATTGGAAAATCTGCCAAGCCACGAGCCCTTAACAATAACAACTTGAATTCCCTCCCTGTTCATTACATAAATCAGTGTAAGGTGTGGATAACTGGTAATATTTTCAAGGAGTGTCTCAAAAATTAATTTGTTCCTACAGTAACAAAATTTAATGAAATAAATACACTGCCACTAAAAGCTCTACTTATAACACTCCTTCACATCCTTCGGACATGCGATTGGTATATAAAGACATAAAAGCAACATTTCTCCCACCTAACATGACATTGTTGCTTCAGCCTACGGATCAAGGTATGCTGCAGAACATAAAACTGAGCTACAGAAAAAAGCTTCTGCAAATATTAATTGAAAAAGATTGTTCTTTTTCCACTCCAGAGAAACTTGAGACGATTACAATAAAGGATGTAATTTACTGGGTAGCTGAATCCTGGAATAATATCAGTAACACTTTTCTGCAAAAATCTTGGAAGAAGCTCTGGGATAGCCTTGAATTTGTGGAAACACCACTTACAACATAGGATGATGAAACTGAGCTCCTTCAGCTCATACAAAGAGTACCAGGATGTGAAGGTGCTGAAGAAAGATGCCTGGAAGAGTGGACAGCACTAGATACCAATGAAGAATATACCGAGCATGACATGGTGTCTATGATCCAGGATCAACACGATGACATTGTAGTAAATAGCGATAGCAAGGAAAAAGATGCCTCTAAGAATGCTGTTACTCATGCCGACGCTCTTGACTTTGGATTGCGTTATGTAGAACAACATTCAGCTGCAACACCCAATGATGTTACGCTAATGCGACGTTGGTGCAACATCGCATCCTCGGGAAGGCTTATGTGTCTTCGCCAGATGAAGATGACTGATTTTAAGTGAAAAAATATAGTCAAGTATTTGTGTCTTTTCTTTTTAAGTGAAACATAAAGTTTAGTGTTTGTCTTTTTTATTTTTATTTTACTGTCTATAAATTCTATGTTAATGAAGTGATACATTAGTACAATGTAGGGCTTTGTATTATATCATGTTTTTACTGTGTCAATTCTAGCATATTACACATCTCAGTCCTGTTTTATATAAATAGCAAACTTTCAGTACATACTTCAATGAATTTTAGGTACATTTAGTTTTCAAATTATGTTCAGATTTTGTGAGGGTTTGAATTCTGGAGTTTGGATTTGAGGGATTCTACTGTATTAATGCACATTCTCTGAATCTGTTCCCTTAAAAAATAAATTTTAAAATATTTACTATTCAATAATTAGTTAAATAGTACTGAGGTAGTTTGAGTAAGACTTAACCATTATTATTGACTGGCTCAGGCCTAGTACAGTCCTTTTCGCTTTTAAGGTGTCGGAGAAACTTCTAACTCCTTGGTTAGTCAGATCTTGCTCCTTTGGAAACTTGTTACTCACTGACCTCCTGGTGACTTCTACCACTGCCTACATCCTTGGTGTCCACCACTTGATTGTTCCTTACGGTCCCAGAACTCAACTACCTGTCTCTTTGATTCCTTAATGCTCACTGTTTCTTCCCATTCTGCTGTCATGATTTTCTTTTTTCTCATTTCAACCAAACCTGGCCTGTCCTGGCTAATCGAAAATTGTTTATGTTTTGTACGCACTTGGTTTTGGAATTTACTTAACTGCTACTTTGAAAACCGCATGTGGAGATCATGACTTCGCAACTTGTAAATTTATCTGCCTGCTAGATCTCACTTCTAGAGTCACACCCTAATTTTTTAAGTATTTGAATCTTCTTAAAAGAAGATTCTCACTGATCCCACAAAGTAATCGCTCGCCTAGAGATTTACATCCAGATCCCTTCTCACACTCTCTCCCTTTAGAAATGATGGTTTACAAAATGTTTAGTCCTTACTAGTTATGCATACATATTTTTTTACCCAAAAAATATTCTAGGAAAATTAAAAATATGACTTTGATTATTTCCTAGAATATATAAACTACAATTATACATTAGATATATACTGTAACATTTATAGAATGGGCTATATAATATTATTTAAGAATTGGAAGAATATATTAGAAATAACTCACACAAAATTTAAAAAGAAATTCATTAAAAGATTGGTTAGGTTAAAATTGAAACTAAATTCAGGTAAAAGCCTAGGTTAGTAAATAAGATATTTGAACTGTAAATACATAAAGAAATTTGTTGTATCAAATAAAATTTAAAACAAGATAATCTAATAATAGTTATATGTTAAACAAAATTGTAAATATTAGTAAAATAGGGCATAAGTAATTACTTGAAGGAGAAAGTGAACACGTTTGTAAACAAAAGAAAATTGAAGGTTATGTTTGGAGAAATCCAGTCAAAACACACACATTTCGAAATATTTACAAAAGTAAAACACAAAGACACTTCACACACTAATAATAATAATTAAATAAACACTGGAAACTTTATTAAGGATCGGAAAATTGAAACAGTAAGTTTCAACCAAAGTTTAACGAAATTAAAACTGGTGAAAATAGTTCATTGACATTAACAGATGTGAAAGCAAGGAAATAGGTCAGTGTGACAATCGATTCTAGTGAAAAAAAAATCGAACTAAATTATAAACCATCTGATTTTGTTTTTAAGAAGGAGGAGGCCGCCATATTTGTAACATTTTTAAAAGAAAATCTAAGGACGCGTAGTTAGAGCATTCTAGCGTGGGTGACGCTACTAGAGGAAGCAGACCTTGCTGTGCAGTCAAAATTCTATTTATTTGGAAAGAGTTCGTCTAAATTATACCGTTTTGTTAAGAAGATTGGCCAAACTAAATTAAGGAGAAGTGAATTACAAAATGTAATACTGTGTTAATATAAAGTGAAGTAAATAAAACGAATTTAAGTGTGTAAAAAGTCAAATTTGGAGAGAACGGAATCTTACGTAAGCTAACTGAAATTTCGATATTTGATAAGTTATTAGCGCTATAAAAATCAATTTTAATGGACATTAAGATAATAAGGAAGTTTAATTTTGTACAATAGAATATCTTGTAGTTAATTAATAGTAAGTAATAAGAAATAATCCAGTTCAAATAGTTTAGCCTTTTTGCATATTCAAAATTTAAGTTTTTCCATCAGGAAAATATTTATTAAACTTATTTCAAAATTTAATATTGTTTTTCAAAATTTATTTAATTAACAAAAGAGTTAATATAGCCCATGCTATAACCCCGAGATATCAAGAGATCTTAAAATTAGTCTAGGGTATATGAAAATTTGTAACTAAAAATCAAAGAAAGTGAGTTTAGTATATTATGTTAAAAGTTGTTAAGTTTATTTTTGTTCTGTTTATTGTGTTAATTGTTTACTTGTTGAATTAATAAATAATTGTAATAAAGAATTTAAATTACAAATGCCTGAGTTGTGTTGTGTGTTATAAAAAATACTTTACATTTGGCGCAACAACGTGGGAGCTCGATAAAATTTATTTAGAGAGATTTTGAAATAAAATTAATTTAGAACTTTTTATATGAAAAACATTTGAACTGGAAATAGATTTAGAAAAAATTTTGTAAAATTAAACACTGAGTTGAATAGTCAAGGCTAGGTTGTTTTGTACAATAAGTTTACTAATAGCTTAAATATGTCTGATGAAAGGGAATCGTACAATTTGCGGCGAGAAAAAGCTAAAAAAACAGAAAAAGGGGAACAATTAGAAAAGGGTAGGCGGAAAAGGGCGATAGAAACAGAAGGGGCTGCTCAGGGGAGATTTGTTAGTTTTCAGGAGGAGATCGGAAACAGGGAGGAAAATATTATAGGCGAGCTGGTAGTTGTAGGGGACCAGGAAAAAGGGACAAATTTGGAAATGAAAGAAATAGAAATGGAAGGCACAGATATGCCTATAGAAGAGAGTGAGGTGGAAACCCAAGTAGATGAGGCTAGGGGACTACCACCTATGCAAACCCAACAACAAAAACGGGGAAATAATGAGAATGAAGATTTAAGGGAGATAATGAGAACTCTCATGGAAATGAGAGTAAGCATAAATAAAGGGAGAGAGGATATAAATAGAAAATTAGATAAGATAGATGAAATAAAAGGGGAAATGAAAGATATGAGTGAGGATATGAGGGAAATAAACAAAAAATTAGAGGAAAATAGAGACGAAATGAGAGAGATGAAGGAAGATTTCAAATTCATAACACAGGAAATAAGGGAGGAAAGTAAGAAAATGATAGAGGATATGAGGGAACAGTTGAGAACAGAGAATAATGGTGTAGTAGGAGTTATGAGAAGAGACTTAGAGGAGAAGATTAAGGAGAATTTAGAGGAAACAAAAGAAATAATAGCTGATGTGACAGAAATTAATAAGAAAGAGATAGAGAAGGTAGAAAAAATAACAATACAGAACAGGGAAGAATTAAGAGTTTTAAATAGGGAGATAGCGATTGAGAAAAACAATAATAATGATAGAATTGACCGATTGGAAACAGAAGGAAGGAGGAATAATGAGAAACAAGGGGAGTTGACCCAGAGAATGGAAAAGGTAGAAAAGAAGGTGGAAGAAAGTAAAGGAGGAGAAGGCCTAAGGATCATACAGGTGTCATGCGGGAATCAGGAGGAGATGCCCAAATTTAATGGGAGGAATGGTAACCCTATGGAATTCCTAAAAAGACTGGATAGGTATGTGGAGAGAAAATTTGAATGTAGGACAGGGGAAAGATTTGAAAATGAATGGAGAGAAATCATAGATAGAGCTTTGGAAGTAGGAGCGGCTAGATGGTGGGAATCAATCAGAGAGGAGGTGGAAAATTTTGCGGATTTACAAGATAGGTTTATAGAAAGATACTGGGCCAAAGAAATACAGGAAGGCATTAAAGAGAGAATAGAAAATGAAAGGTATATAGAGGGAAATGGAAGAGCCAGAGCAGATTATTTCATAGAGAGAGTCATAGTTTTAAAGAACATGACACCACCGCAAAATGAGGAAGAGATAGTCCGGAGATTAAGCCGGCATTTTAATGAAAGGATACAGTTGTCAAGAAGAGTACAAAATATAAAAACGATCCGAGAGATGGAAAGGATGCTGAATGAGGAGGATATAGAGGAGAGAAATAAGGAAATAAGACAGAGAAACAGGGGACCATGGAATAGGCCTACCCCTAGAGAGGAACAGAATGGAAATAGATTTCCACCCAGAAGGGGTGAGGAAGGGATGAGACAGCAGGGAAATAGAAGATTTCCAGGACCAGGAGAATTGTATAGAAGGAATGAATATAGGAATGAAGGGCGGCCATATGTCCAGTTCTTTAACAGAAGAATAGATAATCATATGAGGGGGAATGTTGAACCAAGACCAGGGCAGGAAAATAATCGAGAAAATAGAGGAGACAGGAATTACAGAACCAATGACAGGAGCCAGAAAGAAGTAAACAGCATACAGATACGACCAAAGGAATCAACCAGTGGAAGATGTGAGGGAGACCAGGGGACCTCGGAAAACTAGAGGGCACTGGTGATACCTTATTGCATCATGGGAAAACTACAGGGGATGCTGAAGAGGGAAAGCCAGTGCTAAAGAGCCTTGGAAATATTAATTGTGACAAGAATAAGGGTAACAATCAATTTAATGAAAATATGGATTTGGGGTTAGGAATAATTAACAACGTATTAATAGATAGGGAATTTTTGAAAAGTGAGGGGACGGAGCGAAATTTGAATTTAGAGCAAAACAAAATATATATGAGCCCAGAAATAGAGATAGAATTTAAACAGGTTAGGGTTACAGCCTTAATAGATACAGGTAGTAATATTACATGTATTCAGGAAAAATGGTATAGTATAAATAAGGGAAAACTAGGAAGAGTAGAAACGTTGCCAATCAGAGCAATGAACATTAGGACAGCAACAAATAAAAAGAGTAAAAAAATTAGTAAAATTGTTCTGATAATGGGAAGATTAGGTGGGATTGATTACCCATTTCAATGTTTCATCATACCAGGACTATTAAGAGAAATGATCATAGGGATGGATATATTAAAAAATACAAAGGCTGATATAAGTTGTGAGGATTGGAGTATAAAATTGAAATATTTGGAAAACTATATTAAAATAGATATGAAAGAAACGGAGGGTGAAAATGATGACGAAAGAATTAATAACAACGAGGTACAAAATTTAGAAAGGGAAGATAATGTAATTAACGAATTCGATCAAATTAATGAGGAATGGGAAAATTTAGATAATTTAGGACAGGGGGACCAAAATTATGAGAAACAAAATGAAACAGAAGGGGAAATTAGTGATAGAGATATTATGGGAAGTATCGGAGATGACCGTGTAACAGATAGGCAAAAACTGGAGTTGGTGGAGATAATAAAGCAATATAAGGATGTATTTTCAGATAGGCCTGGAGTGTGTAAAGGATATAGACATGAGATAAAAGTAAGAACAGATTTACCATTTTATCAAAGAAACTATCCTGTGCCCACAAAGTATCAAGAAGCGGTACAAAGAGAAATTGACAAAATGTTGGAGATAAAAATTATAGAAAAAAGTAATAGCCCTTGTATTAACCCTATTATTCCTGTCATAAAAAGTAATGGAGAAATAAGATTGTGCCTGGACGCAAGGAAACTGAACGAAATCATAATACCAGATTATGAGTGTTACCAGGGTATTAATGAAATATTACATAAGGCAAGAAAGGTAAAATACCTGAGTTCTATGGACCTCACGAATAGTTTTTGGCAGGTGGAGTTGGAGCCAGAATCCAGAAAATTCACAGCTTTTCAGTATAATGGAAAGACATATCATTTCATTGTGACACCTTATGGGCTAAAAACATCATTAGCAGCTTTAGCAAGAGCTATGGGTAGAATAATGGGAAATGAATTAGAACCATTCACTTTAGTATATGTAGACGACATTGTATGCATGTCACAGAGTTTTGAAGAACATAAAAACCATTTAAAAAAATTATTTATGACATTTAGGGAAAATAATATCAAACTTAAATTATCAAAAACTGAGTTTTGTAAAGAAAACATAGCATTTTTAGGTTATAGATTGACAACTGAGGGAATAGAGATAGATAAGGACAAAATTAAGGCTGTAATGGAATTCCCCACACCAAAGAACGTTAAGCAATTAAAAGGGTTTATAGGCCTTGCCAATTATTACAACAAGTTTGTAGACCACTATTCGAAATTAGTAGAGCCACTCCTGAAACTTTTGAGACATGAAACAAAATTTAATTGGACAGATTTAGAGGAACAAAATTTTAGAAAATTAAAGGAAGCATTTATAGATACCAACGTACTAAAACACCCTGATTATTCAAAAACGTTTTATCTACAGACAGATGCAAGCGAATATGCTATTGGGGGGCATCTGTACCAGGTAACAGAGACTGGACAGAAACAGGCAATTATGTTTATGAGCCGAACCCTAAAAGGTAGTGAGATACGATATTATACGACTGAAAAAGAATTATTGGCTGTGTTGTTTTGTCTACAGAAGGCTAGACAGGTTATACTGGGGAGAAAAGTAGTAATACAAACTGACCACCAGGCTTTGACTTTCATAAAGACTTGCAGAATATTAAATTCAAGACTATATCGTTGGATATTGCTCATGCAGGAATATGATTTTGAGATTTGAGTATTGTAAAGGGAAGGAGAACGTGGTGGCAGACATATTAAGTCGTAACCCATGGGATAAGATAGAGCCAAAACATATAGAGAATCAAAATAAGTTTAGTATCAATTTAATGGAAAGAGTAATAAGTAGGGAAGTAGTGACAAAATTGACAAAACTTGATGAGCTTCAGTGGGGTGATTTAGAATTAAGAAATATTATTGAAAATGTCCAGGAGTACAATTCGAAATTTAAAATTGAAAATAACATACTATATAAAAATTGTAAAACAAGTTGGAAAATAATAGTACCCAGAGAGTTAATAAATGTATTAGTGATATCATGCCATGAATACTATATGCATATAGGGGCCAAGAAGTGCTATAGTATAATAAATGAAATATTCACATGGAAAAAGATGTATAAGGAGATTAAATACCTTTTAAAATACTGTGACACTTGTCAGAGGGTGAAACACACAAATCAAACTTGTTATGGGGTGATGAAAGGAATCAAGGTAGAAGGGCCTAAAGAGCAACTATCTATTGACTTTTGTGGACCATTTCATAAAAGTGAGGGATTTAAATATATTTTGGTTATTTTGGATATTTTTACTAAATTTATAAAAATTTATAAAATTAAAAAAGCAAATACTGCTACAGCTATTAGATGTGTAGAAGATTATTTAGAAAAATATGGACAGGTAAAAAGGGCACAAACAGACCATGGAACTCAGTTCACAAGTAAAAGATGGTCAACATTTTTAGAAAATAAAGGGATCAAACAAATATTTTCACCAATTAGGCGACCTCAAAGCAATATAGTAGAAAGGGTAAACAGGGAGATAATGAGATGTCTTCGCACCTATTGCCATGGGAACCATAAACAATGGGCAAAGTTTATACATTTAATAAATGAGATGTTGAATGAAGTACCACATGAGACCACAGGGTTCACACCTAATCAGTTACAGTTAGGAAAAATAGATGATAGGTTTTGGCATAAGTATATCAAAATTCAAAATTCAAACGAACAAAACGTTAATACCCAACTAGTAATAGATTTGGCAAGGGGGAGAATGAAAAAAAAGGCAGAACTTAGGGCACAAAGTTTCAATAGAAATCATAGGCTTTTCACATTTAATTTAAATGATTTAGTGTTAGTAAAAGAAAACTGGCAGGCAAAAGGCATAGAGGGAGAAATGGGGAAATTATTTAATATTTATAGTGGGCCATATAGAATACACAAAAAGTTAGGAGAATCGACATTCGAACTATGGGATGATAAACATGATATAAATAAGGGGAATGTTCCATTCAACAGAACTAAAAAAGTACCATGATGCAAGGGAGATAAACTCAAACGAGACAAAATAAAATAGGAAGGGAGATATTAAATATAGGTAAAGGAAGCAATATGAATAAACTCTAGGTGATTATGTGTATAAGAAAACGTTAGCAGGAGATAAGTTTTAAGGGATGGTAACTATATCTATGATAATTTATTAGAAACTTCGTCGAATAATGAATAAAGATAAAATTATGTATATTTAAACTTCGTCGTATTGTAAGGGAGAATCTGCGTTGATAAATAATGGAACTTCGTCGTATATATTATATATTATAAAAGAAATATGAATCTATGATAATAAATATTAAAGCATCGTTGTAATAAAAATATGGTAATTGTGTATTTAAACTTCGTCGTATTGTAAGGGAGAATCTGCGTTGATAAATAAGTATTAAAACAAAATTTATATTCGTTGATATAGGGATAGTGTAATCGAAGGAACTATAGATATGATCAAATAGAGGATATGAAATTGCAACCTTTAAAAATATTAGATGTTAAACTTCATACAAAATAAACTGAAATAATATAAGAAAATAATTGAACTGGATGTGAGATTGGAAGGGGAGATAAAATACTAACTTAGAACTGAGAGTTAGATGAAGCTAAAAGCAAAATAAATATGAGATGAATAATAAACAAGGAATAAACAGAAATAAGGGAAAGAGAAATGTTATAACCAATTTGACCAAATCTAGACAGACTATGACTCGGATAGGCTGGGATTTAAAGACATGGTATCAGAGAATATATATTATGTTAAATAAATATTGAATCAGACTTATGATTGGAAGGTTTCCAATTGTAATAAAAAAAAAAAAAAAAAAAAAAAAAAAAAAAAAAAAAAAAAAATACCAGAACATGATTTATTGTTACTATATGTTAGAATTGTTAAAGAATTGTTGATTGAATGTTAGTTATAAGTATATTGTATTGTTAGAAGATAAGTTAAGTAATATGTTTGAAGTTCAGCTCAGTATTTGATTGTTAAAGAATTAAGATAAAATTGTGTCGTAGGAATTAAGTATAAATGGACAATTATAAAAGTAGTAAAGACAATGGACGATAAGTTAGCCAAAGTGTTGAGGTACTTACTCAATAAAAAATGTGTTCAATTAGTTATTAAATAAAATGTACAATTAGGAAATAAATTTTAATTTAAATTTAATTTAAAAAAAAAAAATATGTATATTTAAACAAGCTTGTAGAATGTAAAGAATGTGTAATGTAGATATTAGGAATATTTTTTTTTATTTAAATTAAATTAGGGGACATTGTAACATTTATAGAATGGGCTATATAATATTATTTAAGAATTGGAAGAATATATTAGAAATAACTCACACAAAATTTAAAAAGAAATTCATTAAAAGATTGGTTAGGTTAAAATTGAAACTAAATTCAGGTAAAAGCCTAGGTTAGTAAATAAGATATTTGAACTGTAAATACATAAAGAAATTTGTTGTATCAAATAAAATTTAAAACAAGATAATCTAATAATAGTTATATGTTAAACAAAATTGTAAATATTAGTAAAATAGGGCATAAGTAATTACTTGAAGGAGAAAGTGAACACGTTTGTAAACAAAAGAAAATTGAAGGTTATGTTTGGAGAAATCCAGTCAAAACACACACATTTCGAAATATTTACAAAAGTAAAACACAAAGACACTTCACACACTAATAATAATAATTAAATAAACACTGGAAACTTTATTAAGGATCGGAAAATTGAAACAGTAAGTTTCAACCAAAGTTTAACGAAATTAAAACTGGTGAAAATAGTTCATTGACATTAACAGATGTGAAAGCAAGGAAATAGGTCAGTGTGACAATCGATTCTAGTGAAAAAAAAATCGAACTAAATTATAAACCATCTGATTTTGTTTTTAAGAAGGAGGAGGCCGCCATATTTGTAACATTTTTAAAAGAAAATCTAAGGACGCGTAGTTAGAGCATTCTAGCGTGGGTGACGCTACTAGAGGAAGCAGACCTTGCTGTGCAGTCAAAATTCTATTTATTTGGAAAGAGTTCGTCTAAATTATACCGTTTTGTTAAGAAGATTGGCCAAACTAAATTAAGGAGAAGTGAATTACAAAATGTAATACTGTGTTAATATAAAGTGAAGTAAATAAAACGAATTTAAGTGTGTAAAAAGTCAAATTTGAAGAGAACGGAATCTTACGTAAGCTAACTGAAATTTCGATATTTGATAAGTTATTAGCGCTATAAAAATCAATTTTAATGGACATTAAGATAATAAGGAAGTTTAATTTTGTACAATAGAATATCTTGTAGTTAATTAATAGTAAGTAATAAGAAATAATCCAGTTCAAATAGTTTAGCCTTTTTGCATATTCAAAATTTAAGTTTTTCCATCAGGAAAATATTTATTAAACTTATTTCAAAATTTAATATTGTTTTTCAAAATTTATTTAATTAACAAAAGAGTTAATATAGCCCATGCTATAACCCCGAGATATCAAGAGATCTTAAAATTAGTCTAGGGTATATGAAAATTTGTAACTAAAAATCAAAGAAAGTGAGTTTAGTATATTATGTTAAAAGTTGTTAAGTTTATTTTTGTTCTGTTTATTGTGTTAATTGTTTACTTGTTGAATTAATAAATAATTGTAATAAAGAATTTAAATTACAAATGCCTGAGTTGTGTTGTGTGTTATAAAAAATACTTTACAATACGTTTTTTTAAAAACATAAATGTTTGTTCAACTCCCTTATTTAATTAATAATAACATATTATATTACATTACAATTACGTGTAATGAATCAATTAATATTCTGCTACCGAACTATATATATATATATATATATATATATATATATATATATATATATATATATATATATATATATATATATATATATATATATATAGTTATATAAATTGCATAAATTTGTTTTAACCTTTATGAAAATTACTTAATAGTAAATTATTTAACAATGACACATTTTTCAAGCTTTATGGTTTCACTTTCTATTGTCCACTGTTTCTGCATCCTTAACCTTCACTACCTGAATCTACAAAACAATTAACTCCCATGTAAAAAAAATTTAATTTAAAACTATTCTATAGTTCGAAAACACTTAATACCTTAATTTATTAACTACCTTTAATAATGTAAGTACAGCATAGACTCAACACTAACACTCTGTACTGCATACTACAAAAGTCGTAATCAGAGCAAAAACATTAAATTAAACATAAAAAAGTCATTGGTTTTTAGTGTTTGAAGTTTCACTTGAGAAAGTGAGTAATTTTTTTTGTTGTACTTGGATTTAACCCTTTGATTAGCAACATGTGACTGCATTGATATGGCCCCAAAGAGCAACATATTTTTGAATTTTTTTAAAATTTCTACTTTTTTCTAATTTCTTTTTAATTTGTCTCTAATTTTTTTAATTACAGTAATATTTTTTTTATTTTCTTGTTTTATGTTAACCAAACTTTACCTTACGTTTACTGACAATTTTTTTGCTAAAAATTATCTGTTAATCTTTTTTTTGTAAATTACTTATTTATTGTAAATACCTCACAAACTTCAATACGGTATATAAACACATGGGAAAACCATAATCTTTAGACACAAAAAAACTTCTTTATTATTTAATTGACTATTCATTGTAAACTACCACTCAAACTTCGAAATGATCGGTAAATACTTGGGAAAACCCATAGACCTTAGACACAAAAGAATGATGACTATGTGCTCAGTGTAGTATTTACTGTCCAAATAGTTGCAAATATTCAACGTAGAATACAGCACAATACACAGGAAAACAAATTGTAATGAAAACAATGCTAATCTGAGAGAAAACTGTACGTCAGGCGCGTATCCAAGGGGGGGGGGGCGATGGGGCGATCGCCCCCCCAACCCTCAAGCACTTTGGGTTAAAAATCGACAATATATTATTAAATTAGGATTTTCTATTAAAGTAGACTTTTACTTTAGTTAATTCGTCTTTTATTGTAAATAAAAATTAAAATTTTAATTTTTAATTTGAAAATGTGACGTGTTCCCTCGGCATACCCTCGTAAACGTCTAAACGTTTTAACAACAGATAGCACTAGTGAAGCTTAGTCTCGAACATATGATTTTCAATATATAATTTTGCAAGCGTAATATTCGTAGTTGACTCCGGAATTGTTCGTGTTGGAAGAATAACTACTTATATTAATTAATAAACCATTTTTATAATAATAGCTTATTCTCTAGCCATAAGTGTTATCGAAACTGGAATAATTATTTATTAAAAAGTCTAATTTGCTACGAATCTTTATCACGTTACCGATTTCTAACGCAAGCGTAGAAAGAACTTTTTCTGTTCTATGTTTTTACATACACGCACGCGCGCGCACACACACACACATATTATATATATATATATATATATATATATATATATATATATATATATATATATATATATATATACTGTATATAATGCATCGATCCCCCCCCCCCAAAGTAAGTCGCTGGATACGCGCCTGAAATCCCATTGCTTTTTTAATTCGCTGAAGGTCATGTTATCCTCATTATTCTCTTCATACGTGACTGAATTGAATCCAGTTTTGGAGAAACTATTAAAAACTTTTCCGAACGTCATTTGTTCACACTTTTGTCAATTCATTGCAGTCTCTCAGATTAACAATATCCTTGGTTATGGCTACATTGTTCTTTAGTCACAATATTTTTTTAAAACTCCTTTTCTATAATGTAACTCCAAATTTTGTATCACTCCCTGATCGAGGGGTTGGAGTACTGAAGTTAAGTTTGGTGGAAAACTACATTCACATCCTATAGTTTAGAATTAATATCAAGCAGATATGAAGGTTAGTTGTCTATGAAAAGTGCAATTTTTGTTTTCTCTTTGGAAATCTCCTTGTCGAGCTTTAGCACCCATTTAATAAAAATATCACTTATCGTCTACGAATTTTCATTAAATGCATACTTAACTTCTAAAAATTCAATGCCTCAGAAACATAGTAGAGATTTGCTATTCTCAATCACAAGCAATTCGAGTATTTCTATTCTTAACATGTTAGCTGCCACTAATACGGTAATTCTTTGCTTGCTTTTCGTCCAAAACAGGATTAGGTTTTATGTTAGTGTCTGGTTAGGTGAACATTTAAAAAACAGAGCGGTTTCATTAGAATTGAATATCTCTTTTGGTGCATAGTTATTTCAAATTTTTTCAACACATTTTTCATCAAAAATTCACAATTAACCATATTAACACTTACACTTTCTCTCGAAATGACTTTTTTAACAATGGTATGCCGTATTTCAAATTTATCCATCCAAGCGTTACTTGTTTGAAAGTCACATTGTCCAAATAATGCAGCATTCTAAAAATTTGTTAAAAATTCGTTTTCCTGACAATGGAATATTTTTTTAGCGCATTACCATAATTTGTTTTACGATCATGCTATAGATATCATCAAATTTCTATACCTTGTAAATCATAAGCATCGCGTTGTTTTAAAATCTGATCCTGATTTTTGTTAGTATAGTCGATAGCGAACTCTTAGGCATAAAAATTTTTATGAAACATCTAACTTCTTTATAGCTTCATCAACTTCTTTTATAACGTTATCTTTTCTAAAATTCTTGAACACGTTATTTTTTTAAAGCACAAAAAACTGATGGTACAAATAAATCTGAGTAACTGAGCTAGCATGATTAATTTAATTGAAGACATACTATTTAAAAACATTATACACGAGACTCAAGAAGAAATATGTATGACGTCAACAAATACCAACATCACGAACCGAACATTCACATTAGTAAAATAGAGAAAAATAATCAGTGATTCGACAATGGTCAAGTGACCGAAAGGTACCTCATCACATAAGGTAAAATTATTGCACTTAGTGGTGGAAAAAATTGTTTACAAGTAATAATAATAACTTCATAAAGTCAGTGCAACAGAAAAATAATGGACAACATGAAATATCACGTTGAATATCACGAAGAATATATATATTCTTTGTTTGTTCCATTTTAATCTAGGATGTTCCATCTTTCTTCTATTTGTTTTCCATTTTCAACCCAAAACTGTATCTTTCCCAATATTGATTCAACAACCTCCTTACAAAACAGTTGCCATACAAATTTAAACTTGTCACATGTCACATCCATTAAATGATAATGTCCAACATAATGATGATTCAGATCTTATAATCTAACTAAAAACTCTGTTTTCTTGTTGGGTAATTTTAACATTCACTGCTTTTCCTTGAGTTAAACAGTTTGCAACTGATTAGGGCATTTTGCTTGTATGAAGATTTGCTCTGTCAGAACTGGATTTGTATATGGTAAATGACAGTTCTCTGGTATATTTACCAGTATCTATATTGACAAGAGTTGCCAAACTATAACAATACGCAATCCTGTTTTCAGAATAAAATTCACGACCCGTGCTGGATGCTTTGAAAGTAGCCGTCTCATTTATGTAAAGATCTCCCTTAACTCTGTTATGTTTGACAAATTGGAAATCTTCACTAAAGATCTAAAAAAATCTGGTCTTCGATATCATGTCTTCCATTAATTGATAATATAGTTAATACTTTGAAATAACCTTTAGTTATTTTATAACAAATAGCACAATACATTCCTGTCAATCATAATAATTTTTTAATTACCTTAATGTCTTTTTAGTTGCCTCTGAGGATGGTTGATTTATAACCAAATTTCACATGAAATTAATAAACAATTATTATGGTTAGGGAATATTTTGTGTTATATATTAATACAATTAATACAATTATTTTAATCCCTTCAAAAATTCAATTCTCAAAACCAATATTTATTTATGACGGTTTATTCTGTGGTAGAATGATTAAATATATATAGATATTTTCTATACACAACAAAAAGTGTTTAAGCTGATGCAATAGACGACTATCAAGTGAACAAATTTAGAAACAAAATTGTTTGTGCTATAGTATTAAAAATGTTTAGGCAGAGTAGACAAGATGTGTGGGCACATTACATAGAGACAGTTTCAAGAACAACACAGCCATACACTTGGTTCAAAAATTATAATGAGTTTGTAGTACCTCCATTCTGATGCCTTTAATTCCTCTCAGATGCAAAACATAATGCAATTACAAATGTACTAGCCATATTCTTTTAAAATTATTATTTAAATAATACTTTCTCTTAAATGAATGTGAACCAACTCTCATGTCAACAAGGTATTCTGTTCTAGCTTTGGTGAAGATGTTCAGGTTCATGGTTAAACATCCACCATCGGAAACAGTCATTTAGATATACAATATTTAAGGATATTTTTGTCTCAATGCATTGTTAGTAAGCCTTCTTCTAAAAAAAAAAAAGACAAAGCCAATCCCAGTAGTTCCCCACCTCTCACTAATACATATTATATGGTCGAAAAAAACTGTCAATTTCTATTTCCTTTGGTACCCAGAAACCAATGGTTTTCTTCTCATTGGTCAATGTAATTTCAAACAACGGACATTCAATTGTCGGTCAATCGTTTTGTAGTTAGCCATACAAAATACTTTTCTCCTATATCAGCAGTTCTCAAGCTTATTTCATTTGTTTACCTCTTACTAAATTATTATCATAAAATGTACACCTGGATTAGATTCTATATTAGAGGCAATAATAAAAAACACATTTGACGTAAAAATAAAGACAAAATAAAATAGGCCCTAATATGAGTACTGTATTTTGTGATAACATTTTAGCATTGCATTACAGTTTTAACAATAAATACGTTCAAAATAAAATGTTTTCAAATTCAACATGTACCTACATTAGTTCTGTTAATACATATATAGGAATTTTTTGACTAGCTAGGAGATTGACAGACTTACCTAGTACTATATTTTATTTGTATAAATATTGATTCACTGGAACCAGATATTAATAGTATGTCAGAAGGAAGGAAATGGAGTTGTTAAAAATGGTAGAAGTTAGGGGGAAGGTAAAAGAAGTTTTATCTGATGTTGAGGCTAGGAGGTTCTCTGGATTTGATGTACCACTGGTATGACAACTCCCATCTTCTCAATTCTGAAGGGCTGCAATCAGAGAGGAGGGCCTTAATTATTTTGGTGGTATAACGATCATTGAAAGATATGGTGTTGTGACTGGCAGCATGTTGAGCAGTTGGCCTGTTTATGTTCATGGTTCCATCGTCATGTCTGTGGCCATTCATTCTCAGACCATCCGTAGTAAGGCCTATGTACTGTGCCGAGCAACAGTTTCTCCAGTTTTTTTTAAAGTTCAGCTCAAAAGAAGCCATGTGTAGTCTCATCATATCTGCCAAGTGCAGTCATATCTGGGGCTGCATCCAACTTATTTCTGCATTAGTTTTTGATAAAGCATAAAATGAAAATGCTCTTTCAACCAGTACAGTGGATGGAAAAGGCAACAAAACATTCAAAAGGTTAATGAGTTGTTTTGTCTTTAAATATGATTTCAGTGTACTGTCATTGAACATTTCAATCACAATTTCTTTTTATCACAAGTTATCAGATATTTGCTGTTTAACATTACTAAAAAAGTTGCAACTCATTATTTTTCAAAAGGTCGTGGAAAGTGTCAAATACTTTTGTTTGGCCCTGGTGAAAACAAGACCTCCAAAAGTCAATCTTATTCATCATAAATTCTATCTTCTCTGATACTCTCAAGATTGTCATTGAACTTATCTGCAGTCTCAGATTAACCTCATTGATTTGTTGAAAAGTATCAGATAAGTAATCTAAATATTTCAGGTAATCGCTGCATGTAACATGTCATTTGCCCTGAGTAATTTATTTATTTTATAAATTCTCGTTCAAAATTTATTGTGTGGATGTTTTTTTCTTTATTCACTAGTTGGTTCATTTAATTACTAGTTATTAATTCATTATACATATCCGCCAATAACACTTTTTCATTCCACGAACCTCCTTGCAACCCAGTCCAAACCCCCAGGGGTTCGCCTATCACAGGTTGAGAACCACTGTCCTATATCAAACACTCATTACTGTATTAGAAAGTGTATATGATACTGCTTTGGGGAAGAGGAATTTCAAACATGATATATACAAGGTAACATTCCTACATTCATAAAAACTTCTTTTCCAAATGTCTGATTCTTGTAAACTATAAAATGGTCACTAAACACTTGTAATATATACAAACTTGCCTATAGTAGCACTTATTTGTATTTGTTGAGGACGGCTGTTTCGGGAGATGTGTCGTAAAAACTGGGGCACAAACTAAAAGTCAGTTTATAAACTCCAGTGGCGTTGTAAATGTTGTTGATTTTGTTGTTAGGATTTAATTGTTTATTGAGAGTGTTGTGTGTGGAGTAGACTATTTTACATAGGCCAAACAGGGAGGTTCTTCTACACACATTACCAAGAATATATAAAAGTACTAAAAAACAATAACTACCACTTAAACTTAGCCGATCATCTCAACTCCACAAAACATGACTACATAGACATAACATCTAATCTACAAATTCTTCATAAACAACACAGAAATAACCAGCACTACACAACCGAACAATACAAAATATACAGACACTTCAAACTACACCCTACACACATACTCAATACACAATTACATTACAACTCAAACACACTTTTTGACATCATAACACCTAATACTCACAAAATACACCCACACCACCATAATATCCCACCCCTACCCTAATACCCTAACCTACAAAAACCTTGAAATCAGTTACGGTCTGAGTTGACAATGGGACACATCTCCCGAAACGGCCGTCCTCAACAAATATAAGAAAGTGCTATTATAGGCAAGTTTGTAAATATTACAAGTGTTTAGTGAAAACTAGTAGCTCACGTAAAGATGGAATCAACAAATATATAAAATGGTGCTCCACAGAGTATCATACTCAGAGTAACACTTTTTCCTCGTCAAAGAGTGTCACTGATAATGTATCGCTTTTCATTTACTATTGTCTGTTTGCGAAATTTTTTTTGTAAATGCATCACTGTTGAAGAATGACAAATGTTGAAATATCTCTTGAAATAGTTATCAGATTACACAATGGTTCAAAATTATAAGCTATAAGTTTTCATTTTGAACACTTAATGTAACATTTATTCAACATATGTAACATCATGAGCTTTTCTTATCTTAAAAGGAATAGCTTTAAACTATGTATAATGTAAAAGTATTGGATCATGTATGTAAAATCAGACTTTCATGGACCTAACATTAGGGTAACTTGAAGAATCATTTCAAACAGCAGGCGCATATCCAAGGGGGGGGGGAGATGGGGCAATCGCCCTCCAACCCTCAAGAACTTTGGGTTAAAAATCGACAATATATTATTAAATTAGGACTTTCTATTAAATTAGACTTTTACTTAAGTTAATTCGTCTTTTAATGTAAATAAAAAATAAAATTTTAATTTTTAATTTGAAAATGTGGCGCGTTTTCTCGGCATACCCTCGTAATCGTCTAAACGTTTTAACAACAGATAGCGCTAGTGAAGCTTAGTCTGGAACATATGATTTTCAATACCTAATTTTGCAAGCGTAATATTCGCAGTTGACTCCGGAATTGTTCGTGTTGGAAGAATAACTACTTATATTAATTAATAAACCATTTTTATAATAATAGCTTATTACGAAATTAATAATATTCTCTACCCATAAGTATTATCGAAACTGGAATAATTATTTATTAAAAAGTCTAATTTGCTACGAATCTTTATCACGTTACCGATTTCTAACGCAAGCGTAGAAAGAACTTTTTCTGTTCTATGTTTTTACATGCACGCACACACACACACATATTATATATATATATATATATATATATATATATATATATATATATATAATGCATCGATCGTCCCCCCCCCCCAAGCAGGTCGCTGGATACGCGCCTGAAACAGACATTGGATTTGTTAACACTATAATTGGCAATGAATGAGTCGCTAACAGAATTTGTATGCTCATTTGCTTTCATACCTTCGTTAGATCGTCCATGGATTACTGTTTTGTAAGTGTATTCTGTAGATCCGACTCAATGCAGAACATAACTCTGCCCTAGGAATTGTAATTAGTATCACGTTAATAGGTAAATCTCTCTCTGCAGATCATTTAAGTTTTAAAATTTCCCAGTATAACTTGCAGAAAATTTTGAAGAAATGTGTTGTTCCAGGACATGTTGTTAGTGTTAATGATACAAGCCTTTTCAAGAAAATACTTAAACAGCATAGAGTACAGGTTTTTCAGCATCAAAGAAGAGAAATTTATTCTGCTATATGCTAGTGTTTCAGGTAATTGTATGTTGTATATAGGTATCAGAATCGTTCCCCATTGAATGAGAAAAATATGCCCATCTTTGCAACCAAATATGAAATATTAGTAACCAGTTAATTATTCACAAAATAATTCAGTGATTGTTTTATTGATAAACGGGAAAATATTTTCAGTAAAAAAAAATATTTCTTTAAAAGTTTCTACTTACCTTTAACATCTAGCGTGGACATCTTTGTTCAAATATCTTTATTCAAATATCCAGATATTTTATCGTGATATTCCATTAAACATCGCTATTGTTCTTTGGATCCGAAAAACCCTATGGTCACACACGATCTTATCTGTTACTCACTTGTTAAATGCTTTATAAAGGTACAATGCTTATAATTTCTTCACTCACACTCTATCCAAACATGTCCAGTGTTTTTATCTCAGTTAGTTTTATATAAAATTGTAACTTTTATGTACTCATTTGTAATAATATTTTATTTCTGAAAGTTTTGTTTTTGTATATCAGAACTATCTTAATAGTGAATTTGTTTAAGAACATTTTGTACTCGTCCTGATGTGTATGAAACTGTCTTTGGAATTCTCAATACAAATTAGTAGTAACTAAAAAAATCATATAGATTTTACACAGGAATATTATTTGGAACAAAAATATGTCCATGTGTGAAACATTCTGGAAAACTGTTTTTAACATGCCATTATCAAGGCAAGTGTGTTTCAGTTAGGTTTATTTTATCTCTCACTAAAATTAAGTGTTAAATAATTTCTGGTCTTCCATCTTAATCGGCCTCGCTCTCATTCGTTTAGTTTGACGCTCTCATGAAGTTAACCATTTTGTTTTCAATTGCAAAAAATATGCTGTTATTTTAACTAAAAAAAATTGTGGTCATGGTCTAACTTTAGGCCTAGGGCATTGTTTTCATATTGTATTGTTGTAGGCACCTTCAATTTTTTTTATCACTCAATTTTATTTCTGGGCTTGACAATTTACCTCTGTTTGTTGTTTAAATATTTATAATTAAATTTTCTCTTTTGTTACTTATTGAGTTAAATTTTTGTTGCTTTTGAATTTGTGAAATACATTATCTTGTATTCTTTGTTAATACCTTTATATTGTTATCATTTTTAACTTGGTTCTGTGTTCTTCATGTCCAACAAATCTTACCAGAAGTTGTTTACTTATGAACATTTCTCCTAATTCATAAATGCTAGACTTTCTAAATTACAAAAAGATATTGATTATATTTTTTAACAAGAACTACTTTCAAGCTCAGATTCATATGCTTTCAACTGAAAAGCTTAAAATTAATTAAAAACCCCCAACTTGAGAGCAACCTCCAACATGTTAATTGCAATGACACTACTCATTACATTACTATATCAGAATATCAAGTACAGTTGTGCCTCCATATTTGCGGTTTCAGTTATCCACAGTATGACGTTACACTGCGAATCGAGGGATGTTCAACTGTTCATAATCCCCCTAGTCTGAGTCAGTTTGTTTTTACGTATACAGAACTGTATTATTTGCATACAGGAGCCTAAATCAATTCCTTGTTCATTGTTGAGACGGATTACACAGCCTTATTGCTTTCCTCTGAAATCTCTTTAGTCTGCTTCTAGCAGTTAAATTAGCATATTTGCTGTACTTGTTTGTGTTAGTAGTACAGTATTTGCATAAATAACTTGTAAATATTCTTCTGTTTGGCAAAAATGGTTACAAAGCATATTAGTAGTGAAGCATCTAATAGTACTAAGTGAAGTGAAAGTACTAAGCATAAGCTGAAGTGTTTTTTCATTAAGTGAAAAGTGAATATTTTGGATATGATTAAGGATGAAAGGAAATCTTTTGCATGCATTGTGAGATAGTATAACAAATACGAATCAACACAATGGGCTGATAAAATTATTTACATACTGTACTGTAATATTTTTAAGAACATACGGTATATAGTGTACTTATGCAATTCATTTATTTATGTACATGTACTACTGTATACTGTAAATGTCTGTAAGTGTAGTGTATGTTTGTTTAAGTGGATAACTCACCTAGTCCTTATTATCCAAGATTTCATGTTACCATGGTAATTTTGGACCCCATTACCCGCTGATATAGAGGTATAACTGTATATAATTTAATGTCTCAAGTGTGGTAGACTTTTGTTGACTAAAAAGGCGTCTATTTTGGCACCCAATCCATGTAGGCATCAGTATATTTCACATATAATGAGCTCCCTAAATTAGATCACTTGTTTTAAATAATAACCTTTCAGATTTTGTTTTTCATTTTTTTTTTTTGACACAGCTGTTCATGTCAGTAGCACTGTTCTCAAATGTTATGTGTCATTAGTTTCTTAGTGTATTCTATAGTGAACTCATTATAAAACTCATCATAATTTTTACTGAACTAATTAATAACCTGCTATCAGGGCTGTAGCCAGAGGGAGCACTCGCCTCCTCCAAACGAATTAATGTTTGGAGAACAATATTACCCTATAAAACAGTGCTAGGTTTTTTAGCGAACCAGCTTCCCAATGACTCAACAATTGTGTAATTTTAAGTGCCAAAATAGCATAAAATATATTTTCTAGTTATAAAAATTTCTGCGGGAAGGTTCCACCCCCTGACCCTCCTTGTCGTGTCCCCCCAAACATCGTCCTAGCTACGCCACTGCCTGTTATACATGTAATTCAAGTAAATTTATGAAAAACCTACTGAAGAAAACAAGTAAAATCCTTAACTCTAAATTTCATACCTGCTAATAATGATATAGACCACAACTTCTTGCGTAATATAAATCTTTGAGATTAATTCCTGTCAATTAACCACTTTCGTCTTAATTATATGCTTAGTTCACCAGATATTGGTCTCCATTACAAAGCTACTCAGAAAATTCTTTATTGTATAATTTTAGAACTCAATAAACATTTGAATGGCTTTGACTGTGGTTTAGCGAACAACAAAAACCTTCCCTTGGCTCTCATATCTTGTGAAAGATAGGCCTGCCACTTAGAAATACATTGAGAAAATTTACCAGTCAATACATAATTTAGATTATAGGGGGTCTCACTCAATTCAATATTTTGATGAAGACATATAGAAAATTCTAGCTCACACCACATAGCTAGAGTCCCTCTTGGCAACTCTCCTCAAGGTTGTAAGGTTAACAGGTCCCTCTTGGTAACTCTCCTCAAAAGTCTTCAACCCTATACCTAGCATTCTTAAGAAATTATAATATCTTTATATAATATTACTGAGGTCACAGATGTATCTGTTCATTTCATCAATAGTAAAATGCATAATGTTTGAGAAAATACTTTGTGAAACTTCTCTGCCCAGCTGATTATGACATATCATTAATCATTGTCACTTTTTTCAATTCCTTCTATTTGTTCAACTCTCCCTATACATACATATATATATATATATATATATATATATATATATATATATATATATATATATATATATATATATATCTTGTTCAAACTTTTGATTGCTAGAAATACTTTTTACTCCACTCAAGATGAAATACATTTTTCTAAACTTATAGTGGATGACAATTAATGCTAATACAGTTTTTTTTTCAAATATTAATTCATTAATTAAATTGAATAAATTAATTTTAGTTTTGTATGTGAACAAAACGTTTCACAAAAGGGGCGAGGTATGCATATAGTTATTTCGTCCCATTTGGCCTTTATTTATATTAATTGTAATTATTTAATAAAAAGTATCTTTCTAGGAATTGCTTAGGTCTACAAAAGCTCAACTTCAACACCTGTGCTATGCATTTGCTGTCTATTGTTGACATTCTCTTCAACTTCATGTCACTCATTTCCTTTATTTATGTTTGCCTACTACTCACTTTACACTTGTAGACAACAGCTTTGAAGATACTAAGTGAACTCTTCTAAACTTCCATTTCAACTGCATTGGAACTTTTCCAAAGTTTCTACAATGTATCTGACATTTTTGGGGAAAAAAATACTTCCACAGTCTTCTGTAATGCATCATTTGGTCCTCTCAAATGAAAAATCTTCAACTAGGGTATTTGATATTCATTTATAACAAGCTACAACTTCTAATCAGGTTTTTGGAATTAACTGCTATTTATTCTAGCTTTGATGGCAAGGTCTGACGTCTAAATTTTAATGTTTCAACTGACAACCTTTCTCTAACAAGGTCAAGATGTATACGTTGTCTACATTAGTATTAACTATCTGTTCACTGGTTCAATTCTCTGTCTGTCTGTCTCTCTCTCTCTCTTTCTTTCTCTCTCTCTCTCTCTCTCTGTCTGTCTGTCTGTCTCTCTCTCTCTCTCTCTTTCTCTCTCTCTCTCTCTCTCTCTCTATATATATATATATATATATATATATATATATATATATATATATATATATATTCTTGATATTTTACGTTATCCATTGTTTTTCCGTTGCACTGACTTTATGAAGTAAATATATTGCTATTGTAAGTAATTTTATCCACCATTAAGTGCAATAATTTTACCTTGAGTGATGAGGCATCTTTCGGTCACTTGACCATTGTCGAATCACTGATATTTTTCTGGTGTAGATGTTCGGTCCGTGATGTTGGTATTTGTTGACATTACACGCATTTTCTCTTGATCTGCGTGTATGATGTTTTTATATAGTATGTCTTCTGTATATGTTGTTTGTAGATTCATTAAATTGTCGTGTATGTTTTTAAAAATGTGGTATTTTTCTAGTGAGTTTAGTTCTATTGGGTTATTATTTATTTCAAGTATGGTTAGGTTATTTTCGTAATTTGTTATTTCATGTTTATGTGATATTAGGTGTGCTGCAACATTTGATACTTTTGGATTTTTGTTTTTGAATGCTCTATAATGTTCTTATCCAAAAAATCCAAAAGTGTCAAATGTTGCAGCACACCTAATATCACATAAACATGAAATAACAAATTACGAAAATAACCTAACCATACTTGAAATAAATAATAACCCAATAGAACTAAACTCACTAGAAAAATACCACATTTATAAAAACATACTCAACAATTTAATGAATCTACAAACAACATATACAGAAGACATACTATATAAAAACATCATACACACAGATCAAGAGAAAGTACGTGTAACGTCAACAAATACCAATATCACGGACCGAACATCTACACCAGAAAAATATCAGTGATTCGACAATGGTCAAGTGACCGAAAGGTGCCTCATCACTCAAGGTAAAATTATTGCACTTAATGGTGGATAAAATTACTTACAATAGTAATATATTAACTTCATATATATATATATATATATATATATATATATATATATATATATATATATATATCTTTCGGCCTCAGTTGTTTAAGTGTGATAAAAAGATTCCCCAAATGTTTAAGTGACTTTTCTATAGGCACATACAATATCTCTGATTCCGTTCATAGACTAAGGAATGACATTCCACACAAGATGGTGCTTTAAATAGAAATTATTAACATTCCTAGACAAGTGACTTATGCAGAATAAAAAAAATAAATACTTACAAGGGGTTTGATATTGTAATTGTAAGGCACTTGCAAGTAATATTGTCAATATCACTTCCTTATTTAAAAATAACTGGTATAAACCAACTAAACTGTTTTTGCAACCAAACAAAAAACAACTGTGTATTTTTTTTTAAATACACAAAAGTTGAATACTGTATTCATAAGGCTCTTGGAAATAATATCATCAATCTATGTAATGTAAGATATGTCTCACATCCGGATTCGTAAATAACTGGTAAAAAATAACTAAACCATTTTACTTAAATACCCAGAGTTTAATATTGGATTTGAAAACCAAAGGAATTACAGTAATATGTTTAATCTATGTAATGTAACAAAGATGTCATAATCAACAACATTTCTAATGAAGTGAACTATCTATATCCAGTGCCAGGACTAGGTAATTTATTAGGGGGCAAGCTTGATTTTGTTGCATTCTCTAAAAATGCTAAATGTTAAAAGAGAGTGATAAAACGGGTTATAATATAGAACCATATGGTTTTATAAAATCATAATTTATTTGTAAAATATAAACTATTGTAGTTTTACTGTGTTTTATAATGAAATTATGTTTAGATTTTAGGGATTTACATTAGAGATTTACTCTATGTTTTTTTAAAGCTAAGATAACCTTGATATATTTAATCAGAGGGGCCCATTTGTGCTCTATAGAGATAATACTAAGGTTTGTAGGTTTCTGTTGAGCCATAGACCTTTTCTGGCAATTCTTTACAAGATTTAACTTCCTAAAACTTCTTTCACATGTAGCAACCAAAATTGGTAGAATTATAAATATTTTCTGTGGTAACACTTGTTTACACCTCTTGCAGTTTGTTTTTCTAAATGAATTTTTAAAAAGTAGAGATACTGGCGTCCTTCAAGTTTACATTAACTGACAAACCGTGGTGTTTAAAACTTTCAACTGAAATAAGAACTCCATTTTGTTAGTCTTTTTTTTTTATATGTCTGCCAACACTTCTACCCTTATCAAAATTCGTCCACTCAAAAACCACGACTTATTCATTTTTTCCAAAGCTTTGAACCTCGTGGGTAATTAATTAATCCGCCTACTACTTTGAGAGCAACACATAACTCAGGCGTACTGTCTGATGCTTCATCTTCATAAAGCTCACCAGTCATTGCTTTTTTCCTTTTTCTTTTTTCAGATAATTTATCTGGTGCTATGGAATTAGCTTCATAAATTTCCTCAGAAGGCATCTAGTATTGTGAATTATTCAGAAATTGAAAAAGATCTTGAATATCTCTGAAAACCTTGTCAATAGTTAGGTCTTTTAGAGAAACTTATTAATGTTGCTAACCTTTTTTAGTTATGAACATCAAACACGGCAGTGTGATAAAGTCAAAGGCTTTTAAGTCATTTAACAACGATTTGAATTCAGTTTTTTATGCTGTTGTTGATAGAGGTTGAGAGTGAACTTCTTCCAATGCCTTTATGATTGTCGGACTGAACACAGCTGAAACTGACTCAGTTCTTACAGACCATCTGGTTTTACTCTGTTATTTCAGTTTTATTGGTACATGTTTTATTAAATTACTACTTTTGGGATCATTTGGGTAAAAACAAGACACTACTTACTGATATTTTTTACCAGACGCGTTTCACACTAGGTCAGTTCATTAGGCAATGCTGAGAGTCACGGACAAGACTGTTGCTCAGGTGTGTTGAGTCTGAGCATTGGACAATGCTCTGACTTATTGCAAAACGCATCTGCTGAAAAATATCACTAAGTAGTGGTTTTATTTGCAATGTGGTCCCAAAAGTAGTAAGTTATTTTAAAACACCTCAAGATGAACAGCACAATAACTGCATGTTTTATTACTATTTCCAACCATGTACTTCAAGCCTTGAAAACATTATACCAAGTGTTAATTAAGGATTTCTAAAAATTGTTACACCTTTTACTGAAGTTTCAGCTGTGTGTAGGCCTACTCCCACCGGGTTTTGAAGAATGTGCAAGTAGAGCACAAAGTTCGATTATTTAAAAATTCTCGTCTTCTTTTGAACACTGTGGACTATGTTTGGATTGTTGGTTGCTATTATTTTAGTTTGTTTTGAGCAATCTTTTTTATTGCTTGATTAAATCCTTATCAATAGCATTGTATAAATAAATCTCTCATGGCTGATACGGAACTCCCATGTAATTCGGCACTTTTTCATTAAATATAACTCAACAACAAATATTCCTATCTTGTAGCCTACCGTCCCTGACTTTTAATGTAATATAAATATTTGACAGATATTTAAAAAAATAAAACTGGTGACTCATCACGTAAATAATCTGCGCATAGCGTCGGCGTTTTCTCATAAATTCGAACTTATAATCTATCACAGTTTATCGATGAAAATGTTTTTAATTTCCCTCTGTGGTCTAAGCACAGACCTATTTTTGAAGTCATAACTTCTATACGGGCGGTGAACAAAACATGAGATTAAAACTTCGTATCACGTCACGCTATTTTTGAAACGCAGAAATACCCTATACCATGTATGTATACCTATTATGTGTATATAGCATATATAAAAGGAAAACAGCTTTTTATTTAAAGGTTTATTTGAGACTCAAATATTAATTTCATAAAAAGTGTACACACAATGTAAACCCAATTTTGTGTGTGTGTGTGTGTGTTATTATTTTATTATTAATATATAATTAATATTATTAAAATTATATATATAATAAATTAACGAATAATTCTTGTATTTGAGTAACCTCAGTTGGTTTTTATTATTATACAAGAAACATATTTTATATTTATATATTTATGTATATGTATATATGTACGTGTGTGTATATATATATATATATATATATATATATATATATATATATATATATATATATATATATATATATATGTATGTATATGTATATATAGACTATATATAAAGAAATTGTTACTCATTGAGATTAGGTATTAGATTAAAATAATAACTTTTGTTTATTTTATGTAGCCTAGTAACATAAATTAAAAAGATTGTTTTTCTTACTGAATAATTTTCATATTTTTTTCAACACACGCAAATAAGTTACGACTTCTGTCGGCACTACCATAAGTGCCATATATAAAATTATTTTAATTGCGTTACAAAATTTCCTCGCTTCCAATAAAATGCTGCCCCTAAAATATTACACAATCCGTTGCTCCTCTGGTCACAAAGTTTAATATTGTATATATGATAAGGCACAAGCGCCTAATATTTCGATTTTTAAACCTATATATCCAACCAGTCGATTATTTTGAAATTGCACTTCGTTTTTTAGACATTTTAAATAGTTAGTATACTGTTAATATTTTCCCCTAATTCTTAAAGTTGAACAAGAATCTATCTGAGCGGAAAGTGAAGCCTATCACCTGTAGAGCGAAATAAACAAACATGTGACGGAATGTAACAAACAGGTGTAGGAGTATAGCTGGCAAGGTCGCGTTTGTAGTCGCACATCTCAGTTCAGTAGTAAACAACGACGGCTGCGTGCGAGTTTTACGTCTTGTGTTGTGGCAGTGAAGTGCTTGTGTCTGATAATGTTTTCATTGATACATATTTCAAACATTACTAGCTAGCTTTATAAACACAAGTATGGAGGTTTTCAAATTTGCGCGTATTAAAGGTGTTTAAAAGGAAGCTTTCTAAAACGTTTTAGATAACACGACTCTGCAAATATTTGTTTAAGCCTAACTGGCTATTTTTGTAAGCGTTTGATGGTTTTCCTGTTGCGGAAGCTTGACATATTTCCGTGCAGTAGCAAGACGTGTGAGCTAATGTGTTTCAGATTTTACCTAACATTTTTATTCGTATTGTTGAAATATTAGATGTTTCACATAAAAAGCATCATCATAAAAAGCGTCAATTCTTTTTTTTAATTAAAAACTATGTGAGATATAGAAAACGTTTCTGAGATAGGAGTTTTTGCAAAAAGCGTATTTTTTAGCACAAATATGTTTCATAGTAATGGAACTTTAATACCTATTATGCTTCCAACACGCGACCTTGGGTTTTATTCTGAAAATGCCTATTTTCATGACGATATTTAGTATGGAATTGTAGTGAGTCAGTGAGTGTGTGTGTCTGTGTCATAACCTACCGGTATATTTTCCCCTACTTTTTATCTACCAAAGAAGATAGTAAGCGATTGTGTAGGTAAGCGCTCATTGACCATTTATGGTATTTCTTGTCGAATACTAACCTTAAACAGCCATGTTTGTTTAGGCAACTGCATATGCATTCTTTATTAAAAACAAATTCATAAATACCAGGGAAGGTTTGATATATAGAGGGGGTGTCAAACGTTATACGTGTCTTCTCTAAAAAAAAAATTATAATAGTTTCGCTCTTCAAAACATTATAAGTATTTTTTTTAAAACAAAAGAGCTAAATTTGTCCCAAGTCGAAATTCAAATACATGGTCACATCGTTTAAGAAAAATATTTGAATATGGATTAAAAAACACTTTTGAACAAAAATTAGAAATGACTGGACCCAACACAAAAGACAAGTTAGGATATTTACTTTAAGAGAAATAATATAATAGATTCTGTCTTTTGAAAAATGAAATGTTTTTCAACGAAACGTAAAAAAATAATGAGATATCGGTTAAAACATAAATATTGTAATAGAGGCGGAGTTCCAGATGGAAGAAGACTCGAGACAATGTAAACAGTCATATCAGTGCACCGTCTGTCTCAGCTGCGTCTGGATTCTGCCAGGATTTATTTAAATGTGTTGAGAATCCCTGCGTTTGTTTTCTGCTTTCCCTTAGCGTTGTGATCCTGTCCATTAGGAAATGCGTTTGGAGTGGAATCTATAAATCACAGCTGTGGGGATTAGCGCAAATATTTGATGGAGTAGGCTACTCCTAGTTGGGACTTATGTTAGGCCTATTAGGAATGTGTCAACTAAGGGAGATATGTTAACGTCATGAAAGCCAATAAATGCAATAAAAAAACACATTTAAATATCTTTCCGTCCACCTAGTTCAGGTATTTCCTCTAATTGTATCGAAAAACAATGATTTAATGAGCGGACGAAATAAAGAAATTATGACGTTGAAAAATGAATGTTATCAGACAGTTGGATGCGTTAACGTTAATTGGCTTCTTAGCGCTCAGTCTTGCCAACGTGACGTGGCCATAGTACTCAGCATAATTATTATAATTAGTCGACGAGTGTTACCAAACTTGTAAACTTGTTGGCGAGTCTTCCTTTTTACGTCAAAACTGTAAAACACAGGTGTCAGGTTTTTGCCGAACATAGAACTACTTAATTAGGTTGTTTTCTTTGTTTTAATGACTTGCCAGCAGTTACAGGTTCTCGGTAAATAATTGCTATTTGCAAAGCTATTATACCTAAACGAATAAAGACCTTGAAATGCTTATCGAAATGTGTTTGATCTTTTTTGTGGTTTGGGATAAGACTGGCTTTCTTTCGTTGTTTTTATTTAGCAATAAAATTTAAGTATGTGTTATTACGTGATTTGTTTTTCTTGCGAGCCATCAGTTTAACCTGACACAATCTATGATACTATTAATAGCATATCTTTCTGTATTGTTTACGCATCCATAATGGTAGCCATAGGCGTTCCAACAGAAGGTTCGTGGTATCACCGAAGGGTGTAATAATTCCAGGCAAAGAAATATTTTTGGCAAAATATTAAGCTCTACAAGGGACTTAGGCCGAAAAATATTTGTGGGCTAACACCACGATACGTTCTCGCGCACGCAAGTTTTTAAACTTAACGACCCTAGGAAAAGCAAGATTCAGGATCCCAAAAGATTTATTTTCTTTTTAAAATACTACTGATTGATTGATATAGTTGCCTAGGCTTAACAGAGAGCGGAAGTTTTTAAATAGAATTTGATATAATTCCGGCGACAAGTTACACTTGTTGGCGTGGGTTTTTAAGCTAATTATTGTAAAAACAAAATATTAACTTGCAAGATCGTTAAGAACATCTGTCGGTTTCATTCTTTGAGGAAGATTTGTTTAAATACTATATATATATATATATATATATATATATATATATATATATATTTAAGATGAAATAATATACACTAATACAGGAATATTTAATTTATTGAATAAATTATAGTATATTATTCAATAAATTAAATATTCCTGTATTAGTGTGTATTATTTAATCTTAAAAATATTCTAACAGGAAAACACATTTGATATTATATATATATATATATATATATATATATATATATATATATATATATATAATATTAAATATGGTGATGTTTTCTGGTAATATAGTTAATAAATTAAAAATATTTCAAAAACAAGAATACTTTTAATTTATATATTTATTTAAAATAAGCTAAAATTTAATATACTGTTTAAAATAGTACCAGCATCTTCAGGAAAATAATTATCTAATCTTAGATTAGATAATTATTTTCCTGAAGATGCTGGTACTATTTTATCGCCGAAAAGCTTTGAATAAATATATTCATTAAAAGTATTCTTGTTTTTGAAATATTTTTAATTTATTATATATATATATATATATATATATATATATATATATATATATATATTCTGATACAAGATATTATATTCTGATACAAGATAGTACCAGAATCGAAGCAGCTCATGAAATAAAAAAATTAATTAAAATTAATAAAACCCATAGACAAACATATTTAGGAGTTAAAGATTTAAAAGATAAACTACAAAAAACAATCTAATTACAGTAAAGGCTGATAAAGTTAATGCTATTGTAATTATTTATAAGGACGAACACATAAAAATATATAAATGAAAATCAATTTAGTGAAATATTTAAGGATCCTACAAAGAAATACCAAAATGAAATAAAAAATTTAATTAAATCTTCTTATAAATTATTTAATAAAAATAATATTAGTAATTATATGAACAATAATCCAAATATTCCAATAATGAATGGACTTATTAAATTACACAAAATTGAGAAATCAATTAGACCATTAGTAAATTTTATAGATATATTTCTTATAAAATATCTAAAATCGTAACATCTATTCTTAAAGATAAAATGAAACTAAATAATAATCATACCATAAGTAATTCTATTAGCCTTATTGAAAGATTAAAAATAATTAATATTGATAATAAATCAAAATTAATATTATTAGATATAAAAAATATGTACACAAATATTCTTATAAAAGAGACTCTCAATATTATAAAATCTAGATTAGAGAGAAATGAAAAAGATAGAAAATTAATATTAGAAATTATAAATACATTAAAAATAATATTAAATCAAAATTATTTTTCATATAATAATAAAATTTACAAACAGGAAGATGGTCTTGCCATGGCTTCTCCCTTATCGAATATAATATCTGAAATATTTTTACAATATATAGATGATAAAATAAATAAAATTATACATACATTTGATAAAAACTGTTATTGGTTTAGATATGTAGATGATGGTTTGTATATTAATGTCATATATGATACTGTCCATATATCTAATAATAATGGTATAAACTTAATAACTATTTTAGATAAAATAAATGAGATAAATAAAAATATTAATTTTACTTATGAAATGGAGAAAAATAATAAGATCAACTTTCTAGATATAACAATTATAAGATATAATAATGAATTTGAATTTAACATATATCATAAACCGACACAAACTAACCAAATTATACCTTATAATTCTAACCATCCGTATAATCGAAAAATGGCTGCATTATACAATTTATTGTATAGATTACATAAAATACTTATGAATAATGAAAACAAAATAAGAGAGAAAAACATTATCGATCAAATTGCAATTGAGAATTTCTATAAAAAGAAAGCTGTTGATAAACTTAATTATAATATTTTAAAGAAACAAAATAATAGTCTAATTTACAAAAATAATGATGAAAATGTCATATGGACTTCATTTACATTTTTTGGTAATGAAGTAAAAAATATCACAAAATTGTTTAAAGGTAGCAACATAAAATTCGCATATAATACTAATAATAAATTAATAAATATAATGAATAATAATAATATTATTAATATGCATGAAAAAAAACGATGTATATAAATTAGAATGTGATTATTGAAATAAAGTTTATATAGGACTAACTAAAAAAAAACTTAAAGATATATATAAAGAGCATTTTAATGCATATAAAAAGCCAGAAATTTATAAATCAAATTTTGCTAGTCATTGTATTAATAATAATCACATATTTCCTAATATAGATAATATGATACTTGTAAAAGAAATTAACAAAGGCCTGAGAATGAATATTTATGAAGCTTTAGAAATACATAAATATAATAATAATAATGAGTTCGTAAATGAACAAATACAAGTAAAATCTAAATTTGATAATATATTCAGTATTTGTAATATTAGGGCAGCAAAATGAAAGTTTAACAACATTGTAATTAATTTGCACATATGTTAATTTTAATTGTTTAATATTCCTGATGATGTTGGTAATGTTAGCCAACAAAAAGCTTTGAATTGTAAATTCAATTATAATTCTTGTATTTGTATTTTGACTTAGTTCTTTATTAATACACAAGAATACATATTACGATATATATATATATATATATATATATATATATATATAACAACATAGGTTATTCAAATACAAGAATATTTATTAATTTATATTCAAAGTTTTTCGTTGATAAACAGTACCAACATCCTCAGGAATGAATAATACAATTGAATACAATTAGTTGATTGTATTATTCATTCCTGGTGATGTTGGTACTGTTTATAAACGAAAAGCTTTAAATATAAATTAATAAATATTCTTGTATTTGATTAACCCTTGTTGTTTTAGATTATTAAACAAGAAAACATATATATACATAATATATAATTACAATCTAAATATTTATTACAATAAATATTTTAATCGCGTTTATATTAAATAGAGAGGACTGCATTTTAAGAAAAGACAGCACAAATTTTCCCCTTAAGTATTATGCTGCTGCGTCCTTAGAATAATTCTGTTATTGTTCTAGAATACAAACTATTAAAAACGTAAATAGTTTCGCGTTTATCTGAAATACACAGAAAAAAATAGAATATTAAAAATTTCGATTCGATGGTCGGTAAATGTTTTATTTAAGTTTAGAAGCATAAGGTTTTCGCACACCTAAAGATAAGGCGATTACATCATATGCAGAAAGTTATCTTTATTCACCTCGCTTATCTTAGCCTATGTAGTGTTTGTGTAGCTAATTATAGTGGTACTGTGTAGTGATGTGAAAAAGTGACGTAGCAAATGTCGTCCTATTTCCGTTGGGTCCTGGGTCCAGGACGAAAGGATGATCATTACTATTACCAAAGAGCCAAACCCAGGAGTAGGTCATTGGATCCGAAGAGCCTTGAGGCGTCTGGTATAAGGATAATACAACAGGTTTGTATTCACTCGCACTTTTATCTGTTTTGTAACGCTAGATGCTTTACGCTATTCTTTTAAACAGTTCATAACGTCTAATTAAACTTTTAGGTTAACTGTGGATCTGAAAACAGTGGCAACAAATGCGAAAAGTCCTCAAAAACTTACATTAGCATGACAATTATACACAGTAAGCCTATTTATAACTGTATTGTTTGTTTGTTTCAGAGAGCAGCCACCATTAGCCAACAGCAAATTGCAGCTCAAAGTGAGTACAGGCTATTATATTATCAAATATTCATAACATAAAATAGCGTTGATTTCTAAATATACAAATGAAAATATTTGTTTGTAGCCTAATACACACCGTAAAAACATCGAAAAAAACGTAAAATTTTTCCGATATATCACAGTGTATTGCAAAACATAATCATAAATACATTTCCCTTTAAATTAACTGAATAATCTTTCAAACTTACCTAAACAAAATCTAACCTAAAAGTATACATTCTTAGCTTCTATGAAGTTCACTCATTCGATACTAGATTGCACCAACATCTTAGAATTGCTGTTATTTTGCATATCATCTTTAGTGTTAGATATGTAATATTGATATACTGCATTATGTAATAGATGTCCCTTATTTCATACTCTATGATATATTTGTTAATTTAATCGATGCAGTTTGACTATTTAGCTATTCCGATTTAGACCCTAATAACAACATGCAGTACTTCCAAACACATATTTGAGTTCAGTTAATCAGGTATATATTAATACCTATTGTACCACAATTCTTATCCATACTTTGACATCTTAGCTACTTTATTTAACTCATTCTGAGAAACCCAAATAATTAGAATAATATTCAAGATTTGTATTTTACTTTATAGGCCTACTACTTTATACTACCATTACACTTATCGATGTAGTATGACTGAATAGCGAAAGGGTTTTGCCTTCTATGAGGGAAAACGACATTTTATGTATATATGTAGGTTGTGTGTTGCTAGTATATAGTAGCATTATTGTATTGCATTATTTTCACTATTTAGCGATTTCCTTTATTCTTGTACTGAACTGTAAGATATTACAGTAAACCCTGGCTATTCGCGGGTTCCTTATTAACGATTGGCAAAATTACAAGATAGCCCGCTAGTATTTATAGTATTTTTAAAAAGGACAAGAAAGGCAGTATAGTTATTGTGCAGGTTATAGGATGTGTTCTCGTCTTATATATTTTGTACAGTACTGTAGTTATTTACCACAAAGAAATCTGATTATCCTCCAAACATCCGTTATACTCTACACTAATGGCCTACTACTCAAAAGATACGCATTCCTCATTTTGTAACTAGTGATGTTTTCTTCACTGACAAACAACGATAAGTCAATCCGGCTTCTGCATCCAACCCCATACATAAGTTTAGCAGTTACATAACAGTTACACAGTTACAAAACAGGTGTCCCATTCTCTTGTCGTGTCTGCTAGTTTTAGAAACGTCGCGTCCAATTGTCGAATTGTTTAGTGAATTTGTTTTGTTTAGTTTTATCTTTTCTCTTATATTGTTTATCCAATCCACGATGTCATCAAACTTACGGACTAGAAAAGAAAAAAAAACGTTATGCTGTTGATTACGGAAATTGGCGTTTTAGATAAATTAAAATTTGAGGAACATATTGACGGTGAATCAGCTTCAGTAGACCACGAAGCCGCCAATTCATTTCCAACCTAGTTTAAAAATCTTATTTTTGGAGAAAGGCTACACGGTCGATCAAATCCTAACGCGGATGAGACTGAACTGTTTATGAAATGAATGCCTTCACGAATTGTTTTATCTAAGGAGACACTGCTCAGGGTTTAAGGCTGCAAAGGATCGTTTGACTATTCTACTATGCTGTAATGCTATAAATAGGGGACTTATATTGTCTCAATAGCACATGGAATTAACGGTGAAGGATTTCAAGACATTAACAGTGAAGATATCGACAATTGAAAGTGCGAACCAAGATTTGACGAAAGAAGAGCTGGAGGAACTAATTGCCGAGCCTGTGCCTGTCTCTGATAACTAAGACGAAGGAAACGTAAACAATGTATCGCCGAAGTTGACATTAGAATCTGTCGGTGAAATGTATGTTTAGGGAAACAATTCTTTAGAATGGACATTAAAATGTAATCGAAAGCTGAAAGAAGCACTATCGTCATGGAACACAGTAAAATAACAAGTTTTTTAAAAATCAAATTAACAGTGTTTATGCGATTATTTGTCTAAAATTAAGTGTTTCAAAAATTTAGTGGATAGTGTTTAACAATAAAAAATATCTGTGCATGTGAGTGTGCGCGAGTTTTCTATTATTATAAAATATATATATAATTAATTTCGTGTTTTCGGATGGAAGGTAAACGTAAATAATCAATAAAATAATGTATGTAATTATGTAGTATGTCAATATACCAAACTGCATTATAAGTATACAGTATAGCTGTATTATAGTTGACATTTTTTATGTGGAACATAAACCTCGCCATTGCGTATACAGTTGGTTTCAGTATTCCAGGATTCACTATTCCCGGTAAGTTCGGGAAACGTATTCCCCGAGAGTAAAAAAGTATCACTGTACTTATTGTATAGTGGTTATGTATGAAGCTATTTATAAAATTTTAAAATATATGAAGAAGGTTAATTTTATCAAAAAAATAGTTAATTTTGCATTACCTACAAAATACTACATAGTTTAAATTTATTTATTTAATAAATTAATTTATTTATTAACATTACTCCTAAGTATTAGTCTACAATTTAAGGATTTCTGTTTCACTGTTACCTAGAACACTCGTATTTTTAATAATATTAGGGTGACATATACCTTTTATTCTAGCTTACGAGTATATCAACATTACTCCTAACTATTAGTCTACAATTTAAGGATTTCTGTTTCACTGTTACCTAGAACACTCGTATTTTTAATAATATTAGAATGGCATATACCTTTTATTCTATCTTACGAGTATATCAACATTACTCCTAACTATTAGTCTACAATTTAAGGATTTCTGTTTCACTGTTACCTAGAAACACTCGTATTTTTAATAATATTAGGGTGACATACTCTACCAAGAGACACTGGCATAGTAGCATTACTCGTAACGATGATGTTTCAATACTTACCCATTTTCATTTGGCTTCTCCTTTTCTTTGTGGTTGCTACTAAGAGACACTTGTATAGAAACATTACTCCTAAGGATTTTGTTTGAATATGTAGCCATTTCTTTTTGGTTGCTACTAAGAGACACTTGTATAGAAACATTACTCCTAAGGATTTTGTTTGAATATGTAGCCATTTCTTTTTGGTTGCTACTAAGAGACACTTGTATATAAACATTACTCCTATGAATGAAACCTATCAACCACAAATAACTCTCTTCTTTTATTTAAAACCTTTTGTACATTTCGTACATGAAAATACAATCAGAGGGTATTTTCGTTGTAAATTACCTCTGAGGATGATTGCTATGCAATCGAAATGTACATAAGGTTTTAAATAGAAGAAGAAAGTTATTTGTGGTTTGAGGTTTCATTTATTTATGTTAAATAACAGTTGATTCATACAGTTATTACTGTATTTTGTTTGACTATGTAGCCATTTCATAGTGGTTGCTACTAAGAGACCCTTGTATAGAAACATTACTCCTATGGATTTTGTTTGACTATGTAGCCATTTCATAGTGGCTGCTACTAAGAGACCCTTGTATATAAACATTACTCCTAAGGATTTTGTTTGACTATGTAGCCATGTCTCTGTGGCTGCTACTAAGAGGCCCTTGTATATAAACATTACTCCTAAGGATGTTTGGATATGTACCCATTTCTTTGTGGTTGCTACTAAGAGACCCTTGTATATAAACATTACTAATAAGGATTTTGTTTGACTATGTAGCCATGTCTCTGTGGCTGCTACTAAGAGGCCCTTGTATATAAACATTACTCCTAAGGATGTTTGGATATGTACCCATTTCTTTGTGGTTGCTACTAAGAGACACTTTTGTATAAACATTACTCCTATGGGTTTTGATTGACTATGTAGCCATGTCTCTGTGACTGCTAAATAGAAACACTGGTTAAAACATTACTAGTAAGGATTTTTTTTTTTACTATGTAACCATTTCTATGGTGTTGCTATGGAGAAAGACTGGTATAGAAGCATAATTGCTAGGGATGTTGCTTGATTCTATGTATACATTTCTATTTAGCTGGGTCGGATAAACACTAACTAGGATAGTAACATCACTCCTAACGATATATTGACAATAAAGTAGTTATTATTTTTTTGTTTTGCTGTTCCCGAGAAACGTTGATGTAGTAACATTATTCCTAAAGATATTGTTTGACTATGTAGCCAATCCTTAGCTGGGTTGGATAAACACTGGTATAGTAACATTACTCCTAACGAATTAGTAGCCATATCTATTTTGCTGCTATGGAGAACACTGTTATATTAACATTACTCCTAACTGTGTAGTAGCCATTACTATTTGGCTGCTACGAAGAACACTGTTATATTAACATTACTCCTAACTGTGTAGTAGCCATTTCTATTAGGCTGCTATGGAGAACACGGGTTTAATAACATTACTCCTAACTGTGTAGTAGCCATTTCTATTAGGCTGCTACGGAGAACACTGTTATATTAACATTACTCCTAACTGTGTAGTAGCCATTTCTATTAGGCTGCTACGGAGAACACTGTTATATTAACATTACTCCTAACTGTGTAGTAGCCATTTCTATTAGGCTGCTACGGAGAACACTGTTATATTAACATTACTCCTAACTGTGTGGTAGCCATTTCTATTAGACTGCTACGGAGAACACTGTTATATTAACATTACTCCTAACTGTGTAGTAGCCATTTCTATTAGGCTGCTATTAAGAACACGGGTATAGTAACATTACTCCTAACTGTGCAGTAGCCTTTTCTATTTGGCTGCTACGGAGAACACTGGTATAGTAACATACTACTAACGGTGTAGTAGCCATTTCTATTTCGCTGTTACGGAGAACACTGGTATAGTAACATTACTCCTAACTGTGTAGTAGCCATTTCTATTTGGCTGTTACGGAGAACACTGGCATAGTAACATTACTCCTAACTGTGTAGTAGCCATTTATATTTGGCTGCTATGGAGACAACGGGTATAGTAACATTACTCCTAACGTTGTAGTAGCAATTTCTATTTGGCTGCTATGGAGACAACGGGTATAGTAACATTACTCCTAACGGTGTAGTAGCAATTTCTATTTGGCTGCTAAGGAGAAAACGGGTATAGTAACATTACTCCTAACTGTGTAGTAGCCATTACTATTTGGCTGCTACGGAGAACACTGTTATAGTAACATTACTCCTAACGGTGTAGTAGCCATTTCTATTTGGCTGCTATGGAGACAACGGGTATAGTAACATTACTCCTAACGGTGTAATAGCCATTTCTATTTGGCTGCTATGGAGACAACGGGTATAGTAACATTACTCCTAACGTTGTAGTAGCAATTTCTATTTGGCTGCTATGGAGAACACGGTTATAGTAACATTACTCCTACCGTTGTAGTAGCCATTTCTATTTGGCTGCTACGGAGAACACTGTTATAGTAACATTACTCCTAACTGTGTAGTACCCATTTCTATTTGGCTGCTACGGAGAACACGGGTATAGTAACATTACTCCTAACTGTGCAGTAGCCATTACTATTTGGCTGCTACGGAGAACACTGGTATAGTAACATACTACTAACGGTGTAGTAGCCATTTCTATTTGGCTGTTACGGAGAACACTGGTATAGTAACATTACGCCTAACTGTATAGTAGCCATTACTATTTGGCTGCTACGGAGAACACTGGTGTAGTAACATTACTACTAACGGTGTAGTAGCCATTTCTATTTGGCTGTTACGGAGAACACTGGCATAGTAACATTACTCCTAACTGTGTAGTAGCAATTTCTATTTGGCTGCTATGGAGAACACGGGTATAGTAACATTACTCCTAACTGTGTAGTAGTAATTTCTATTTGGCTGCTAACATTACTCCTAACGTTGTAGTAGCCATTTCTATTTGGCTGCTAAGGAGAAAACGGGTATAGTAACATTACTCCTAACTGTGTAGTAACCATTACTATTTGGCTGCTACGGAGAGCACTTTTATAGTAACATTACTCCTAACGGTGTAGTAGCCATTTCTATTTGGCTGCTAAGGAGAAAACGGGTATAGTAACATTACTCCTAATGTTATAGTAGTCATTTCTATTTGGCTGCTAAGGAGAAAACGAGTATAGTAACATTACTCCTAACTGTGTAGTAGCCATTACTATTTGGCTGCTATGGAGAAAACGGGTATAGTAACATTACTCCTAACGTTGTAGTAGCCATTTCTATTTGGCTGCTACGGAGAACACTGTTATAGTAATATTACACCTAACTGTGTAGTAGCAATTTCTATTTGGCTGCTATTAAGAACACGGTTATAGTAACATTACTCCTAACTGTGTAGTAGCCATTTCTATTTGGCTGCTACGGAGAACACTGGTATAGTAACATTACTGCTAACTGCGTAGTAGCCATTACTATTTGGCTGCTACGGAGAACACTGGTGTAGTAACATACTACTAACGGTGTAGTAGCCATTTCTATTTGGCTGTTACGGAGAACACTGGTATAGTAACATTACTCCTAACTGTATAGTAGGCATTACTATTTGGCTGCTACGGAAAACAGTGGTATAGTAACATTACGCCTAACTGTATAGTAGCCATTACTATTTGGCTGCTACGGAGAACACTGGTGTAGTAACATTACTACTAACGGTGTAGTAGCCATTTCTATTTGGCTGTTACGGAGAACACTGGTATAGTAACATTACTCAAAACTGTGTAGTAGCAATTTCTATTTGGCTGCTATGGAGAACACGGGTATAGTAACATTACTCCTAACTGTGTAGTAGTAATTTCTATTTGGCTGCTACGGAGAACACTGGTGTAGTAACATTACTCCTAACTGTGTAGTAGCCATTTCTATTTGGCTGCTACGGAGAACACGGGTATAGTAACATTACTCCTAACTGTGTAGTAATAATTTCTATTTGGCTGCTATGGAGAACACGGGTATAGTAACATTACTCCTAACTGTGTAGTAGTAATCTCTATTTGGCTGCTACGGAGGACACAAGTATAGTAACATTACTCCTAACGGTGTAGTAGCCATTTATATTTGGCTGCTACGGAGAACACTGGTGTAGTAACATTACTCCTAACTGTGTAGTACCCATTTCTATTTGGCTGCTACGGAGAACACGGGTATAGTAACATTACTCCTAACTGTGTAGTAGTAATTTCTATTTGGCTGCTATGGAGAACACGGGTATAGTAACATTACTCCTAACTGTGTAGTAGTAATTTCTGTTTGGCTGCTACGGAGAACACTGGTGTAGTAACATTATTCCTAACTGTTAATGTAATTAATGTTTAATTTGTTTTATCTTTTAATCTATCTTTAAGTAGCAATCCAATTTTATTTTATTTGCTACCGATAAACCTTTATTTACAAAAATATAAATAATTTGGTTTTATCTTTAATTTTGGTATATAGTATCATACTTCTAACGATGTACTTCATTATCAAGCCATATGGATTCCACCGTTACCGAGAAACACTATTGTTTCTCAATATTATTAGAGTTGCATTTTACCTTTTATTTTAGTTTATCGTAACGGTGTAGTTTGACTGGTATGGATACTTTGTATTTTGGATGCTAGCTATATCTCTATATTTGTGGTTTTATGCGTGTGTTTTTGTCCTGACGATAAAATGCTTGTTAATAAAATTTATGAATAATTTAGTTAATAAGTAACACAACTTACATCATTTACAATTTATAATGAAATTTCACTTTCTTTAGGTATTTGTTTGAGGCGTAACTTATCTTTTATTCATGAATTAATCGATTTATTTTGATTGATGTTGTTTTTCCATTTTGCGATTTCTATTTCGCTTTTACTGAGGAACCACTTTATTGTCAATCATAATTATGAATACATCTCATCTATAATTAGATTGTATACTGTAGTATAATTTATGACTTAAGTGTTCTTGATCCTTAGTAATTTCTTTTGCTTTTCTAAAAATTCACTCGCATATCTAATCTGTTTTCGAAAATATAGGAGTGATTGTGAGGACTAATTAAAAAATGTAGTTTTTTACGTTTTACTCTTCACTTATAAAAATGTAGTTGTTTTGTGTGTTTTTAGTATAATTGGTCTATACTGTTTTCGTACATGATACTCATCTGTGGTTAGTCTGTGCATCATTGCATACTTCGAAGGTAATGTAATGGTCTTCCAGTGAAAAATATTACTGAAATGCTACTATATAATTAAATATTATGTTAAAATTACTTAACAAATTGGTAAAATAATAAGCTATACTTTATATTGATAAATATGTTAAGTTAAAATAATTTTAGTTAAAGCGTGTTCTGGATCCTCAAATACGGTGTAGCTTGGGTAATGTTGGTATCACTGATGGAGAGTGTGTAGCTGGTAGCGGCTTTTAACTTTAGTTGCCGACTTGCTCGTGAGGCGGTAGTGTCGTTGTTTGTGTTTGTGATTGTGTAGTTTGATGATGGTGAATTGTGCATAAACTAGGTTAAGGGTTTTAAGATTATATATCAAGTAATAATTAGGTAAACTGTTACCAGATATTACTGTTTGATGTAAGTAACTAGTTTGAGCCAGGGTATTTAACCTCATGACAACTTATTCATGTCAGTTACACTTTCAGATTTTAAAACTCTTTGGTGGAGTCCCCCTCGTTAAGTAATAGTCATTTTATGTGGGTACCAAAGTCCTTCGCTGTATCGAAGTCAAGCTAAAAACATCCAATCAAAACTACTGTATACACACACACACACACACACACACACATATATATATATATATAACAGGTAGAAACTTTGTAACTAACTTCTCTTGCTGTTTTGGATAACTGTTGCAAATCTTCAGTTAGCAAGGTGATTTTATTTTTCAGGAGGTACCACACTTTCAGTTATCTATATTGTTCCTGTAAAATTTATACAAAGACAGTTCTTCTCTTTATGTTTTGTAACAAAAGTTATTTAATTACACTTTTGTAATAAAACAATGGATCTGTAAACTATGTGTATTTTGAAAATAAAAATATTTGTAATAATTTTCGACATTGAATAGGCTGTTTTTTCACTTATAATTGGGAAAATTGTCCCAAAAATATATGCAAATGCCTTTTGTGACAGCTAGGGTCTTGCCAGGTTTCAGGCAAGGTGGGCTGCATTCCATTGACAACCTTTATTACTATACTTGCTATAGATCCAGATTGTGAGTAATAGGTAGAACAAACGTGGTTACTGTTTTTGATATACAATAAAACACCACCCTTTGAATGAATTTGACTATTTTATGTAACGATTATCCCTAACTAAAATTTTGCAAGTTTTTATGATTTGGAATTTGTGTATTTGCTAGTATTATCAATTCTTATCAAATTGTTGTAGGTATTTAATTTCAAGTAAAATAACAATAAAATAGAGGTAATTATAAATACTTTATGGCACCACCCCAAACTAATTGTAAATGGCATAAACCAGAAATTGTGCTACAGATTTTTTAAAAACCCAAATTTACAACCACTCTATGAACTCATTGTATCTGATATAATTTAGTGTATTTTATATTATATTAAAATTGCTATTTTAAAATATTGAAGTACGTGGTTAAAACAAATGAAACCCATACATAGATTGTACATGACCAGAGAAATGAAGACTACTTTAGTAACTGGATATTTTGTAGCTATTTGTAATATAATTATTTTATGAAACAGAAAGGTTTCACTTCATTTTAACCCAGTAAGAATTAAATCTGGAGGGGTTTTTTGTATTTTTCAAATTTTTGCTACTTACTATTTCTAGTTTGCAACATGTTGATACTATTTGTCCTATGGTACTTATAATGTATTTTTAATTAAAATTTGTAAAATTTTATATGGCACCACATTGTATATAATTATGAAAATACATACTTTAATAAAAAAGAAAGGTATTGTAGTATTCAACTTATGAAGATGGGCAATGATTCTGATATGTATATTAAAGTCGTTTTTAATACAGTGCTTATTATATATGAAGCTTTTAGATTTTCCTGTTTCTTTCAATGGTTTATAAACTTTTTAAACTATATCTAAGGGCACATATGTAAAATGCATTATATTTTATAAGCAAAAAGGCCCTGATACAGCCTATTTATTGTACTATTGAAACAAATTTACTTCCAATTTTCTTTTGGTATGATATGTTAATTGTATGAAATAAGGATAAAATTTGCTCTGACCTGAAAAAGGTAATGTTTTTACATTTACCCAACAGAGAAGTGAAAAACAGCTGCCTTATTTTACTTTTTAGTTGTAAATTAATGCTTATGTGATTTAACATCCTCCGAAACAAAATACTTTGTTAGTTTCCACTTAGTTTTTATCCATAATGGTTATTGTAATGATTTTCTCTTTGCTTTTCTTATCTGTATTTCATTGGTGTTCTGTTCCACATTTTCTTAAAGTTTTTAAAAGAATGTGATATGAAGTAGTAGTTTATAATTTCTCAAAGTACTATATGCATTTTACATTAGATGGAAGGAAAACTGTACACCTTTGGATCACAATAGTCTTAGTCACAACTAAGATTATGACCTATACAAAGATGGCTTCTATTCAAACAAGTGATTCTAATCGTCTGTGTTCCGTACCTGTTATTTAAAAAATATGAGACACTTATTCAAAGCAGAGATACCATTTTCCCTCAACAATCTTGCCTTACATGTTAAAGTGCGATATTCACACTCTGTGCTTCACATATCGCATTTTAAACATGCAAAGTAGTCTTGTTAACAACAATACTACCATTTAGAGTAGCTGATGTAGTCCACTCTGATCTTCACATTCATGTTCCACAGGTCTCATTAAAAAAGGCAAGAGACTTTTATTTCCAACACTACCATATTTTCTTAGCCACTTGACATGGTCTAGTGGAAGGTCCAGTCTTTTATATTAAAAAAACTCTTGTTTTAAAAATCCAAGTTACAGAACTAAAATTATTCAAACAGCACTAAAATATCACCTTGGCAGCCTAATGTGTGATTTTTACTCTTAATAAGCCAAAACTAATTTTAAAACCCGAGTTAAACTTTGTCACAGCAGCAGTAACTTAAAGCCACAGCAGCTTCAAATACCTGATTTATTCTCCTCTATTTACTATTGCCTGACATCCAAAGGTACAGTAATGCAGACCAGAAATTCTTTGTGACTGAGGGATTGGCATTATGAAGAAGTGACAGCTAATTTATAATGCTGAGTGTAAATTTTTTTACTGCTATTATAATGCTAAAAATTAGACACAAATCAACAAATAAGTAAATTAAACTTTAAATACACTCGAAGTATAAAAAGTACTTACTTAAAAATAAATTTTACAGCTTTATTTACTTAGATAATCAGATTAAAGGCTTGTGAGAAATAACTAGGTCTTAAAATCAAACTTAAAACATAAAATATAGACAAATACTGAATCTACAAGTCCTTTTCGTGTGTTAGTAAGAACTCCAGCCTCTGTTATAGCAATTCCGTTATTGGTGTTATCTATGGATATTTAGGCTCTCTTCAGAAGTTTTAATATTTAAATATATAATAATCTTCAGAGGAAGTTACAGACATTGTATAAGCATAATTTACAAAAATGAAACCTCTATACCACAAATGACAAGTCATTTGTTATATAGTTATTGTATAAGCATATTTATTAACTACTTTAAAGTTACTGTAAACTTGTTTCATTTGAAAACTATGAATAAGTTATAATGTTTAAACTTCCTCATCGGAGTTTTAAATATAATATGAAATTTGTTACAAAACTAGCTGATTAAAGTAATGTCTCAACTAACACTCCCCCCCCCCTCCCAGCCTACAGAGGTGTCATTGTGTGATCTTCACAGAATTGGAGTACCAAAATCCTCCATTAAAAAACATGAGTTACAAGTATTCATAAAAGCATTACCATTTGCCTGATTTGCATTTCTGTCACCTTCACTCGCATAGTTTTACGTGTCTCATTTTAAAAACATGTATTACACATATTCACAATAAGACTACCCTATTACCATGTAAATTTTTGGTGAGCTGTTTAGTTTTTTTTTCAAATTGTATTTATGTTTCTTTATTTATTAACTAATCTTGGGCCTTTAATTATAAAAATTGGGTATTTAACAATTGCACGCTAAACTGTTGGCCATCAGACCAGCTTTTCTACTTTTATTTTAAATAGTACATTTGAAGGGGATTGGGCTTGATATCTTGTCAAGGTAGGAAATGTGTCAAATATGTATAACTTGATGGATTGGAATTCTAATAGAGAACAGAAATCGGATAATCAATAACTTCGTGTATAATTTTATGAGGCTATTATTTAAACGAAGTGAACTAGTTACTAAAGTGAACGAGGTAATGAAGCAGGCTGAACCTTTGAGAAAAGATGTTTTCCAAGTGGTAATCCACTTTATCGAGTTATTAAGTGACGTCCAATCGATTATAAAGTTGGTCACGTAGTAGCGGATTATTAAGAAGTGTTTTATAAATTCATAAGAGATGTGTGTACTGTATAAACCGGATAAACACCCGCACACGAGGCTAAGTTATACAATTAGATGAATTTCACATTACAAGAAATCAGATATAGACTTGAGCAATAATAGAAATACCAACTTCATCAATTAAATCGAATTATGTTTAAAATCGAGAGGTTGGTTGAAATACTACTCACGTTGATATATTTTTGCGAGTAGAAAATGTTGTAACGAAAGGCCCATCAAATATGGCGGCCTCACCTTCGCAGATTACGAAAAATATGAAGTGGAGCGGGAATCGTTCTACTCCCCGGGGAGTCAAACTCACGAAAAATTACGAACGAAAACGATGTATATATTAGATTAGCGCGGGTTTATTTTAAGGTATATCAGTCCTAATTCAAGCTATGTACAACAATGGAATGGAAACAGTTACTTTTTATTTTAACGTATAATACATTAAAAACGTCCTTTACGAAAATTAAGTTTACTTTCAGTATAGGTTGGGTTGAGGAACTGATAAGGTTAGAGGAATTGTTTAATGCAATATTCTCCTGTGTTCACGTTGATGAAATAAGTAGAAAATTTACCAGAAATAATTTAGTAAAATTATCATAGGCCAATCTACTGAACTCTCATAGTTTAATTAGAAAAATTAGTTTAATAATAATATTACTCAATTATCAATTTATTCCTGGTACAGACATAGATTTAATACTTTGTTTATTACAAGAATGTTTTTCTTACATACTTTGACTAAGAATTTGTTAACAAATATACGAACACAATTAGAACTATAGTAATATATTATACAATAATTATATCTGCAAATCAGGTTTATAAATGAATCTGTAGGTTTAAATAATAAAATAAAAGTTGTGATTAGAGACAAAGTATCGATAGTCGATGTTTCTAATTCAGTGGCGTTATTTTTGACATCGATGTTGATTGATCAATGATTTTCGTACATCGATGATTTTAATTAACGATGTTTTGGATTGATTTTAAGTAATTCCACTTATAGTTCACAATAACTTGTATTTAGTATATAGTATCATTATTATTTATTTGTAATCCTGTAGTATATATATAATTTTTATTCAAGATACTGGCTGATATTTTATCATCAGTTTTAATTTTAATTTTGAATTCGTAAATACCCATACTATTGCTCAACTCAACTAATTTTCATCCACGTGGTTAAACGTTAGAAAGTTTATTCTGTTGCACGTATTCATTGAATATCAATGGTTTTTCTAAAGTAAGTTATAGGTTTTAGGAAAATTTTAATAAAATTATCAAATTAATAATTGTATAATTTATAAAATACTATTTTAGATCCTTACTTAACATATTTGAAATTTACAACTACAGTAGAGTCTCGATAGTTCAAGGTAGATGGAACAGAGACTCCTCGGATTACTAAAAACTCGGATCACACGGAAATACCTTCCTGTGCGTTAAAAAACAATAGGAGTTCTAATGGACCCTAATACTATACTTTAGAACGCACTAAATAAGTTTATAAAACTTTATAAGAACATTTCTTGGAAGTCCGACTCATGTCCTCGCACACCGTATTCGTATAAATATAGATATATTATCGGGACTCAGATTTTCGAGAATCTACTGTATTTTGGGGGGGGGGGGATAGTAAGAAAGTGGCGGTTTATGACCCCTGTCAAGAAGCAGAAGCCGGACAATAAGCCAAGCGCAGGTACATTGTGGGGGTTGCAGTGGGTGAGTAGGAGGGGTTGTGAGAGAAGAAGAGAAAGATAAACTTCCACGCAAGTGTGATTGTAAACGACCCATGACTAAACCATTCTTAAAATACTATTGTCTTCCAGGACCGGATGAATTAACTGATGTAACGCTAGTAGCTTACATTATTTTAGTCACCTTATGAGTGATTGAAAATTATTTTGACTTTTCAATAATAAATAACATTTTGATGGTTTTATGATTTTTAAAATACAGTTTTTTCAGTAACAAACAAATTTAAGGAAAAGAGTTTTTGGCCTTACTTTAGTTTATACTACTTTACTATACTTTGCATACAAGTTAATGTTAAAACTAATCCACTTTTAATTAAATATCAATAATGCTTAATTTAGCCATGAAAGTTAAATAACACTACAGAAAAAAGTCCGTAACTTAGAATGGCCATCTCAATGTTAAACCTTGCCCAAAAATATTGTTTAATAATAAAGTCTCCTAAAAACCTCTTTAAAAGTAAATACTTTGTGTGCCAGATGTTAAAATAGTAGTCATGTGGTAATTTATGTAAATAAGCTGTATGTGTTTGTTGGGGTTTTGCTGTAGTGTATTTGGATTTAATATTTCACAGTTTATTTTACATTATTTTTATTTCTTGAGGTTTACCATAGACAATGGCTATGGGATTATCCATAGGGGATAAAGTAAATGCGGTTTTAGTTTGCTAACATTTCTAACAGGTTTGGTTTACAAGGGGTTTTATTGCTCTTTCCCTGGAGATGCTTGTGACATAAGGTGCAACATAGACCAGAAAGAATTCTGTTTGTTTATAAAAAGTGTCAATTGTACATAGTTAAAACTCTATGAGAGAATTTTTGATGACTCTTGTAACATCGATCCTGTTTTAAATACATTACTTTAAAAATTGATAAATTTCTTAAAACTAAACTTTCTGCTTTCTTTCATTTTTATAGTAGTCTAATCCTTTTATTTGAAGTGTTTCCGTTAGTTAAAAGTTCTCTACATATATTGTTATTACTGATGTGAATAATGTTAAATGTTTGTGTTTCTCTGTAATTGTAAATATGCGTTCCATATTAGGCGTATGTTTGGCTTTGTTCCAGTTTTAGTACCTTTTTGTTTAAATTTCAAAAGCAGTTAGTTGTTCTGTAATAACGTAGTTATTTTGTGATTACGATTTCGTACATAGTATATATACAATTTTCTTTCAATTCCTTATATGTTTTTAAATATTTTAGAACCGGTAGAAGAAGAGTTGGTTAAATACATTATTTATATTCTTATGAAAGGCTTCATTGTTACTTCCTGGTAACTCATAATGAAAGGAGATCTTATACTACATAATTTTATTTGTGCATAGACTATGTTTATACAAATGTATAGTTTATAACAATGTAATGAATAAGTTCAATCAAATTATAACGTGTTTTCTAAAATTTTAATAAAATGTTTGCATGGCAATTTCTTTATTACAGTGTCAACTCTACATAGAAATACATTTTGTTAAAAACTATACAAGATAAACCATTTTCTCTCTAGGTAAAAACTTAAGGAATTAATTGTTGATTTTAATTAATGTATAATTTTGCGTAAACTTCGTAAGATAATTTGATAATATCACTATTAAAAATAACATTTATTTTCGATGTTTTAACAATACAATTTTCTTAATTCTCAAAAACAACTGGTTTTCTTTGTACAGTAGTTATCTTAACGTTTTGATACTCATCTCTCTACTTCAATTTTCCCTTGTAGAATTTCAAATTAATGGATTTGATTTTGTTTATCCTACCAATATAATTGATGTCTTTTAATAGTTTTTTATGATATACTTGGGTAGTGTCAAGATTATTTTCTGGCATAGTTTTATGAAAATAATTAAATTAGGCCTACACTTTTTCGACACGGAGTAAAATGGGGCGAAATAGTATCAAAGGCCGGCCTTTGAACGAGCTAGAAGTGTGAGTTTTTTCCAAGCTCTACTCTTGGTGTACCCACTGAAATGGAAAGTCTCGGTCTCTTTATCTCACTTCCCCTTTCTTGGAGAATGCGAGAGATAGATGGAGCTGGCTAGTTCAAAGTTCGAACAACTACTTGGTTACCCTTGTCAAACCAGGGGTGGCTGGCCAACTGTCCTACACTAATTTTTTTTTAATAGTTATTTTTGCTAGCTAGTAAACAGTAAGCCTACAACCTGTTTTACTGGCTCTGTAAGTAAACCTAGTACTGTTTGGTATCAATGCTATAATTTTGTATTGCTACCAACATTAACAGTTTTTTTCTAATTATAGTGGCATATAGTTTATAATTGAAGAATTCCATCACAGTTACCTGGCTAATAATTAAATATATAGGCTAAACAAATGTAAACATTAAAACCGTAAAAACCTTGGACAAAAAAAATAATGCTACAGACAAAACAAAAAAGTTTTGCACATTTAAATGTGTTTTGTAGACTGTATTCATTGAATCAGCTCTGCCGGTAGAACCGGTTTCAGTCTATTGTTACTCGACCTGGCCGCTTACGTGCCCCAACGAAGGATCTTGCGCACGCACCATCTGGCGCAGTGTCCTTCAAGGCCTTTAAATCTGTAACGTATCGAGCCTTTTCCTAGAATGCAGTTAGTTGCCGGTCGGGTAAATATGACATGAAGTCCATGGGTAGGAGAAAGTAGTGGCCGTGGTGGGGTATCAACCGTCACCCCTCAATTCTTAGAACTGTCAGTTCTATTAACAAGTTTTAAACATTGTGAAAGCATCCAGTTTACGGTTGTATTAAAAGGTCAAAAACAATATTACTATTATTTTCTTCAAAGAGAATAGCATTTAAAGTTTTACTATTGTAGCATAATTACTGTTTTTTTTTTACTACTTTTTCAGTATTTGACAATGTTTTTTTTGTCTATATAGTTATTACTAGTATTTTGTGCATTTGACATAAAAGGGAATCATAGGTTTTACTTCTGTGTTGTGATGGATGATTAGAGTGGTTACAGTGCGCGGGACTGTAAATAATTAATAACTATAGTTGCTTGTTGTAATCATCTTTAATTCACTGATTAAACTATAATTAAATGATACTTAACTAAGTGAATACGTAAGGGCTGACTTGCTGACGCGTTTCGAAACAATCGTTCCTTTTACGAAGCAAAGGCTCTACTGGCGGCGTCACGTAGGTACAAAGTTTGTCGGGATGAGATTTATGAGTGTAGAGGGGGTGGGTGAGTTGGTTTTGTGCTATGTAATGGAACAGGGTCTTGGCTTCAAAATGTGTGTGGTCATTTAATATGTTATCTCATGTGTTGCGTAGTGTTTGTATATCTCGTATTTTTCTAAAGTTGTTAGTTTTTTACTTAGTTGTAATATGTGGAGAATGTTTAAATTATTATGTATGTCCGTGTGTGTGTGTGTGTGTGTTGCGTAGCTGGATTTTGAGGCTGTGAGGTTCCTTTGGGTAATCTGTTCTTCGAAGCACGTGTAGAACAAACAACCTTACCGGTTTGGCCGATAAAGTAGCTGGGGGGGGGGGGCACTCGTTACATGTTAATTTGTAAATTCCGGATGGATTGTATTTGACTGTTTGTTTTTGAAGGGTTGTATGTGCTGTATTAAAGTGTTTGTTGTTTTCTAAGATATTTGGTAAGGAAGTTTTTTAAATGTGGAAGCTATTTTGTGTGTTATTGTTGTGGTAGGTGAAGGATATTTATTTGTTGTTTTTTGTGTGGTTTGTCAGCGTGGCCGTTTGGTAATGTTGTTTATGTTAAATTGTCATGTGTATGTTGGTAGTAGTTTTGTGAGCGATGTACTTTATTGTATTGCGTTCTTCATCATAATCTTTCTGTAGCATAGGTATATTGATTAGGCGGTGTAACATATGATTACATATATATATATATATATATATATATATATATATATATATATATATATATATATATATATATGTAGCCTTTTACATTAAACGGAACTTTCAAAAGGCGTCTCCATATGATCAATATTATGTTCACATTTATTATTGAGAACATCACGTAAGCTTATATAACTTGAAAGTTTCGAGAATCGACTAAAGAATGGAGAATCGTAAGAGAAATTTTAGAATTGAAATCAGAAATGAAAATTTTCGGAATCGACCTATCCTTAGTTTAAAAAGAAACAATTGTATTAGAAACGTGGGGATTTATCGCAGTGAATTTGGTAGCCAAGTACGTATATTCGGGCCCCTGTTCCTGGAGTTAATTGTATTGAAGTGTAACTGCTACAGAGCTACAGCAATTTTTTATACATTCGATGAAAATTACTAATTAAAAAAAAAGAAATGCTGTGTATAGGCCTATATGTGTAGGTATATGCCCGCTCGGAGCTAAGGGGCATGGGGGACCAGCCGGGTTAGTGTTATTTATTGCGGAAAATAATCACTCGTGTGGCGAGATCCATAGGAGAGATAAAAACAACTAAGGTCTCGAATAACAACACTTACGATGGAAGCTGATCTCGCCCGGAATGTTGATTTTTAATGATATTATTGAAAACTTTGCGAACAAAAAAGTAATTGTTGAGCCAAATTGGCTCAATGTTACATTTATTTTAGTACTTTAACAACATTATGTCGATTGTAAAATAATTACATTATTTCAATTCACAACAAATGTGGTTTCACTTGTATTCCATAATAATGTAACAATAATTTATTTCTGTCATGCAAAATAAAGGATTATTTATGTAGGTCTATGTTGGAAATAATGAGGGGGTCGTACTAATGTTTACCCAGGGCCCGAAATTTCTCTGGACAGGTCTGGGTATCCATTAAACAAGGCCCTTTACACACAATATTATTCGTTATCTAGTAAATGTCTGGTCAGAGTTCAATGAACAAGCCATAAAGATTATTTATATTCAGTGACAATATCTAGTTTAAGCGATAACTTCTAATCATAAAATATTTCGAATATATTAAATTTATGTTTATTTTGGTAGTTTTAGTTTTTATTGGAGGCGTAATCAAATGAAAGAGTACGGAGCAAAGGCTTCACAGGAGGAGCAAGTGATCGAAACATTGTTATTTTTTTCTTTGAAATTACAAATAGCAGTATATATATGGTTACATCATTCTGAAGATGCTGACATTAGTTTGTCGGCAAACACTTTGTAATAGTTTTGTTTGTTTATTCTGTTTGAATTGATGACGTGAGCGCGCGTTCTGTTTGAATTGATTAAAGTGGGTCTTTGTGTCACTTTAACAAGAATCTTACTTGATATTTTTTGCTAGTTTGATGTTTTTAAGTACATTAAAATTTAAGGTGATAAGTGAATACAAGAAACAGTAATATTATAATAATAAAATATATATTCTTATGAAAAACCAGTTCTTACTAATATTTTCTAGCAGTAATAGATCAGTACATTGTTCAATGCTGTGAGTCACAGACAAGACCACAGGTGGCATCGTAAGAACATTTTTAAAAAAAGCTTAAAGATGTACAACACAAAAAATGCAAGTTTTAACATGGATCGGCGATCCAAAGAAATCACATCTTGTCAGTGACTCCCAGCATTGAACAATGCACTGATCTAGTGCGAAACGCGTTTGCCGGAAGTAAGTAGTGGTCTTTTGCCAAATGATAAACGACATTTTAAAAGAAAAGTGTCAAGATGTACAACAGAAAACTGCAAGTTATAAAATATATATGTTGAAAAAGGGAAGTGAACGGCCTTAATGTAGTGGCACTAGGATGTGATAGTTCTGATAACGTTAGACTAATACTATAATTAGCGAACAGCTTTAAACCTAATGAAATAGTATTACTTAACAGTAGCTGAAGCACGTTCCTGAGACTAACATAACACTGCTTTGGTTATTTTGCGAAATAAAATTATTAAACAAATTTTAAGTCAATTTAGAAGCTTACGTGGCTATAACATCAACCATTTACCTAGTTTATTATTGAATAAATTTTATTTTTGGCTGCCGAATCTGTAGGCTTATGTTGAACAGATTAAATTTCGTGAAAAATTTTCAGAATGTTTGGATTTTACAAAAAACTAACTGATTACTTATTCAATTAAACTTTAATGATAGTAAAAAAAATATTACTACTAATATCAATGTTCAAATACTAGAAATTTGCCAACTAGCTTAATTTCAACGGTAACAGAACAGAAAAAACTCTACCATTTAACAGTTCTTTAGTTTAAACCCTAATATTATCTTAACCAACAACATATAATTAATTGAATTATCTCTAGGTTACTGTGTAATAAATAGCTTGTATTTCATATTCAGATATTAAGCTTGAATTTTGAATTAACTTTGTTGGCTTTATAATTTAAATTTGAAAAGATTTAATTTTTAATAATTAGTAAATTTGTACTTAGTCGAATTTGAAGTAGATTGATCAATTCTCAGTGTTTTCGTGCATGAGTTCAGTTCCGGCGTGTAAAAGCGCGCGCGCGCGCGCGCGCACACACACACACACACACACACACACACACCACTCTACATGAGCGAGGTTTTTACTTGGATATTCCAGGCCGGCTTTCGGAAGATTAGTCCTTCCATTTTCAAATACAGTTCTGCAAATTGTTAAAAAAACAAATTATTTGCATTTTTTGTTGTTGTTAAAGTCTGTCAGTATGTCTAAATAATATTTCTGTTTGATTTGAATTTGTTCGTTGATTGCAATGTTTTATGTTTAAAAATCTGTAATTTTTCAGTTATATTTTTAGGCTTTCAATAATTAAATGTATGTTTTCTGTCGTAGAAAACGTACGACTATTTTTAATGGTGGATGTTGTTATGTGTGAAACATATATTTTTGTTAAAACAATGATTTTTTATGTCTTTGTGAGGTTTATTGTAAATTTTTTATTGGTATTAGTTTTTGTGCTACTGTATTTGCAATTACTTTTATTTCTTTAGTGGTGATTTCAATGTTAGTAAGGTTTTCTATGGATGGAGTTTATGGGTAGTTTTATTGATTCAGTTATTCTGATCTAAGGATTTTAGAGTTTAGATTCGATTTGTTGTTTTTATAAGTTTAGTATAACCATTTCTAATGTATTTAGATTGCCAAGAATTTAGTTTTATGATGAGTTATCTAATTATATAGAATGTTAAAATTTGCCACATATTGTGTAACGGAGTTTATAATAGAGGAAATTGATATTATAAAAAAATTATATCAATGGCAAATAAAAAAGATATTAAAGACAGTTATAAAGAACCCTAAACGAAACATATATAACTTAAACTTATCCAAACGCGCCATTTAAAACAATCATACATTTCCCAAAACATAAATAAAAAGTTAATAAAATAAATGTACCAAAACGTTAATCTGAAAACTGTTACAGATTTATAAATGTAAAAACAATATATTCAATGAACGAGTGTAAGTAAAAAAATGATAAATTGAACAAATTTAAATAAAACCAACTAGGCAAATTCAACCCTATGAAGAGAAATATGCCATGTAAATAAGAATAGGCCTTAACCGTTAGGACACGTGACAACAGACTTTCTCGCATTCACTGCCTCTTCAAGAATTTTATAGTACAGTAGTACTGCACTTGAAAATGGAAGAACCATGTCTGCTCGGAAAAACGTCAAGTAAGAGTTTTGTTTATGAACAATTGTACTATATATTATAATATATGTATAATTTTTTGGAACAAAGTATAATTAAAGACATAGGTTTTAAGTTTACCTAGCTTTTTCTGTATAAACTCGTTTTCATAGTGAAAATATTATAGGAACTTTAATAAACGAAATTAAATCTTTCCTGGAAATGTAGTCTTTCCGAAGATATGTTTTCAGAAATGGGTGGTTAGTATATTGAGTTAATTTATCTCTCAGCTCTGAATACCTGGCTTTGTGGCTATATGTTCGAGTTTGGCTAAGTGATAAAGTAATATTATAAACAAAATACTACAATTATCTTAGTTTATGTTTTAATAGCTAATTAACATCAACCCTTTTTATGTTTTCATTTGGCACACGCCAGAAGTGTTAACATTTGCCATCTATCCAGTTTCCTTCCTTATGTGGTTGAGGCTGTTTACTAGATGGTGGCTTGTAAAGTCATTTCCAAGTTCCTCTCAAGGGACTTGGTGTCGTGACTACGTCTTGAACTGTAATTTTACTTGATGTCTTACGAGTGATCAGTTAAACAATTGCAACTCATGCCTGTTGTTTAAAATTTTGTCTAGTTAATTACAGAGTCCATACACTTATACAGGGAATTCTATCTTTTATTTGCAACATACAACGATTTGATTCCGACAAGACATAGAAAGCGTTTGATAACTTGTGAAATGTTATTTTTGGGGCGAATGTATTGTATCAGATAGAGGCCGTGATGGAGAACTTAGGAAAACAAGATTTTTGCATTGAAATCGATGCCCGTTGAATAATTCCTTGGTATTACTTTATTTTGTGTGTCATTCTCTTTGTTGTCTGTCTTATTGCAATTACGTTCCTCTACTAATAGCTTCTTTTTACTCTTATTATCTGTCTTATTGGAAGCAATCGACATTCCTGGAATAATTCTTTCTTATTCCTCTTGTTCCCTTATTGCATCCAATGACGTTCCTTGAATAATGCCTTCTGATCCCCGTTGTTGTTTGTGTTATTGCAACCAATGACGTTCCTTGAATAATGCCTTCTAATCCCCGTTGTTGTTTGTGTTAATGCTATCCGATTCCTCTTGTTTACTGTCTTATTGCAACCAATGACGTTCCTTGAATAATGTCTTCTGATCCCCGTTGTTGTTTGTGTTAATGCGATCCGTATCCTCTTGTTTACTGTCTTATTGCATTCAATGACGTTCCTTGAATAATGTCTTCTGATCCCCGTTGTTGTTTGTGTTAATGCGATCCGATTCCTCTTGTTTACTGTCTTATTGCATCCAATGACGTTCCTTGAATAATGTCTTCTGATCCCCGTTGTTGTTTGTGTTAATGCGATCCGATTCCTCTTGTTTACTGTCTTATTGCATCCAATGACGTTCCTTGAATAATGTCTTCTGATCCCCGTTGTTGTTTGTGTTAATGCGATCCGATTCCTCTTGTTTACTGTCTTATTGCATCCAATGACGTTCCTTGAATAATGTCTTCTGATCCCCGTTGTTGTTTGTGTTAATGCGATCCGATTCCTCTTGTTTACTGTCTTATTGCAACCAATGACGTTCCTTGAATAATGCCTTCTAATCCCCGTTGTTGTTTGTGTTAATGCGATCCGATTCCTCTTGTTTACTGTCTTATTGCAACCAATGACGTTCCTTGAATAATACCTTCTGATCCCCGTTGTTGTTATTGCAATCAATGACGTTCCTTGAATAATGCCTTCTGATCCCCGTTGTTGTTTGTGTTAATGCGATCCGATTCCTCTTGTTTACTGTCTTATTGCAACCAATGACGTTCCTTGAATAATACCTTCTGATCCCCGTTGTTATTGCAACCAATGACGTGCCTTGAATAATGCCTTCTGATCCCCGTTGTTGTTTGTGTTAATGCGATCCGATTCCTCTTGTTTACTGTCTTATTGCAACCAATGACGTTCCTTGAATAATGCCTTCTAATCCCCGTTGTTGTTTGTGTTATTGCAACCAATGACGTTCCTTGAATAATGCCTTCTGATCCCCGTTGTTGTTTGTGTTATTGCAACCAATGACGTTCCTTGAATAATGCCTTCTAATCCCCGTTGTTGTTTGTGTTATTGCAACCAATGACGTTCCTTGAATAATGCCTTCTAATCCCCGTTGTTGTTTGTGTTATTGCAACCAATGACGTTCCTTGAATAATGCCTTCTGATCCCCGTTGTTGTTTGTGTTATTGCAACCAATGACGTTCCTTGAATAATGCCTTCTAATCCCCGTTGTTGTTTGTGTTATTGCAACCAATGACGTTCCTTGAATAATGCCTTCTAATCCCCGTTGTTGTTTGTGTTATTGCAACCAATGACGTTCCTTGAATAATGCCTTCTAATCCCCGTTGTTGTTTGTGCTATTGCAACCAATGACGTTCCTTCAATAATGACCTCTTAATAATTACTCTTATTTGTCGTATTGTAATTATTCTCGGAATAATATATCCTATTTGTCAGTCGTTTTGCTGTTAAGTTGAAGCATCTTGGAATAACATCCTGAAATTAATCTTATTTGTCATATTGACTATTCTATGAATAATTCTTTTTATATGTTATAACTTTTCTTTCGTTATTGTGGTCGAATGGAATACTTGTAATAACCTTTTGTTCTTTAAATTGATTCTTGTATTTAACCTTCCATATTTCTGAAAAATCGTTTTTTTGTATTATCTCTGTGATTATATTTATAATTTTGAACAAATCTATATAATTATTCCTTATCACTCTAATTTTTCTATCCTGTTACTTCTTTCATTATACTTATGTATTTTTCCCGTTTTCTCTATCGTATTTCAGCCTATATGATGATTTATTGATTTCTAGAATAACTCTCTATAATAGATCTATTTTGCCTAACGTATTTGGACTAACTATTCTTGAGTTATCTTTGTGAACATTTGCCTGGGGCGTGTTTTTTTCTGGGTACTTTATTAGTCTCTGTTTAGTAGAAACCCTGCATTCTTCGTTAAAACTAATATATATATTTCTGAATTTTAAAAATGATAAAAATATTTAACAAAACTGCGACATAAAGAACGGAGTGCTTTAGACTAGCACTCCCCAATACATGATGTTTATAACGGTTATAAACTCAGTGGTTAATATCGGAGAGATAGTTGAAAGCTGGCATCGCAGTTGTTTATTGTTTGGTTCCGATGATGGATCGACGGGTGACGAATTAAATTCTGACACAGTGTCTGCCTTTTGTACGCTGTTTGACGTAGCGTTCGTTACCACCCATGTTCAAAGGTTTGCTTACAGTTAGGTGAATAACTCACTTAACTAAGCGCTCGCTTCCTCATTATTCGAGACGCGAGCTGTGTTATTCTCGATTCTTTTTTGGCTACATTTCGCAAACTTTCTGGCAGATCGTGTAACTTGACATTTTGCAATTTGTTCCCGAAATATCAGCTGTTGTCTATTTGTGGACAGAACGTAGCTGCGTTCGCCTTTGCACGCACGCTTGTCAGGTGCGAGTGAGGTTTCCAGTAACTCAGTAGAAACGCGATCGCCGGCCGATGAGTCAGTAGTGTTCGAAAAGATCGTTTTGAAGGTTTTTTTGCTAGTTCTAGTCGCGGAGACAGTTTGAAAATGAATCTCAATTGGCGTTTTATTGTTCTCCCACTGAAATAGCTAGATTAGTTGGTTTCGGATGTTTTCGAATTATGCCTGAAACATTCTGTTAGATTACTGAATATCCATCGAACGTGCGTTTCGAGTAACGGGCAGTGTGATAACTATGGCCATGCCAATTGCATTCACGCATTTGTGCCTTTCTTGTATCTGCAGTCAGGCTTATGCAAGTGTACCCTCAGTTTTACCTTACGGACACTTATTTAGAGCTTTCCGTGATGACGTTGTTAGTCAGGAATACGTTCGATGGAGAAGCGGTTGATAAACATTTTCAGTAGGCCTACAATAACACTGTCGGGAAGTAGACATTTCTGTATATGTTGGTAAAGTATGTACCCATTTTTTCCAAGATGTAATAAAAGGTGTTAGTTAATTAGCCGACCGAAAATTATGAATAATGTCAATATTTGTGTATAGTTAGGACGATTTTAATATAGCAGTTTACAGTGTGATTTTAATTTTATCAATATTAATGATTTTTTTTTTAATTAAAATTTTTGTAACTATTGTAGGCAGTGTTATAATCTTAAAACCCTTAACTCAATTTTGAACTCTTATAGGTTATGTTTATATTCAGAACAAAACTTTAAAGGTGTTTGTTTCAATAAGCGTTTTAAATTAAAACTTTTTAAAGTGTGAGTGCTCATGAACAAGATGGACAACTGGACAAACTGTCCGATACAGAAAAACAGGTACGTCAACCTTGTGTATACTGTCACGCCGCCGGCAGAAGATTCTCCGCAACGGTCCAAAAGTCCGAAGCTGCCTAGGAGTAGGGATTGTTCGCGATCACGAAGCCCTTCGCCAAGTCCTTCGTCCCCTAAACTAAGCCGTTCCATCCAAGACCTCCTACGGCACATCGGACGCAAAGTAGTACCTGGAAAGAAATCGCCACAGCCATCTAGGAGGCCGTCGTGTCTTCTTGACGTCCCTAGTGACAATTCTGTATTCAGGACGAGATCGAAGTCCTTGGACGACGGAAAGAGGACCGCACCATCTGACTGTGAAGCAACTTACAGGATATATGACGAAATAGTTCAAGAGGGTAAGACGCAACAGTTTTATATTGTTTGTACAACGAAAACATGACCGAGATATGTCACTTATGTAATAAAATATTAATGATTTGTGTAGCTTTACTGACAGTTCCACTCTTGCCTACCTGATCTGCATTACTAAATCCCTTCATTCATAACGTATGACTGTTAAATATTTAACAAAAACATGTTCACCATTTATCTATATTTAGCCACGTTTTTACTATATCCAGCTTGACCCCTGGCATGAATTACTAGAATAATAGCAATTACAAAGTTGGATAGAATGCGTTAAATATTTGATAAATTAAACTTCAGGATTTTTCTGCCTACTCTTACTGACAATTTTACTGTTGACCTTTGACCTTTTGTAGTGAAAATTTCTATACGCGCGGTGAACAAAACATGAGATTGAATCATTGTTTTCGCTTCGCGTTATTTCTGAAAAGCATACCTTACAGCCTAGATTCCTTCAGCTGACAAAGTGAATTGAATGATCACATATGATTTCATGTAACAGCTGATTTTGTGTTATAGGTTATGTTGTAGAACTGCCGTTTTACACGTAAATTATTATTAATTTATAATCGTAGATTATTTATTTAATAAATAGTTTTGATCAGGCAATAAATATATTAATATATTTAAATTTTGATAAATCTCAATACAAATAAAATTCAATTTAACGACAATAATAAGCTATGTATTATTAATCCAACTTTTTTAAAAGAAAACATTTTTAAATAACTGATTTGAATTGAATTTGTTAGAAAAAATTTTATTCAGTCACTTTTTTAAACCTACATTATTTTATTAATCACTACAATAAATATTAGTCTTTATTAAATTTATTATTCAAACAAAGATGTAAAAATTGAATGAAAAATGTATTAAAATTTACACTTTATTTGAGAAATGTATTTAATAGACTAATATCTGTTGTGGTTAATAATATAATACCGTACTATTAGGAGCTCTAACTTAGATGTTACCTTTTCTTAGGTTGTAATATTTTATTTGTTACCACATTATTTTATTACTAACTACATTAAATGTTAGTCTTTATTAAATACATTCCTCCAACAAAGATGTAAAAATTGAATGAAAAATGTATAAATTCATATTTTCGTCGATTTTCGTTGAAACATTTGCGAAACTATTAGGTCTATTTTGTTGTAACTTCTGTCGGAACCCTCCCGAGTGCAGGGACCATTTTTTGTACTAGAATACTAACAAATAAAAGGTTGGATAAGATACGTTAGTTATTTAAGAAATTAACGTTAAGGATTTGTCAGTCTACTCTTACCAACAGTTTAACTCCTGACCTGATTATTACACAATATATACAATAACAATGAAGCATATGCTGCTTCACATAGATATTTATCAAGAGAGAATTATGATCACTCTAAACAATACAACTGTTGACCCACTGCCTTGTGTTGTTAGGTACTTACAATTACAACGTCGCAGTCGTAGAGTCTCTTGCAAGTTTTATAAGACAGAGTTATGGTTGTTTTATATGCATTTGTTTACAATCTAACCGACCGATAGCGATTTTACAGGGAGGGTAACCTTTACCAAGGGTAAACGGGAGAAATTTCAGGACTTGCTGCAGACATGAAACTAATGAAAACGTTTATGTACACATAAGTATAGAAACGTTTCATTAACGAGTTAAAGCTGGCTATATGTTTCTCTTAACTTTCGTTTTCCCCATTGTAATGAAACCCTTCTAAAATTTGTTGGGCGTTATTTGAGGCGCCACACTCTTATTTCATTATAAACCATTGCAATTCCTCTTGTATCAGTGCCTGCTTTAGGTTGAATCACTTCATGTTCTCTATGGACACGATGATTTGGTTACCATGTAACAGAAAAGGAAAGTGTTGGGATTGACCCTGGCTGATTCACTGAAGCATGTCTAGAAGCGAAAACCTTTTCTTCAGTGTTTTCAGACGAAAGTTTCATTTCCAACACGTTGGTTATCTGTTGTGCTGCTATGTCCTAGTTACATGCAACTCTTACAACAAACACGTTTCCCTCTCTTCTTTAGTTCTGCATCGCCCTGTATAATATTGTTGAGGTTTTACAGAACGATTTATAGTTTTAACACTTTGTTAAAAATACTGCGTTTACGGCCCCAAGAAACGGAGGCCGAACGAAAAGAAATTTTCGAATAATTTCACCGAATCATTTATTATCTTATCGACTGAAGGAACCTCTAAGTTTTGCCTTCACAAGATAATCACGACAAAACTTCTGATAATCAAGGAATTATTCACCTTCCATTCACGAATATCCCATGATTATGTTGGCATTTTTCGGTCTGTGAGTGTTTTAGATCCCACCTAGCACAATTTTCAAAAACTAAATGTTTCAGTAACAATCGCATGGAGAAGAGATCTGCAGACTTCTGGAACACGGAATAATCTCGTCCAATGACATTGATGGTTGAAATGAACCGTTTCTTCTCCTTTGTTTCCCACCATCCCATCAGTTACAATTGACAGATTTCCACTGGTTTGTTCATCATGAATAATCAAACAGCAACAAACCATTTTGCCGGTTATACACTCGCCCACCACCAGGATATAACTTAGCTATTTAAGAGACAATTCTCGTGAACATTTATTAATTATTAAGCTACGAATCTGAAACCGATTATTTTGCGTCGCGATAAAAAACTTGATTACATTCGTTAAATCGCAGTTGGAAAGATTCCGAATAGAGACTTTTCTTCTACAAGTGTTAAGAACTGACTGAAACGAATGAGCACGCATTCTACTCACAACGAGGTAACCTTGGAGGCAGTGCCGACAACTTTGCTGAAACCAAGGTGGCTGTCATTCGCGAAATAACCCGTTAAACAACACAATTCATTCACAACGAAAAACGAACTAGTAGACCAGTTTGTCTGTAAACATTGATATAGTAAAGAAAAGGTTTTCCATTTCGGAATATATCTTTAGAGTATCCGTATATACATAGGGATAGGTAATTTCTAACACTTTCCTCTCTCTTGAAAGACAACAAAATTTCATCATGCCCATAAAGCACATCAATTATTATTAAACGCGGTCCAGGCACAAGGTCGAGCTGAATAGCGCTTTGCACTGGTTTATCGTGAAACAAAGAGTGTCGTATTAATATTAATAATTAAGCCCTTTCTTTTTCAAATTTGAGTCTCTATTATTGATCTGTAATACATCATTGTCTTCAAAGTTAAATTATCTATGTTCTTTGTTTACAAATTGTACGTAACCTTTCAACAAAATTGAAAGACTAAACCTTAACAAGTTTTTCGTAGGTTCAATTTTTCAATGTGTCGACTGAGTTATAATTCTAAAATACGTAAATAACAACCAGTTTCGTCTTGAAAAAATGCAATATAGTAATGTTTTAACTAATATTAGCTGTTGGTCTGCGTTAACGTACTAACCTATTCAGTAAATGTTGTCTAACCATCAGTTTGATTTTTGATCTCTTGACATATTAGGTATACGTACAACTACCTCATTGTATACATTTGTCACTAGTTAATTCAAAAAATATTATCAAGAAACTACCTAGCTTCAACGACAGTTTATTTTTGATCTCGACATATTAGGATTCCTATAATTACCTAAAGATATACATTTATCACTACGATAGATAATTTATAAAATATTAGTAAGAAACTACCTAGCTTCAACGACAATTTATTTTTGACCTCGATATATTAGGATACATATAATTACCTAAATACACAAGTTTGTCACTAGTTAATTCATAAAATATTATTAAGAAACTACCTAGCTTCAACGACAGTCTATTTTTGACCTCGACATATTGGGATACCTATAATTACCTAAATACATAAATTTGTCACTAGTTAATTCATAAAATATTAGTAAGAAACTACCTAGTTTCAAGGACAGTCTATTTTTGACCTCGATATATTAGGATACTTATAATTACCTAAATACATAAGTTTGTCACTAGTTAATTCATAACATATTAGTAAGAAACTACCTAGCTTCAACGACAGTTTATTTTTGATCTCGACATATTAGGATACCTATAATTACCTAAAGATATACATTTATCACTAGATAATTTATAAAATATTAGTAAGAAACTACCTAGCTTCAACGACAGTCTATTTTTGACCTCGACGTATTGGGATACCTGTAATTACCTAAATACATAAATTTGTCACTAGTTAATTCATAAAATATTATTAAGAAACTACCTAGTTTCAAGGACAGTCTATTTTTGACCTCGATATATTAGGATACTTATAATTACCTAAATACATAACTTTGTCACCAGTTAATTCATAACATATTAGTAAGAAACTACCTAGCTTCAACGACAGTCTATTTTTGATCTCGACATATTAGGATACCTATAATTACCTAAAGATATACATTTATACACAAGTTTATGACACAAGTTTGTCACTAGTTAATTTATAAAATATTATTAAGAAACTACCTAGCTTCAACGACAGTTTATTTTTGATCTCGACATATTAGGATACCTATAATTACCTAAAGATATGCATTTATCACTAGTTAATTCATAAAATATTAGTAAGAAACTACCTTTTTTCAAGGACAGTCTATTTTTGACCTCGATATATTAGGATACTTATAATTATCTAAATACATAAGTTTGTCACTAGTTAATTCATAACATATTAGTAAGAAACTACCTAGCTTCAACGACAGTCTATTTTTGACCTCGACATATTGGGATACCTATAATTACCTAAATACATAAATTTGTCACTCTTAGTTAATTCATAACATATTAGTAAGAAACTACCTAGCTTCAACGACAGTCTATTTTTGAATTCGACATATTAGGATACCTATAGTTACCTAAATATATACATTAATCACTAGATAATTCGTAAAATATTACTAAGGAATTACCTAGCTTCAACGACAGTATTTTTGACCTCGACACATTAGGATACTTACAATCGTCTAAATATATACATTTATCACTAGGTAATTTACAAAATATTATGAAGAAACTATATAGCTTCAACAACAGTTAAATTTTTGATCTCTAGACATATATGAATACCTATAATTTCCTAAGTATATACATTTATCACTAGATAATTCATAAAATAATAGTAAGGCATTATCTAGCTTCAAAGACAGTCTATTTTTGACCTATTGACATATTAGGATACCTTATAATTACCGAAATACATAAGTTTGTCAGTAGTTAATTAAACAAAATATTGTTAAGAAACTACCTATAATTACCTAAATATATACGTTTGTCACAAATTCATACACTTCCGTTTCAACAACACAGTTGTCAAGCTGAGTGACCATTAGGTACTAATTACCAGATTACCAGTTTAGTCTAGATTATATTATTTGCAAAGTTTGGTTTTACTTTCCTTGAGTTAATTTTATATGGTATTTATGTAGACATAATAAATAACACTATATTTGTTTCTTTTTTTTAAAATTAAATTCTGTATGATTAAACTATCTAACCTCGGAGACTCCGGCTGTACTGCACGTGCCTTTTCATTTTCAGTCGCCCGCAGCGGTTTTCTTAGAGTTACCGGCTAGCATCCCCACTGAATAAATTAAATTCTTTACCTCAAATATGTTTTCCAAATTTCTTATAAAATATTTGAAAAGAACGTAAAATATAAAATGAATGATAGCAAACTCGACATAATATCGTAAAAAATTAGACGTTGCCTCTTTATGTGTGGTAACCACCATGATTTTATCAAAATATGTCGTGTTTGGTACCGTTCTTCTTATATGGTAAAAAAGCTGATTTAATTAAGAGGGATGCTATTAGGAGATTAATTAAGTAATAATAGTTTAAATAAAGCTGACTTAGGCTAATCGATAGCGAAATGACATATCTCAAAAGGATTAGGAATACATGAATAAAATCGATTTTTGGGCGTATTGAAAGAAGTACCCTTGTCGAGTCTTCCCCCGCACCATTTTAACTGTGCTCTTAATCTAGCTTAACCTACACAACATATTTGGAAAAATTGACCGTTATCTTCATGATCTGGTATTAAACTACCCTATAATAAACAATGCTTTGAACTTCAAACGCTAGAATTAAATCATCTCCAACAGCCTGTTTAATCACAGAAGGATGCTATGTGATACGATTAATATATCGAAAACTTGTTGCTGTTTATGTCGAGCTGGTTGTTAATTACTTATTATTACACTTTGCTATTACTTGAGACCAGACTTTTTGTTAACTAAAGTTGTTAAATTGTTAACTTACACTTGGAGGAAATGTTTTCGTCTTACGACTTCTTCAGCCTTTTTTTGCCGCTAGGATTGCTGCAGTTGTGCTTCTTAGCGGCAAAAAGTCCTAGCGGCAAAAATACGAGGCTGAAGAAGTAATAAGACGAAAATGTTTCCTCCAAGTGTAAGTTAACAATCAATTAACAACCTTTAGTTAACAAAAAGTCTGGTCGCAAGTAATATCAGAGTGTAATAAACGATTAATATTATATCACACAATTCAAAAAAAAAAAAAAAAAAAAAAAAACGATAAGGTTATTTAATATATTTATGATATCGCCGAGCTATGTGAGTTTCCATTGCCCCCTATACTAACTATTGTACACTTATTTTTAAGTTATTTATGGGTTGTTTTTAGTAGTTTATCATTTATTTTTGTTAGTTTCTTTTTGTATTTACAGTATTTGTTACTTATGAGTTAATTTGTGTTATTTTTGGTATTTTTTTATGTTTGAGGCTTACATATATTGACGACACATAATTAAAGTAGCAGTATTTAATACACGTATTATTAAAACGCACAAAGTGGTTATTTATGAAAATGTATAACACTTACATTAAATTACGCCCGTAACATAAGACTAAACATTGTATTTGTTATAAATCACAAAAAGCAGCAAATCTATCTCACTTTTGTGCAATGTACGAGTATGTACTATGACACGACCGACATGTGTACTTTCGTCTTTTTTTATTATGTAGGCCTTCAATGTAAGACAAAGATCGTAAAACAAGACAGACATCATCACCCACAGTAGAAATTAAGGCTTGAGTTCATTACTACCATTTAATTGAACTATTTCCAATTTTATATTAACGATATATATTTACATAACCTCATTAAATTACCGAGTTTGAAACAGCTGATCGCTTTTACGATCCAAATGTATAAGCGTCTCTAATTGTATTCAATCCCTTCTATTAGCTCACACTCTCCTGATGCATTTCTTGTACAAATTTTCAATCGCTAATAAAATACGTTTTTATTCATCCAAGTTCAAATACATTTTTTTAAACCTATAGTGGATGAGAATTGATGTTAATACAGTTTTTTAAAAATATTTATTCAATATTAAATTATAAAAATTTGTGGTGGTCTAGATGGGGTTCGAACTGAGTATCTTCATGTTCGAAGTCTAGCGCTTCGGCACTGAGTCAACTTTCTCATAGCTGGATGTGTTTTTTTTTTCAAGGAAATATATGAATTTTTGTTTGCCTCCATCTGGTTGTCGTCGAAACCTCCATTGTACAATCTTAAATTGTTGCTAAAGTTACAAGACAATATCATAAATAATGCTTCAGGATTAAAAATACATGAAAAGAATAAAACAAACTGGATTAACGGTATTGAACCTTAACAAAAAGAAACAAAATAACAAAAAAGAAACTACAATAAAATTTTTCTTTGTTGACTAATTAAGAATTACTTTTAAAAAAAATTATATTATACTTGTTTTTATGGGAGACCATTGAAAAACATAAATTAGACTTATCTTTGGATCGGTTCATAGCCATTGTTTACAATGACATTAAAGTGTTTGTTAGTAATGAGTAAAGGAGTCTGTATTGATTGACAGGAATCGGTCGCTTTAAATGCCGCAAACTAAGAAGAGTAGTTAAATTTTATACTATACGAACATTACCTCATTGTCAAACACACGTCTCTCTGTACGAGCTAAGGTTAATGCTTCTATATAAAGCAGAGCCCCATTTTCCTCTACATTAAATTATTTACGCCTGTTTTACAACCTATTAACAAGCTTTATGTTAAGGTTGGGTTTGATTATAAAAAAAATAATTTTGCTACCGCTAACGTCAAATAGAGCAACCTGTTAGCTTATTCGTTAAGGCGCCTTTTTGTAACAAACCTTATCAATCGTATATATTCTTGCTTGCCATTAACGTTATTTAGCAATTCTTTATCTTATTTACAAGTGTCGATAACTATTAATTATCTGTATGAGTTCTTTGCAAGAGTCGTGTACGGTAAATACCGACAAGACACAAAATGAACATCTCCACAATTATGTTCACCATAATTCGCCTTTTACGTTGTCACGAAATACCACAAGGAGAACGCCAACTGCTTCTTTTCAGCAATAATTTAGTTTGAGTTGGCACTTTACGTTAGCAAACATAACTAATTTTTTACTCAAACCTGTACTAACTGGATACTTTGTACGTATAGTTGTATACACATTCGAGTAATGTAGGTACGGTGCTGTAATTCGTGAAGAATTGTTTGATAATGGTTTGTTTTAAAGTTATGTTTCTGTGGCGGCAATTATTGTAAATTTTAACCGCTATGGTCTGCTAAATTTAAAATAATTTTTTCCTATTTAGAACGTATTTTTAAATAGCGTATATAAAAACGGAAAAAATTCGAAGTTGGACCGATGCTTAGCAACTAGCTGGCACAGCACAGTGTCTTGTTAGATCATTTCACCAATTGGATGTTTCCTTTTCCAAGTAATATGTCCTATCTTGGGGCTACAGAGCTGTTAGATTTGTGATTGCTGAATTTCACAAAAAGCTCATTAAATTTTGTTTTATATGCCTGTTTGGCCTAGATTGTATCTCGATTCGCAGTTCTATTTGGATACAGTGAATATCAGTTTCTTCGTCACCAACTTTAGTGATCGTCAGTATCTTGATCAAATTTGTCTCAGCGGTTGTCAATACTTTTATGTTAACATATATAAAAAAAAACATTTTTATGGACGGAAATGTGTATGTTATTTTTGCTCTTCCTTCTCTGGTTTAATTCTAATTAACTTATGTCTTGCTATTCTGTTTTTCTTATACCTTACTGGCTTCTTAATAATTGTATCTATCGTTTCACAATTGACCGTGTCATCACCTTTATATGTAATCCAAAAAAAATTTATAAAATTTAATACATTTTCTTCGTAATTTAAAATATTTTGTTTTCACTCTTTGTTTATCATCGTGTTTTGTTTATTGTTTTTTCTTTGTTTTTGTAGTTTTAACTGCTTATTTTCATTCCATATTATTACAAGTGTATCTTTCTTCTAGTTATTTCTACCTATCTCATTGTATTAATACCTTATTATTTGTATATTGTAACTGGTATAAGGAATAACCGCCTTTGGTTTTCGCAAAAATATTTAATTCTGCTATTTTGAAAATGTATTCTTATTTTCAGGTAATTAGATAAAGATTATGTTAACTATTTATATAGTTTTACCGATGGTACGTTTATTAACCTGTTCACCATTATAGAATATCTTAATTACAAAAATATCGATGTTATATCTGTTAGATTTTTAATAAAATAATTGTAAGTATTTATCTACCTTTATGCAAATATCTATAATTAATTAATCTACTGGTCTAGGTTTTTAGAAGTCCATATAAATTGCTATGAGAAACATCATTATGATTTACTGTTAAACATTTTTAGACTAACTATGATTAAACTTGAATTTGGTGCCCTTTTGGCAACACGCTTGACACCTGATTTATTATCTGTTTCAGGCGCATTGTTGAGAAGATGCTCTGCGGATTCAGAAAGGAGACGGCTTTCGTTAGGAGCAGTGTCCACGCCTCACAGGGCTTCGGATGCATGCCTAGATCCGCACCATGCTGCAATACTGTTCAGGGATTCTCGTGGAGTAAGTGGCTTTACTTATCACACTGCTGCTATAGAACTAATGATTCGTTTTTTCCGAGAAGATTTTCTAATCAAACTATTTTATTATATCTTTCTTGGTATTATGATATTTTTTGCGTCATGTTTCCTTCATATTTCTTGACTGTCTTTCCTCTTCATTGTTTATTCTGTCGGTCATATATTAGGCACGTTAATTTATTAGTTTTCATTAATTTTAACTGTCCTTAATTCTTTATAATCTACCCGCATGGGGGGAATGGCTACAAGCTGTACAATGGCACAAGCTGTTTGTACTGAAAGGACTTTACGTTTCTTTATATCTTTGTCAGGCACAATACCAATCTAGCAATAAAACTTAATTCACTCACTTTCTTGTCTCTCTCTCTCTCACACACACACACGCACGCACACACACACACCCACCCACACACACACAATATTTCATTCCACAAACGTATATAAATTATGAATACATTTCACAGAAACTGATTGACTTTAGATCATTGACATTAGCGTTCTCTGAACGTTAAAGAGCGCAGACAGTTCATATATCTTGACAAAACTTGGAATACCCGTGAGCTTCCTTTCGCGGTATCCATCCGCCTGCCACTTGGACTCTTGTAAAACTCATTGTTTAGTAATAATTGTCAACATATATTTTTTTACTGGTAACGGGTAAAAAAAGATAAGATGTAAGACGTCTTTCTTCACTCCGGTTCAGATAAGCGACCCTCCCTATGTGATAGGATATAGTTTTTCTCTGTTATTAACACTAAAGAATTATTAAGATCTCTTGGTCCTACCAGATACCATCTATTCTTCCTCTTCTTTTTGTATCTCCTTATAGTTTATCAGATAAGGACATGTAACAGGTAGACAGTTATTTATTTCTCGTATAGAAATACCTTACCTTACACAGTAAGCTACCCTGTACACGTGACGTCACGATCCCTTCTATATTCCCTACCGAGGGTTTTAAGTACTGCCCCAATCTTACCTATATTCACAATTTTTTCTTATCCTCTATAGGCGAATATAGTCATTGCCTTAGCTATATAACAATTTATTGTAATCTTCAAAGTATTATAAATTATGACCCACGATTTCAGAGTGCACTGCTTTTGTATGGGCAATTAAAAAACCTTCAAAAGTATGGAGCACTGATTGTGGCCAAGAGTAAAGCGAAGCCATTTCCTTTTCGCTTGTGATGATTACCTAATTTTTTCGTAATAAGTTTTTTTTAAATTTGTTTCCTACTGATCCTTTAATTTTTAAAAATGAAGTCGTCCAAAATCTGTAAATATGCTACTCACGTCTATTGATGAGATTAAATCAAAACTAGTATGTACGTTTGCAGGCGCGTATCCAGCGACTTGCTTTGGGGGGGGGGGCGATCGGTGCATTATATATATATATTGTAACATTTATAGAATGGGCTATATAATATTATTTAAGAATTGGAAGAATATATTAGAAATAACTCACACAAAATTTAAAAAGAAATTCATTAAAAGATTGGTTAGGTTAAAATTGAAACTAAATTTAGGTAGAAGCCTAGATTAGTAAACAAGGTATTTGAACTGTAAAATCGATTAGGAAATGTGTTATATCAAAACCCCTAACACATAAATTAAAACAAGATAATCTAATAATAATTATATTCAAACAAAATTGTAAACATTAGTAACATAGGGCATAAGTAATTACTTGAAGGAGAAAGTGAAATACGATTGTAAACAATGAGATTAGAAAGGTTATGTTTCTATGAATTCGGCTCAAAACACACACAATTCGAATTATTACAAAAGTAAAACACAAAGACACTTCACACACTAATAATAGTAATTAAATGAACACTGGAAGGTTGGTTAAGGATCGGAAAATTGAAGCAGTATGTTAACAAAATTAAAACTGGTGAAAACAATCGCGTTATTGCATCAGCTGTAAAAACAAATGGAAGTAGGTCAGTTGCAGTCGACTCTAGTGGGAAGGAGCGGAACTTCGTTAAATTAGAGCATATGATTTTTTTTTTTTTGAAGAAGGAAGCCGCCATATTAAAAAAACAAACAATTGTTTAAAATCTAAGGACGCGTAGTTAGAGTCTGGCGTGGGACGCCGAGGAAACGGACCTGCCCTGTGCAGTCAAAATTCAATTTGAAAGGAATTCGTCAAAATTATACAGTTTTGTGAGGAAACTTGGCCAGATTAAACAGGAATAAGAAAATGTAAAGATAAAGTACAGTGATAATATATTTTGAAGGAACGAAAACGAATTTAAGTGTGAAAAAAGTGAAATTTAAAGACAACGGAATTCTACGTGTGAGCAAGCAGCCATTCGCCGTTATTTGATAAGTTAAGTACCTAGCGCTATATAAAAAAATAAACTTTAGTGGACTCTTAGGATAATAGGGAAGTTTAAAATTGTACATTAGAATATCTTGTGATTAATAGTAATAAGATCATAATCCAGTTCAAATAGTTTCGCCTTTTTGCTTATTCCAAATTAAAGTTTTTCAATCGGGAAAATATTTATTAAAACTAATTTCAAAATTTAATATTGTTTTTCAAAATTTATTTAATTAACAAAAGAAGTAAAAATATAGCCCATGCTATAAACCCCGAGATTGTAAGAGATCGTAAAATTAGCCAAGGGTATCAAAATTTGTAACTAAAAATCAAAGAAAGTGAGTTTAGGTAATTGTGTTAAAATTTGTTAAGTTTATTTTTGTTATGTGTTTATTGTTTAAATGTTGAAATAAAATTGTTCTGTTAACTGTTAAAATGAAATTGTTATAATAAATGTTAATGAATTGTGAATGAGTAGTTTTTTTTTTATAGAAATTAGATATCATTCAATAAAATAATAAATAATAAAACCCCGTTGCGTCTTTATTATAAATACTTTACATTTGGCACACCAACGTGGGGCACGATTATTAGAAATAAAAAATAATAATAAAGAATTAATTATTCAGGAGTTTGTGTTTTGTAACTAGAGAAATTAATTATATTCATTTAATAATAAAACCCCGTTGTATCGCGGCACGGAAAAAATCTTTATAATTGGCGCGACAACGTGAGGCTCGATATAATAAGAGATAAAATTTATTTAGAGAGATTTTGAAACAAAATTAATTTAGAACTTTTTATATGAAAAACATTTGAACTGGAAATAGATTTAGAAAAATTTTGTAAAATTAAACACTGAGTTGAATAGTCAAGGCTAGGTTGTTTTGTAAAATAAGTTTACTAATAGCTTAAATATGTCTGATGAAAGGGAATCGTATAATTTACGGGGAGAAAAAGCTAAAAAAACAGAAAAAGGGGAACAATTAGAAAAGGGTAGGCGGAAAAGGGTGATAGAAACAGAAGGGGCTGCTCAGGGGAGATTTGTTAGTTTTCAGGAGGGGATCGAAAACAGGGAGGAAAATATTATAGGCGAGCTGGTAGTTGTAGGGGAACAGGAAAAAGGGACAAGCTTGGAAGGGCAGGAAGTAGAATTGGAAGGCACAGATATGCCAATAGGAGACATTGAGGTAGAAGAAGCTAGGGGACTACCACCTATGCAAACCCAACAAAAAAAACGGGGAGATAGTGAGAATGTAGATTTAAGGGATATAATGAGGACTCTAATGGAAATGAGTATAAACATAAATAAAGGGAGACAGGAAATGGATAGAAAATTTAATGAAAGTAATAAAGAATTAAATGAGATTATAAACGAAGTAAAAGGAGAGATAAAGGAGGAAATAAGGGATTTAAACAGAAAATTAGAGGAAGATAGAGACGAAATAAGAGAGATGAAGGAGGATTTAAAAGTGATAAAAGATGAAATTAGGGAGGACAATAGGAAAATGATAGAGGATATGAGGAAACAGTGGAGGACAGAGAATAATACTGAAATAGAGGATGTGAGAAGAGACATAGAGGAGAAAGATAGAGAATTAGAGGAGATTAAGGAAAATTTTGAGGAAACAAATGAAATAATAGCTGATGAAATAGAAATTAATAAAAAAGAGATAGAGAAAGTAGAAAATATAACAAAGAAAAACACAGAAGAGTTAGGAGAGTTGAAATTAAAGGTGATAGGAGAAAGAAAGATAACAGATGAGAGTTTTAGGAAAGTCGAAGATGTAAGGGAGAAAATATTAGGAGAGCAGGGAAGGTTAGGAGATAGAAATAAAATGGGAAAATTAGAAATATGGCAAATAAAAAATTTAACCATTCAAACCGCGACAAATAAGAAGATTAAAAAGCTTAATAAAATGAAAATGGTAATAGGAGAAATAGGAGGAGTTAAATATCCGTCTCAAAGCTTAGTGGTACAAGGCTTATTGAGAAAATTTATCAGAGGTACGGATATGTTAATGAATGTGGAGGCACAACTCGAGTTTGGAAAATGGGAGATGGAATGTAAATATGAGAATAACAGAGAAAATAGAACTTATGAAGCAGATGAGAGATACAATGGAGATGTAAACGGTGTTAAGGCAAGGACAGGCGTGGGGACAAGAAAAGAGCATGGTGCCCACAGTCAGTCGGAAAACTAAGACAATCAGAAACCCAGGAATAGAAATTAAATAGAGGAAACAAGTTTACAGGCATTAATAGACACAGGCAGTAATATGACATGTATCCAGGAGAACTGGATATTGGAAAATAAAAATAAAATAGGAAGGGAGATATTAAATATAGGTAAAGGAAGCAATATGAATAAACTCTAGGTGACTATATGTATAAGAAAACGTTAGCAGGAGATAAGTTTTAAGGGATGGTAACTATATCTACGATAATCTATTAGGAACTTCGTCGAATAATGAATAAAGATAAATATGAAGCTATGTTAATAAATATTGAAGCATCGTTGTAATAAAAATATGGTAATTGTGTATTTAAACTTCGTCGTATTGTAAGGGAGAATCTGCGTTGATAAATAATGGAACTTCGTCGTATATATTATGTATTATAAAAGAAATATGAATCTATGATAATAAATATTAAAGCATCGTTGTAATAAAAATATGGTAATTGTGTATTTAAACTTCGTCGTATTGTAAGGGAGAATCTGCGTTGATATATATAAGTATTAAAACAAAATTTATATTCGTTGATATAGGGACAGTGTAATCGAAGGAGCTATAGATATGATCAAATAGAGGATATGGGATTGCAACCTTTAAAAATATTAGATGTTAAACTTCATACAAAATAAACTTAAATGATATAAGAAAATAATTGAACTGGATGTGAGATTGGAAGGGGAGATAAAATACTAACTTAGAACTGAGAGTTAGATGAAGCTAAAAGCAAAATAAATATGAGACAAATAATAAACAAGGAATAAACAGAAATAAGGGAAAGAGAAATGTTATAACCAATTTGACCAAATCTAGACATACTATGACTCGGATAGGCTGGGATTTAAAGACACGGTATCAGAGAATATATGTTAAATAAATATTGAATCAGACTTATGATTGGAAGGATTCCAATTGTAATAAATGTAAAAAAAAAAAATATATATAATTATGGAAGGAATTGTAAATACCAGAACATGATTTATTGTTACTATATGTTAGAATTGTTAAAGAATTGTTGATTGAATGTTAGTTATAAGTATATTGTATTGTTAGAAGATAAGTTAAATAATGTGTAGCTTGACGTTTTCAGCTCAGTATTTGATTGTTAAAGAATTAAGATAAAATTGTGTTGTAGAATTAAGTATAAATGGACGAAAGTGGACAGATGAAGGTATACATGACTTTTAAGTGGACAATTCTAAAAGTGGTAAAGACAATGGACGATAAGTTAGCCAAAGTGTTGAGGTACTTACTCAATAAAAAATGTGTACAAGTAGTTATTAAATAAAATGTACAATTAGGAAATAAATGTTAATTTGAATTTAATTAAAAAAAAAAAAATATGTATATTTAAACAAGCTTGTAAAATGTAAAGAATGTGTAATGTAGATAGTAGGAATATTTTTTTATTTAAATTAAATTAGGGGACATTGTAACATTTATAGAATGGGCTATATAATATTATTTAAGAATTGGAAGAATATATTAGAAATAACTCACACAAAATTTAAAAAGAAATTCATTAAAAGATTGGTTAGGTTAAAATTGAAACTAAATTTAGGTAGAAGCCTAGATTAGTAAACAAGGTATTTGAACTGTAAAATCGATTAGGAAATGTGTTATATCAAAACCCCTAACACATAAATTAAAACAAGATAATCTAATAATAATTATATTCAAACAAAATTGTAAACATTAGTAACATAGGGCATAAGTAATTACTTGAAGGAGAAAGTGAAATACGATTGTAAACAATGAGATTAGAAAGGTTATGTTTCTATGAATTCGGCTCAAAACACACACAATTCGAATTATTACAAAAGTAAAACACAAAGACACTTCACACACTAATAATAGTAATTAAATGAACACTGGAAGGTTGGTTAAGGATCGGAAAATTGAAGCAGTATGTTAACAAAATTAAAACTGGTGAAAACAATCGCGTTATTGCATCAGCTGTAAAAACAAATGGAAGTAGGTCAGTTGCAGTCGACTCTAGTGGGAAGGAGCGGAACTTCGTTAAATTAGAGCATATGATTTTTTTTTTTGAAGAAGGAAGCCGCCATATTAAAAAAACAAACAATTGTTTAAAATCTAAGGACGCGTAGTTAGAGTCTGGCGTGGGACGCCGAGGAAACGGACCTGCCCTGTGCAGTCAAAATTCAATTTGAAAGGAATTCGTCAAAATTATACAGTTTTGTGAGGAAACTTGGCCAGATTAAACAGGAATAAGAAAATGTAAAGATAAAGTACAGTGATAATATATTTTGAAGGAACGAAAACTAATTTAAGTGTGAAAAAAGTGAAATTTAAAGACAACGGAATTCTACGTGTGAGCAAGCAGCCATTCGCCGTTATTTGATAAGTTAAGTACCTAGCGCTATATAAAAAAATAAACTTTAGTGGACTCTTAGGATAATAGGGAAGTTTAAAATTGTACATTAGAATATCTTGTGATTAATAGTAATAAGATCATAATCCAGTTCAAATAGTTTCGCCTTTTTGCTTATTCCAAATTAAAGTTTTTCAATCGGGAAAATATTTATTAAAACTAATTTCAAAATTTAATATTGTTTTTCAAAATTTATTTAATTAACAAAAGAAGTAAAAATATAGCCCATGCTATAAACCCCGAGATTGTAAGAGATCGTAAAATTAGCCAAGGGTATCAAAATTTGTAACTAAAAATCAAAGAAAGTGAGTTTAGGTAATTGTGTTAAAATTTGTTAAGTTCATTTTTGTTATGTGTATTGTTTAAATGTTAAAAAGAAATGTTATAATTAAAGAATTATAAATATTTCTGAGTAGTTGTTTTTGTTTTAACTAGAAATTTGATGACATCAATAAAATAAATATTTAATAAAAAAAAAATAATAATAATTGTAAAGCGTTTTATAAATACTTTACAATATATATATATATATATATATATATATATATATATATATATATATATATATATATATATATATATATATAATATATGTGTGTGTGCGCGCGCGCGCGCGCGCGTATGTATGTAAAAACATAGAACAGAAAAAGTTCTTTCTACGCTTGCGTTAGAAATCGGTAACGTGATAAAGATTCGTAGCAAATTAGACTTTTTAATAAATAATTATTCCACTTTCGATAACACTTATCGCTAGAGAATATTATTAATTTCATAATAAGCTAATATTATAAAAGTAGTTTATTAATTAATATAAGTAGTTATTCTTCCAACACGAACAATTCCGGAGTCAACTGCGAATATTACGCTTGCAAAATTACGTATTGAAAATCATATGTTCGAGACTAAGCTTCACTAGCGCTATCTGTTGTTAAAACGTTTAGACGTTTACGAGGGTGTGCCGAGGAAACGCTTCACATTTTCAAATTAAAAATTAAAATTGTATTTTTTATTTACAATAAAAGACGAATTAACTTGAGTAAAAGTCTAATTTAATAATATATTGTTGATTTTTAGCCCAAAGTTCTTGAGCGTTGGGGGGGGGCGATCGCCCCATCGCCCCCCCCCTTGGATAGGCGCCTGGTTGTAATAGAATAGTACAAATAATAACTATGGAGGTTGACTATAGCTGGTCACACGTAAGTTGGCTCGTGACCTCGAAGGGCCAGCATAGGCGGGAGGAGGGTAGAGGAGGCAAAAGACCGTTCCACATACTATTTATGAGGTATAATATTTATATTACTATAATGTAGATTTAACAAGCCCGAAAGCCCGCTATAAATATTATTTTATTTCATTTGTCATATTAACCAGATCAATTACATAAAGTTTTGAACAAATTTACTTATAGGCTATCATTTTTCTAAACGACCGCAACAATGGCAATTTCTTAGCGATGGCCTTTGATGCAACACGCATTACAAAAACCAATGTTTTTGAATAGGGCTAACTTTTTGTTTTCTATCGATCGACCGCGCGCCAGTTTACGAGTGAACAGCTATAAATGGTTCTAAGAGGCTCTTATATGCTTGTATTCAGGAAACCTGAATCGATCTCCGAATTTATCCGTGCTGAATACCATTGTATTTGTATCTGACCTTATTGTGACGGATACGCGGTGTATATTTAAATGCCAACATTTACACACTTTGGGTCTTTATTTCGAATCCTTAATACTGTATGTAGCATTGGCGGTCATTGTTGATTACGATTATGCGATGCTTGTAACTACCCGTATGTAGCATTGGCGGTCATTGTTGATTACGATTATGCGATGCTTGTAACTACCCCGACCAACTTGTTCATTCAACCGTCTACAGTTCAAAGGAGGAGAAATCGATCCTACCCATTATAGCTTGATAGAATTTTCTTCGCCAAAGCTAAGAAGATACATAAATCTTCTCACCCAAACCTATGAAAAGTTTTATATTGCAAAGTTATCATTACTGCGAAGTCGTTTTCTTCTTCTTTGAATGGGTCGACATAAGAGAAAAGTGGAAGCATTACCAGAATAAATTACTCGGGTTGTTACTCTTGTCCAGAGAGTTAACATTGTGTTCACCGTTAAAAGTGCAACTCTCGCGGACGTCTTGTAGAAAGTATATCAGATGTCGATTTAAGCTATTGTTCCCGGACACATTTAGCAAGATCTAAAAGTTAATCGATGTCTGTTGCCTTCTGATTTGATAGTTTTTTGTTGCCCTCAAGGCTAAAATGGTAAGTACTGAGTTATCTATAAAATAGCGATTACATCACTGTCAGGATATCCTTTAATGATTATGTTACGCTCGACTCCGTCGTTGGCCTTATGAAAAATTCATTTACTTAATATAGATTATCCTGCGCGAATTGATGTCCCTAATGCATTCGTAACATGTTGAAAGATGTAATAAATCCTGACCCTAAGACCTCTTTGCACGAAATAGACTGATGGTGGCATCGAAATTCTCCGTTTATGACGAAGAGCTGCCTTAACCTGTGATTCGATAGATAACCTATTTGTGAAGGTCGAGAATAAAAGACTAGTGTGCAGCGTATATTGAGAACAATCCCTTGTACTCTATGGAAGAACCAATCATCCGTCCGTGCTACTCCTATTCCTTTGCCACCAGTACGACTCAGATGTCCAGATGTACGTCTGTTCACGGTAAGTTCTTTTGTTCTTTGGATAAACATTTTTCAAAATACTCTTTAATTTCTGTCTATATTGATTGCTTTCAGATCTATAAAATAAATCCAAAGGCAACTCAATGAATGGTCCTTTAGATTATTTCTTTAATACTAATTTTCCTTACACGAACTGAAACATCAGCTTTTTTATGCATATTCATTTCTGCATATTCATTGATAACGTTGTATACGTTTAGATTGAACATTCCCCATCGAGAAGATAAACAATAGTTTATTCGAGGAGCATTCTTTTCCCGATACATGGTCAAGAGGCACAGCAATTCTTATCAGAAAAGAAATTAAATGCAGCCAATTCACTAAATGCAGTAGCTATCGGTCACTTCTATAAGTTTTACACACACAAGCTATTGGAGAAAATTATCAACCGCCGTTTCTGTTAAATGTAATCAAAATTATTTTATTCTTCATTTAGTTCTTCGAATCCATCTGGCATATTACTAGGGAGCTGTTTGGTTTATGAAAAGGACAGTGGACATTCTGACTAAAGGTATTATTCTTTCTTCAATTACTTGTTGCTGGGTTTTTCGATTTAAAAAAGACATGCACCAGACATAGAGCTACTTGAAATCGTGTTGTATGTAAGGTATCCTTTATCCAATATTTGTTTTGCCGATTATTTTTTCTTTTCAGGTAAGCGTTGGAACGATATATCAGATAGTTATGAATATTAAAGAATGTTATTTCACAGGTTTTGTTAGCGAGTGTGACAGTGTTTGGCTTTTCCGTTAACTGTGCTAATTATCGTGTGCTAACGTGCTGTCCTCGATGTTCTTTGTTTTTCGAGAGTTTTGATCCTATTTGATTGCTAGATAAAGGCAAACGATCCCGTTCAAATTAATACACAAGCACCCGTGCTGTATTGAGGTGTGTGAATAGGCTTCATACCAATGACAAATGGTTGGAGTCTTCTATTTGATAACAAACACCCATAATTGTCTCAATAAACTATTTGAAGATTCGATTGATCCCGCTCAAATTAATAAACACAAGAAACCCGTGCTGTATTGACGTGTGTGAATAGGCTTCATACCAATGACGAATGGTTGGAGTCTTCTATTTGATAACAAACACTCATAATTGTCTCAATGAACTATTTGAAGATTCGATTGATCCCGCTCAAATTAATAAACACAAGAAACCTGTGCTGTATGGAGGTGTGTGAATAGGCTTTATACCGATGACGAATGGTTGGAGTCTTCTATTTGATAACAAATACTCATAATTGTCTCAATGAACTATTTGAAGATTCGATTGATCCCGCTCAAATTAATAGACACAAGAAACCCGTGCTGTATTGAGGTGTGTGAATAGGCTTCATACCGATGAGGAATGGTTGGAGTCTTCTATTTGATAACAAATACTCATAATTGTCTCAATGAACTATTTGAAGATTCAATTGATCCCGCTCAAATTAATAAACACAAGAAACCCGTGCTGTATTGAGGTGTGTGAATAGGCTTCATACCGATGACGAATGGTTTGAGTCTTCTATTTGATAACAAATACTCATAATTGTCTCAATAAACTATTTGAAGATTCGATTGATCCCGCTCAAATTAATAGACACAAGAAACCCGTGCTGTATTGAGGTGTGTGAATAGGCTTCATACCGATGAGGAATGGTTGGAGTCTTCTATTTGATAACAAATACTCATAATTGTCTCAATGAACTATTTGAAGATTCGATTGATCCCGCTCAAATTAATAAACACAAGAAACCCGTGCTGTATTGAGGTGTGTGAATAGGCTTCATACCGATGAGGAATAGTTGGAGTCTTCTATTTGATAACAAATACTCATAATTGTCTCAATGAACTATTTGAAGATTCGATTGATCCCGCTCAAATTAATAAACACAAGAAACCCGTGCTGTATTGAGGTGTGTGAATAGGCTTCATACCGATGACGAATGGTTGGAGTCTTCTATTTGATAACAAATACTTATAATTGTCTCAATGAACTATTTGAAGATTCAATTGATCCCGCTCAAATTAATAAACACAAGAAACCTGTGCTGTATTGAGGTGTGTGAATAGGCTTCATACCGATGAGGAATGGCTGGATTCTTCTATTTCATAACAAATACTGATAATTGTCTCAATGAACTATTTGAAGATTCGATTGATCCCGCTCAAATTAATAGACACAAGAAACCCGTGCTGTATTGAGGTGTGTGAATAGGCTTCATACCGATGAGGAATGGTTGGAGTCTTCTATTTGATAACAAATACTCATAATTGTCTCAATGAACTATTTGAAGATTCGATTGATCCCGCTCAAATTAATAAACACAAGAAACCCGTGCTATATTGAGGTGTGTGAATAGGCTTCATACCGATGAGGAATGGTTGGAGTCTTCTATTTGATAACAAATACTCATAATTGTCTCAATGAACTATTTGAAGATTCGATTGATCCCGCTCAAATTAATAAACACAAGAAACCTGTGCTGTATTGAGGTGTGTGAATAGGCTTTATACCGATGACGAATGGTTGGAGTCTTATATTTGATAACAAACACTTATAATTGTCTCAATGAACTATTTGAAGATTCGATTGATCCCGCTCAAATTAATAAACACAAGAAACCCGTGCTGTATTGAGGTGTGTGAATAGGCTTCATACCAATGCCGAACGGTTTGAGTCTTCTATTTGATAACAAACACTTATAATTGTCTCAATAAACTATTTGAAGATTCGATTGATCCCGCTCAAATTAATAAACACAAGAAACCCGTGCTGTATTGACGTGTGTGAATAGGCTTCATACCAATGACGAATGGTTGGAGTCTTCTATTTGATAACAAACACTTATAATTGTCACAATGAACTATTTGAAGATTCGATTGATCCCGCTCAAATTAATAAACACAAGAAACCTGTGCTGTATTGATGTGTGTGAATAGGCTTTATACCGATGACGAATGGTTGGAGTCTTCTATTTGATAACAAATACTCATAATTGTCTCAATGAACTATTTGAAGATTCGATTGATTCCGCTCAAATTAATAAGCACAAGAAACCCGTGCTGTATTGAGGTGTGTGAATAGGCTTCATACCGATGACGAATGGTTTGAGTCTTCTATTTGATAACAAACACCCATAATTGTCTCAATAAACTATTTGAAGATTCGATTGATTCCGCTCAAATTAATAAACACAAGAAACCCGTGCTGTATTGAGGTGTGTGAATAGGCTTCATACCAATGACGAATGGTATGAGTCTTCTATTTGATAACAAACACCCATAATTGTCTCAATAAACTATTTGAAGATTCGATTGATTCCGCTCAAATTAATAAACACAAGAAACCCGTGCTGTATTGAGGTGTGTGAATAGGCTTCATACCGATGACGAATGGTTTGAGTCTTCTATTTGATAACAAACGCTTATAATTGTCTCAATGAACTATTTTAAGATTCGATTGATCCCGCTCAAATTAATAAACACAAGAAACCCGTGCTGTATTGAGGTGTGTGAATATTCTTCATACCGATGACGAATGGTTTGAGTCTTCTATTTGATAACAAACGCTTATAATTGTCTCAATGAACTATTTGAAGATTCGATTGATCCCGCTCAAATTATTAAACACAAGAAACCCGTGCTGTATTGAGGTGTGTGAATAGGTTTCATACCAATGACGAATGGTTTGAGTCTTCTATTTGATAACAAACGCTTATAATTGTCTTTACGAACTATTTGAAGAATCGATTGATTCTGCTTAAATTAATAAACACAAGAAACCCGTGCTGTATTGAGGTGTGTGAATAGGCTTCATACCAATGACGAATGGTTGGAGTCTTCTATTTGATAACAAACACTTATAATTGTCTCAATAAACTATTTGAAGATTCGATTGATCCCGCTCAAATTAATAAACACAAGAAACCCGTGCTGTATTGAGGTGTGTGAATAGGCTTCATACCGATGACGAATGGTCTGAGTCTTCTATTTGATAACAAATACTTATAATTGTCTTTACGAACTATTTGAAGAATCGATTGATCCTGCTTAAATTAATAAACACAAGAAACCCGTGCTGTATTGAGGTGTGTGAATAGGCTTCATACCAATGACGAATGGTATGAGTCTTCTATTTGATAACAAACACCCATAATTGTCTCAATAAACTATTTGAAGATTCGATTGATTCCGCTCAAATTAATAAACACAAGAAACCCGTGCTGTATTGAGGTGTGTGAATAGGCTTCATACCGATGACGAATGGTTTGAGTCTTCTATTTGATAACAAACGCTTATAATTGTCTCAATGAACTATTTTAAGATTCGATTGATCCCGCTCAAATTAATAAACACAAGAAACCCGTGCTGTATTGAGGTGTGTGAATATTCTTCATACCGATGACGAATGGTTTGAGTCTTCTATTTGATAACAAACGCTTATAATTGTCTCAATGAACTATTTGAAGATTCGATTGATCCCGCTCAAATTATTAAACACAAGAAACCCGTGCTGTATTGAGGTGTGTGAATAGGTTTTCATACCAATGACGAATGGTTTGAGTCTTCTATTTGATAACAAACGCTTATAATTGTCTTTACGAACTATTTGAAGAATCGATTGATCCTGCTTAAATTAATAAACACAAGAAACCCGTGCTGTATTGAGGTGTGTGAATAGGCTTCATACCAATGACGAATGGTTGGAGTCTTCTATTTGATAACAAACACTTATAATTGTCTCAATGAACTATTTGATGATTCGATTGATCCCCCTCAAATTAATAAACAAAAGAAACCCGTGCTGTATTGAGGTGTGTGAATTGGCTTCATATCGATGACGAATGGTCTGAGTCTTCTATTTGATAACAAACACTTATAATTGTCTCAATGAACTATTTGAAGAATCGATTAATCCCGCTCTAATTAATAGACACAAGAAACCCGTGCTGTATTGAGGTGTGTGAATAGGCTTCATACCGATGAGGAATGGCTGGAGTCTTCTATTTGATAACAAACACTTATAATTATCTCAATAAACTATTTGAAGATTCGATTGATCCCGCTCAAATTAATAGACACAAGAAACCAGTGCTGTATTGAGGTGTGTGAATAGGCTTCATACCGATGAGGAATGGTTGGAGTCTTCCTTTTGATAACAAATACTCATAATTGTCTCAATGAACTATTTGAAGATTCGATTGATCCCGCTCAAATTAATAAACACAAGAAACCCGTGCTGTATTGAGGTGTGTGAATAGGCTTCATACCGATGAGGAATGGTTGGAGTCTTCCTTTTGATAACAAATACTCATAATTGTCTCAATGAACTATTTGAAGATTCGATTAATCCCGCTCAAATTAATAAACACAAGAAACCCGTGCTGTATTGAGGTGTGTGAATTGGCTTCATACCGATGACGAATGGTCTGAGTCTTCTATTTGATAACAAACACTTATAATTGTCTCAATGAACTATTTGAAGAATTGATTGATCCCGCTCAAATTAATAAGCACAAGAAACCCGTGCTGTATTGAGGTGTGTGAATAGGCTTCATACCAATGACAAATGGTTGGAGTCTTCTATTTGATAACAAACACTTATAATTGTCTCAATGAACTATTTGAAGATTCGATTGATCCCGCTCAAATTAATAAACACAAGAAACCCGTGCTGTATTGAGGTGTGTGAATAGGCTTCATACCGATGAGGAATGGTTTGAGTCTTCTATTTGATAACAAACACTTATAATTGTCTCAATGAACTATTTGAAGATTCGATTGATCCCGCTCAAATTAATAAACACTAGAAACCCGTGCTGTATTGAGGTGTGTGAATAGGCTTCATACCAATGACGAATGGTTGGAGTCTTCTATTTGATAACAAACACTTATAATTGTCTCAATGAACTATTTGAAGATTCGATTGATCCCGCTCAAATTAATAAACACAAGAAACTCGTGCTGTATTGAGGTGTGTGAATAGGCTTCATACCAATGACGAATGGTTGGAGTCTTCTATTTGATAACAAACACTTATAATTGTCCCAATGAACTATTTGAAGATTCGATTGATCCCGCTCAAATTAATAAACACTAGAAACCCGTGCTGTATTGAGGTGTGTGAATAGGCTTCATACCAACGACGAATGGTTTGAGTCTTCTATTTGATAACAAACACTTATAATTGTCTCAATTAACTATTTGAAGATTCCACTGATCCCGCTCAAATTAATAAACACAAGAAACCCGTGCTGTATTGAGGTGTGTGAATAGGCTTCATACCAACGACGAATGGTTTGAGTCTTCTATTTGATAACAAACACTTATAATTGTCTCAATGAACTATTTGAAGATTCGATTGATCCCGCTCAAATTAATAAGCACAAGAAACCCGTGCTGTATTGAGGTGTGTGAATAGGCTTCATACCAATGCCGAATGGTTTGAGTCTTCTATTTGATAACAAACACTTATAATTGTCTCAATAAACTATTTGAAGATTCGATTGATCCCGCTCAAATTAATAAACACAAGAAACCCGTGCTGTATTGAGGTGTGTGAATAGGCTTCATACCAATGACGAATGGTTGGAGTCTTCTATTTGATAACAAACACTTATAATTGTCTCAATGAACTATTTGAAGATTCGATTGATCCCGCTCAAATTAATAAACACTAGAAACCCGTGCTGTATTGAGGTGTGTGAATAGGCTTCATACCGATGAGGAATGGTTGGAGTCTTCTATTTGATAACAAACACTTATAATTGTCTCAATGAACTATTTGAAGATTCGATTGATCCCGCTCAAATTAATAAACACAAGAAACCCGTGCTGTATTGAGGTGTGTGAATAGGCTTCATACCAATGACGAATGGTTGGAGTCTTCTATTTGATATCAAACACTTATAATTGTCTCAATGACCTATTTGAAGATTCGATTGATCCCGCTCAAATTAATAAACACAAGAAACCTGTGCTGTATTGAGGAGTGTGAATAGGCTTCATACCGATGAGGAATGGTTTGAGTCTTCTATTTGATAACGAACACTTATAATTGTCTCAATAAACTATTTGAAGATTCGATTGATCCCGCTCAAGTTAATAAACACAAGAAACCCGTGCTGTATTGACGTGTGTGAATAGGCTTCATACCAATGACGAATGGTTGGAGTCTTCTATTTGATAACAAACACTTATAATTGTCTCAATGAACTATTTGATGATTCGATTGATCCCCCTCAAATTAATAAACAAAAGAAACCCGTGCTGTATTGAGGTGTGTGAATTGGCTTCATACCGATGACGAATGGTCTGAGTCTTCTATTTGATAACAAACACTTATAATTGTCTCAATGAACTATTTGAAGAATCGATTAATCCCGCTCAAATTAATAGACACAAGAAACCCGTGCTGTATTGAGGTGTGTGAATAGGCTTCATACCGATGAGGAATGGTTGGAGTCTTCTATTTGATAACAAACACTTATAATTATCTCAATAAACTATTTGAAGATTCGATTGATCCCGCTCAAATTAATAGACACAAGAAACCAGTGCTGTATTGAGGTGTGTGAATAGGCTTCATACCGATGAGGAATGGTTGGAGTCTTCCTTTTGATAACAAATACTCATAATTGTCTCAATGAACTATTTGAAGATTCGATTGATCCCGCTCAAATTAATAAACACAAGAAACCCGTGCTGTATTGAGGTGTGTGAATAGGCTTCATACCGATGAGGAATGGTTGGAGTCTTCCTTTTGATAACAAATACTCATAATTGTCTCAATGAACTATTTGAAGATTCGATTAATCCCGCTCAAATTAATAAACACAAGAAACCCGTGCTGTATTGAGGTGTGTGAATTGGCTTCATACCGATGACGAATGGTCTGAGTCTTCTATTTGATAACAAACACTTATAATTGTCTCAATGAACTATTTGAAGAATCGATTGATCCCGCTCAAATTAATAAGCACAAGAAACCCGTGCTGTATTGAGGTGTGTGAATAGGCTTCATACCAATGACAAATGGTTGGAGTCTTCTATTTGATAACAAACACTTATAATTGTCTCAATGAACTATTTGAAGATTCGATTGATCCCGCTCAAATTAATAAACACAAGAAACCCGTGCTGTATTGAGGTGTGTGAATAGGCTTCATACCGATGAGGAATGGTTTGAGTCTTCTATTTGATAACAAACACTTATAATTGTCTCAATGAACTATTTGAAGATTCGATTGATCCTGCTCAAATTAATAAACACTAGAAACCCGTGCTGTATTGAGGTGTGTGAATAGGCTTCATACCAACGACGAATGGTTTGAGTCTTCTATTTGATAACAAACACTTATAATTGTCTCAATGAACTATTTGAAGATTCCACTGATCCCGCTCAAATTAATAAACACAAGAAACCCGTGCTGTATTGAGGTGTGTGAATAGGCTTCATACCAACGACGAATGGTTTGAGTCTTCTATTTGATAACAAACACTTATAATTGTCTCAATGAACTATTTGAAGATTCGATTGATCCCGCTCAAATTAATAAGCACAAGAAACCCGTGCTGTATTGAGGTGTGTGAATAGGCTTCATACCAATGCCGAATGGTTAGAGTCTTCTATTTGATAACAAACACTTATAATTTTCTCAATAAACTATTTGAAGATTCGATTGATCCCGCTCAAATTAATAAACACAAGAAACCCGTGCTGTATTGAGGTGTGTGAATAGGTTTCATACCAATGACGAATGGTTGGAGTCTTCTATTTGATAACAAACACTTATAATTGTCTCAATGAACTATTTGAAGATTCGATTGATCCCGCTCAAATTAATAAACACTAGAAACCCGTGCTGTATTGAGGTGTGTGAATAGGCTTCATACCGATGAGGAATGGTTGGAGTCTTCTATTTGATAACAAACACTTATAATTGTCTCAATGAACTATTTGAAGATTCGATTGATCCCGCTCAAATTAATAAACACAAGAAACCCGTGCTGTATTGAGGTGTGTGAATAGGCTTCATACCAATGACGAATGGTTGGAGTCTTCTATTTGATATCAAACACTTATAATTGTCTCAATGAACTATTTGAAGATTCGATTGATCCCGCTCAAATTAATAAACACTAGAAACCCGTGCTGTATTGAGGTGTGTGAATAGGCTTCATACCGATGAGGAATGGTTGGAGTCTTCTATTTAATAACAAACACTTATAATTGTCTCAATGACCTATTTGAAGATTCGATTGATCCCGCTCAAATTAATAAACACAAGAAACCTGTGCTGTATTGAGGTGTGTGAATAGGCTTCATACCGATGAGGAAAGGTTTGAGTCTTCTATTTGATAACAAACACTTATAATTGTCTCAATAAGCTATTTGAAGATTCGATTGATCCCGCTCAAGTTAATAAACACAAGAAACCCGTGCTGTATTGACGTGTGTGAATAGGCTTCATACCAATGACGAATGGTTGGAGTCTTCTATTTGATAACAAACACTTATAATTGTCTCAATGAACTATTTGAAGATTCGATTGATCCCGCTCAAATTAATAAACACAAGAAACCTGTGCTGTATTGAGGTGTGTGAATAGGCTTTATACCGATGACGAATGGTTGGAGTCTTCTATTTGATAACAAATACTCATAATTGTCTCAATGAACTATTTGAAGATTCGATTGATTCCGCTCAAATTAATAAGCACAAGAAACCCGTGCTGTATTGAGGTGTGTGAATAGGCTTCATACCAATGACGAATGGTTGGAGTCTTCTATTTGATAACAAACACCCATAATTGTCTCAATAAACTATTTGAAGATTCGATTGATTCCGCTCAAATTAATAAGCACAAGAAACCCGTGCTGTATTGAGGTGTGTGAATAGGCTTCATACCGATGACGAATGGTTTGAGTCTTCTATTTGATAACAAACGCTTATAATTGTCTCAATGAACTATTTTAAGATTCGATTGATCCCGCTCAAATTAATAAACACAAGAAACCCGTGCTGTATTGAGGTGTGTGAATATTCTTCATACCGATGACGAATGGTTTGAGTCTTCTATTTGATAACAAACGCTTATAATTGTCTCAATGAACTATTTGAAGATTCGATTGATCCCGCTCAAATTATTAAACACAAATAACCCGTGCTGTATTGAGGTGTGTGAATAGGCTTCATACCAATGACGAATGGTTTGAGTCTTCTATTTGATAGCAAACGCTTATAATTGTCTTTACGAACTATTTGAAGAATCGATTGATTCTGCTTAAATTAATAAACACAAGAAACCCGTGCTGTATTGAGGTGTGTGAATATTCTTCATACCGATGACGAATGGTTTGAGTCTTCTATTTGATAACAAACGCTTATAATTGTCTTTACGAACTATTTGAAGATTCGATTGATCCCGCTCAAATTATTAAACACAAGAAACCCGTGCTGTATTGAGGTGTGTGATTATTCTTCATACCGATGACGAATGGTTTGAGTCTTCTATTTGATAACAAACGCTTATAATTGTCTTTACGAACTATTTGAAGAATCGATTGATCCCGCTTAAATTAATAAACACAAGAAACCCGTGCTGTATTGAGGTGTGTGAATAGGCTTCATACCAATGACAAATGGTTGGAGTCTTCTATTTGATAACAAACACTCATAATTGTCTCAATGAACTATTTGAAAAATCGATTGATCCCGTTCAAATTAATAAACACAAGAAACCCGTGCTGTATTGAGGTGTTTGAATAGGCTTCATACCAATGACGAATGGTTTGAGTCTTCTATTTGATAACAAACACTCATAATTGTCTCAATGAACTATTTGAAGAATCGATTGATCCCGCTCAAATTAATAAGCACAAGAAACCCGTGCTGTATTGAGGTGTGTGAATAGGCTTCTTACCAATGACAAATGGTTTGAGTCTTCTATTTGATAACAAACACTCATAATTGTCTGAATGAACCATTGGAAGATTCTATTAAACAAAATGTAAAATATGATAAGGGTTCTAAGTGATGGTAATTTGGAGGCATACAAAATAACAGCCCGATAGGAAGAAGACACCTACCTTTACCCAGGATGAGGACAGACTCACTGTTTGCTCATAGAACGTCTATTTGCTCGTAGATTTGATACTTGAGCCAGGTCAATCAAAATTACTCTCCCAGCCGACACTGACAAACCGTCAATTATGAGTACGAAATCAGATGATTCAAATTCATTTGACACTGGCTGCTAAGGCCTCCCGTCCTTTAGATGTGACAAGTTGTGGCAACGTCGCATCTTTTCGTACGCGGCAACGCACAGCATGCATTAACCTATGTCTAAACGTGGAGAGGTCAAGTGAATACGCGTCCATTAGGCAGGGGTTTGTTGCACGACTTCGCGCAGCAACGCACTTTTTCCTATTCAGTTTTTATTTGTCGTGCGACGAGCATCATGGATAGCGAGAAACGTATTCATCTTTACCAAGAAATGATACCCTTGTGGTACCGATGAGGTGTTTTTTACATGTTACACCTACATTTGTTTACTAAAAGTATTAAGTTTTTTTATTCTAAATTTTTTTATGATATACCTTACCTCAAAGTGAGCGTCAGCCGTTTTTTGGGAGATATAGTTTCCCTGAAGCTACTGAACTTCTGCAGGTGACCTTCCACTTTTGCCGGTATGTAAAAAGTGTTTTTTTTTCATTCTGAAGTATTCGAAATGCTTATCCTCATTTTCATAGAGATCATTGTATAAATGATGAAACTCTCCGTACCGATCTCTTTTTGCGGAAGATACCATTAATCTACTAACGTTTTTTTCCAACCGACTTCATATAAGGATGAGGTATTCGATCGGTATATTTTCTTCTGTTTGTTCCACTATAATTTTGGAAGTATTTAACCGATAAAAGAAATTTTGCTTACAAATTATGTCAACAAAATAATTTTCCAACGAATGCATAATTTATCATAAGCTTATTACCCACAAAATTTTGAAGTCGGCTTCAATAATCATGCTTATATTTGCTAATCCATTAAATCTATTCTACACACTTCTACACAAAAAACAAAAATTTCATGTGTTTGATATGATGAGACTATGCGGGCGATAATTGATCTTTGTTCTAGAAAAAGGGGGTACAATATCAGATTTTATCCGATAAAAAATATGTGATCGCATATTTTTCTTTCAGATATACAGATTGCGGACAATTCAGCCTTCTTTAAATGATCTACACGGAATTTGAATACTATAGATGCTTATAAACAGAATATATAATATCTCCTTAAACCTTTTAAACAATAGATTTTGTATATATATATATATATATATGTGTGTATATATATATATATATATATATATATATATATATATATATATGTGTGTATATAAATATATATATATATATATATATATATATATATATATATATATATATATGAAGAATAATTACTATCTGCAGTACATCCGTTCATACTGCAGTCTATAAATTCGCAGTTCCGACGTTTCGCTAGAATCTCATCCAGCATTGACGAGGTGAACCCAACAACAGTAGAAGAGCGAGTCTACAGTTGTTGGGTTCACCTCGTCAATGCTGGATGAGATTCTAGCGAAACGTCGGAACTGCGAATTTATAGACTGCAGAATGAACGGATGTACTCCAGATAGTAACTATTCATCATATTTTTCCATCCGTGAATTAATACGTATCAGCATATATATATATATATATATATATATATATATTAAATATGGTGATATGTTTTCTTGTAATATAGTTAATAAGTTTAAAATATTTCAAAAACAAGAATACTTTTAATGAATATATTTATTTAAAGCTTTTCGCCGATAATTATTTTCCTGAAGATGCTGATACTATTTTATCGGCGAAAAGCTTTGAATAAATATATTCATTAAAAGTATTCTTGATTTTGAAATATTTTTAACTTATTAAATATATATATATATATATATATATATATATATATATATATATATATATATATATATATATATATTGAATATGGTGGTATGTTTTCTTGTAATATAGTTAGTAAATTAAAAAGTATTTTAAAAACAAGAATACATCTTCTAATCTTAGATTAGATAATTATTTTCCTGAAGATGCTGGTACTATTTTATCGGCGAAAAGCTTTGAATAAATATATTCATTAAAAATATTCTTGTTTTTGAAATATTTTTAATTTATTATATATAATGAGTGTATGGAAGAAATAATTGAATAGCCTGTGTTTGTAACTTAATTTGTTAATCTACATGGCAAGGTGGTTCAACATCATGTAAAATCCCTGTATTTGCCACGTTCACTGAGACTCAGACAGAGAAACGTTCATGTTGCTTGCACCAGAATGCCAAATATGAGACCAAGTATTAAATTCGACGTCGACTTCAACATTTTGTGGGTAACAAGCTTATAATAAATTATATTATAGTTATTGGATAATTATTTTTTACTTTTTAAAAAGTAAAAATTATAAATTTGGGACTTTTTAAGTCGGTTTTTTTATTAAATGTTTATTCGGAATTTTCGTCTAATAAATTGCGAAGAATCTAACAATAGAAATAATGATTTATCACACATTCTGAGCAAAAAAAAAAAATAATAATGGTTGTTTACTTGATGGTGAGTTATCGCAACTGACTTTGTCGTACTACAACACATCAAGTAAAGGACGGATGGCATCGTGCGACGAGTCGTACTTTGTCCCTGTCGCATTTGTTACGCATCTAAAGGACGAAAGGCCTAAGCAAACCACATCCGACATTCTAAGGTCAACCGCCTCACAAATATCATTACACTGATCCGTTTGCCATAAGATCATAATGGACTCTTTAACAACCTAAGTTTATAACTGTCTACTAAGTTTGAATGGCCACTGTCTCACCCTACCACCAGAATAACTTAGTACTCCTAGTGTTATTTGTAACATTTACTATCTTAAAAAAATTATTTTTACTGATTTTTCGAACACTATGAATCAAACCACACCCACACCTTCGGATTAGCCGCAGTTCGTAATACTTTTACAGATCTACCACTTTAAAGTTTTAACAACAGAGGAATTTTTTACATCTTTGCATATCGGACAAAGATCCCCATCTTCCTCTCTCTCTCTCTCTCTCTCTCTCTCTCTCTCTCTCTCTCTCTCTCTCTCTCTCTCTCTCTCTCTCTCTCTCTCTCTCTCAGTATATGTGAAATAGACTGACAAATTGAATAAAACCTATTCCAGACCTGTCGGTACAATCTTTTCAATTATCTGACGAAGAACTCCAACCTCGGTACGAAAACATGTAATGTTTGGGTTTGAAATAACATTAACTTTGATAAATGATTAAAATTACGTATAATTTATAAACAAAACTTGTAGGTAATTTAATTCTGAAGAGCATTATGTAAATTATTATGTATAAGTCATTAATAGACGTACAAATAAAAAAAAATAATAATTAATGCGTCTCACTTTTTTCATGATAAACTATTAAAATTCGCTTACTACTTGTACCCGGGCTATTTTGAATCACTTGATATTCTTTATGTTCACGATGATTTCTTTGGCGTTCAATGAAGACGAACGTGTGGGGAATGACCCATTAGTCTGTAGGCAGGGATATACGGTAGAAAAAGCTTTCGCATTCAGACTGTCCGAAACAAAGCTTTAGAATTTTTTCTAGTAATTCCACCGCAGAACTTAGTCTGAAGGAGACTCTAAGTTTTGACTTCATTCATGAATACCCCATGATTCTGTTGGCATTTTCGGTCTGTGAGTGTTTTAGATCCCACCTAGCATAATTTTCGATAACTAAATGTTTCAGTAACAATCGCATGGAGAAGAGATCGGGAGACTTCTGGAACACGGAATAATCTCGTCCAATGACATTGATGGTTGAAATGAACCGTTTCTTCTCCTTTGTTTCCCACCATCCCATCAGTTACAATTGACAGACTTCCACTGGTTTGTTCATCATGAATAATCTAACAGCAACACACCATTTTGCCGGTTATACACTCGCCCACCACCAGGATATAATTTTGCTATTTAAGAGACAATCCTCGTGAACATTTTTTAATTATTAAGCTACGAATCTGAAACCGATTATTTTGCGTCGCGATAAAAGACTAGATTACATTCATTAAATTGCAGTTGGAGGGATTCCGAATAGATATATTTCCGACATTCTTTTACAAGTGTTAAGAACTGACTGAAACGAATGAGCGCGCATTCTACTCACAACGAGGTAACCTTGGAGGCAGTGCCGACAACTTTGCTGAAACCAAGGTGGCTGTCATTCGCGAAATAACCCGTTAAACAACACAATTCATTCAATCGGACATGTTGTCTTACTGATACACTGTAGAAAAGGTTTACCAATTCGGAACATTTCTACAATGTGTCAGTGTTTATAGGCGAATGGACCAGTTCCAACACTTGCTGTTTGTTACGCCTACCAATTCGAAATGCCCATAGAGAATCTGAAATAGTCAGGATATTCAATGTAGCCCAGGCACAAAAGTAGGCCTACCCGGATGTATTATCATGAAACAAATGTGGCGCCTTAATATTAAAAATTAATTTTCTGATGCTAATTAAGTTATTCGATGTGTTCAACGCAACCAATGCGCAAATAGGAAGCGAGTTGTACATTGCACACACACACACACACACACACACACACACACACACACACACACACACACACACACACACACACACACACACACACACACACACACACACACACACACACACACACACACACACACACACACGCACACACACACACACACACGCACACACACACACACACACACACACACACACACACACACACACACACACACTGCAACACACACACATACACACTGCGCGCGCGCGCGCACACACATACACTTTAATGTACTTAAACATAAATCTTACCTCGTATAGCCTAAATGCGAGTAGACTTTCGAGAACTATTAAGTGAGTACAAGAAAACAGTGTTGCAAAGTTATAAATACACACACGCCGCGCACATATGTGTATATATATATATATATATTATTATTTACTGGAAGCGTTTCATAAACTTAAAATATTGATCTTAACAAGAGCTTCATACACCCTCAATAGCTAAAAAAAAGCTGAATTTTTAGTAGAAAATACATAGTTTTAATTAAATACACCTTTAATGAGTAATTCTTAAGAGAAATAGTATATTTAAGTTTCGTGAGTCAAGAATTCATTTACAAAACCCTTTCTAGGAAAAAATATATTAGTAAAATATTAACAGATCATTAAAAAATATATTTTCAACTTGAAAATTGCTCGGGAATACAATGCCATATTGTTTGTTCATCGGGTGATTGACCGACGAGCATACGTTTTTATAAAAGAGGCGCAGTAAGGAAGGCTTTAGCAATATTTTAATAAGCAAAAATTCGAAAAAGACCGTTTTTGGAAAGGAAATTTTCAGAAATACCTATTCAAATATGTAGCCGACCATGTATCTAGAGCAACGAGGAGAACTTGATGACTTGACGACTTAATACAGCAATATAGCCTTCTTCCACACAAAAATACTGAGCTTTATTTAGCGACTCACTCTCTGAACAGCAAGTTTCATTTTTCCCTTAAAAGTTAACGGGCGAAACCGCGACGGGAAAGAAAGAGGCGGCTGAAAGTTATTTAGCACAATTTTAATTTTAAAGGGGAGAAAAAAATCAAACCATCTAGAAAAGACCCCTTTTAGAAAAAAAATATTCAGAGACCATAATACAGAAGGCCGCTCTTGAAGAAAAATGTTTAGCATTGAAGCGGAAATATAATAAATTGTGAATTATAAAAATTGACAATTAATTATAGTTTTTGACATTGAATTTACCTTTAATAAGGCAAAAGATAAAATCGTATATATTGTAAACATTTGTCAACTTACAATGTATAAAAAGTTTAAACGTTAATATTTCGACAACATAAACATGTTTTCTTAATATTTATCTTAACGAAAAATTTCGTTTTTTTACATGAAAGTTCATGGGCGAAGCTAATACAGAGAATGCTAGTATTTTATTAAATTTAATCCTTTTTACATAAAAAATAATTCATTCTTCATGAATTATAAAATTTAGCTTTTCCTATTTTCACATATTTTCGTTTAAATTTATTTCTTTTTATTGTAAAAATCATTTAAATAAATAAAGTCTTTAAAATAAATTTTATGTAATAGCTTACGTTTAGTGTAATAGTAGTTGTTATTTGTAATCTTACCAACGATAATAAGGTTCCTTACAGAAAAAATTGTTTGTATCGTGTTTTCTTCATATCGCGTGACATTGGTTCCCTTTCTTTCGCTGCTTATCTTCCCAGTCAGTAATGAACCGCGTTAGTTAGATTTTTTGTTCCTTTTTTGTTTAACATTGTTCGTTTATTTGTGTACATCGTGTTTTCTATAAACTTCTTGTCATTATGTTTCAAGGCTCCCTTCTATGTCTCGCTGTATTGGCCAACCATGAAATAAGTAAATTCACTTTTTTGCTTCAGTATTTTTTTCATTCTATTGTGTCGATGTCCTTCATATCTTGTGACTCTCTCCACTTGATTGCTAGTCGTAACGTCTGGTCATAAACTATGTCAGTTCAATTGTTTTCCTCTGCGCCGGTTCCTTCACAAATCATGACATCTATATGGCCTTATTGCTCTTGAGCCCGCCCAACCAATAGCTTTATCATACAAACTGTTGCCTACTAATTGCACAGTAATCTTTCCTACTTCTGAGTCATGTTTGCTCGCACTCTTTACAGTGTTTTATTCATTGCTCATCAATTATTAACGATTTCAGTTTAGCTATATGTAGGTCCTACTGCTTTGTTTCTTCCACAGTGGTGCTTTCTTATCTTTTGTATTCATGTTAATAGTGTTCCTTTCATACCCTATCTAGAAATATTTCTTCAATTGATCTCAGGCTCCTCTGTTGTAAACCACGTCAATTCAAATTTTGTTCTGGTTTATTTTTTCACTATATTCTTATATTCGTTTTGCGTCGTGTATACTTCAGATTTCTTGTTAATGTTTTTTGTTTTCATTGGTCGTGGTACAGGTCAATCATTAACTGTAAGTTCAACTGTTGTATGCTGTTTTGTCGTTTGTTCTTTCATCCATGTGCGACAAGTTTCTATGATGTCTATCGATAATGTGTCTTCTATGCTTGGCGTACTGGCCAATCACGTCTACTGTTTTCTTATAATTTCCTCGTTTACAGTGTTCTTATATTCTTCTTATTCGTAGCTTTTTCTTTATATGCCAGTTTTTTCGTCTTCATTGTTAATAGCATTTGGAATAACGATATCAATTCAAATTTATTGGTGTTTTTGTTATTTACAGTTTTAATTCGTTCGTATGTATCCTCGATATATTCTGAGAGTGTACCGTCTTCATTTCTCAGGAGACAATACGCCAAATGCTTTTACAACATTAAATGATGTTGCTAGTGGAACTGAAGGAATAATTTTAACATTATCAATAAATGTATTATTTCTTTGAAATTATGTAATACAGTTGCCTGTTGTCATTATTTTAGTCAAATGTAATATTATAAAATAAATTAATGAAGAAAAACTATACAATAATTATAATAAATATCTGAATACAGTATTCAATAATCATTGATCTTGGCACAAATCCTGTTATAGAAGGTATTAATACTAATTATATTGTAAGTTAAATAGTATTGCTTACAATACAAGTTTAACTATTTAACTTTTATCTAATAAAAAAATAATTATAACTATCAATAACTTCAGAAAAATAAAACTAAAAAAATTAAACGTAACTAAGACAATTTTAACAGTTTAATCTTTATTTCAAGTCAGTATTATCTTACTAAATATCCTCATAATAACTCGCCTAATATTACAGTAGAACCTCTCTAATTCGTCACGTTCGGGACCGACGGGGAGATGAAACGAGAAAAGGACGAATTACGGCGAAAGGTGAAATTAACATGTAATTGTTGGTAAATACGTAAATAGGTAGGTGTATGTAATGTAATTAGTGATGTACCTGCATTATGTCGACCGAAAAAATCAAAAACACTATTGCACAACACTATAAAAACACTAGTAGCCTGCAGTATAGTTCGTAATTACAAATACAGTATGTTACTCTATTTTCATAAAAGTTATAAAAACATATCACAGTATCTTATGAGAACAATCAAACTAGCAAGAAAATGTACGGTGTATTAAATCTATTTACGTTTTAGTTTTAAAAAAGTCTGTAATTTTCTTTTTGTATTGCAAACAACCGTATTTGTCTTAATACTAACAATTTCGTCAGTTCTGCTTCTTTTTGTCTGTCCTACCATCCAATGCATTTCGTTAGCATTTCAGCAACTTGAAATTATTAATATACTCATCTTCATTTCTGTTAGGAATATTTCTATATGTTTGAGCATAGTTGTCTGCCATTCCTAACGAATCAATATTAAGTAGTTGGATGCAAGAAACAATACTAGGCGTGCACCAATAGGAAGCGAGGTCTGGATGTGGGGACATGGCTAACAGTATTTAAAGACGGACTTAAAGTTTGGGCGAACAGTACGATTTAAGTTTTGAAAATGGTGTTACTCCGAAACGCGTCAACAGAGGAGAGTATTGAATCGTTAGGAATGGCAGAAAACTGTACTCAAACATGTATTTAATCAACTTTCCTATAAGTCACTTCATTTTCTGGAGAAATATGTTGAGATGTTTTCTCAGTAATGGAAGTCATTTGTGGAATCGGCCTTAGCTGGTGACCCCTATACTACGTGACAGTTCAGACGGTGTTTGTTGATACTGTGACGAATTAGAGAGGTTCTACATGAACTTTGATACTGTCGTAGAACGATTGTACTGATCATTCATCAACCTCGTCAGTTCAGCTGTCTTGTGTTTTTTTTCTTCACCAGATCTCTCCAACATCCTTTCTTTCTTTTATTCTTTTGATGTGTTATCTTCACATCTTGTTAAAACGTTTCATAATCAAATTACTCAGTCATGAACTACATTAATTCATGATTTGTGTAATTCACGTTTGTGTTTCGATACAAACCCGGCATGTATCTGCACCAAATTGGTCAGATATGAACCACATCAATCCAGTTTTTATGGAGCTTTTTTCTTTTCCTAGGGGTTTTTATTTTTTTATGTCATTGATATATCGTGACATTGCTTATTGATATTTTATTGTCATTGCTTATCGTTTAGTCTAGTATGACCATGTTAGTGCAAACGTTTTTGCTGCTGTTTTCTTCTTGCGTAATCTTTGCATCTTGTTTGTTTGTCATGTCTCATTGTCTTTGTCGCAAACTACTGCCTAATCATGACCTTAGCCCTTTCAAAAATTTTTTGCAGTGTTTCTTCATTTACTGACGTTTTGGTTCATATCTTGGTATATTATTTTTCTCTGCATTTCATATTTTTGGCTTTGTAAACCTTGTCAATTTTGTAACTTTTTAATTCTATTTCTTAACCTTATTCGGTTTGCTTTCTTTCCATTATATTTGTTGACAAATTAATTTCTTGAATAGTGTCACCTTTTCATTGTGTTGACCAGTTAAAAACCATGCTCAACAGGTTGTTGTTGTTTTTATTGTCTAGCGTTTTTTCAAACGTTTGCTTTCAGTTTTGTTTTCCTGTATTTTTATAGCGTATAGATATGCTGCATTAGTAAAAGTTTGAGCAAAGTTATGAAATTTTAATGTAAAATCTAGAAATGATGTTAGGTTTAACGATTTTGTTAAGTATCAAGTGAAGCTCCGATTTGGGCGAAATAGTACAATGAAGTAACATTGGAAAAGGAGTAGTGAAAGAAACCAATTTACACTTGTATTTGTGAAAGGCAGGGTTTTGAGATCTGCATGTTGAAGAAATAATAGAACGGAGTAAAATCGGAAAGGAAGACGCTGAAGATGCAGTTATCAACGTACGTATCAGCCACAGTGCCAATAAAAGCTAAAAATAGCCCACTTTGGAGTAGGAGCGTTTTAATAGAGCGGATGAGAGATGTGTACAGTGAGATGTGACGTATGCCTCCACAATAATCATTTTAGGTTCTTACTCTGAAACCAAATGGCTTCTACTGTAGTTCACTAATGACAAATAATTTTGTTTCAGCTACCAGTTGCAGATCCTTTCCTGGAGAAAATAAACATATCCGATCTCGGTAAGGCATGTTACAAACAAATCTACTAGTATTGCTTTGAAAAGTAAAAATATAAGTTAATAATTCTGGCACTGTCCTCTCGTGCCTTAGCCTTACACTATCACTTAAAAATAATACAATAATTTAATTATTCAAAATTATTGATAACATTTCTCTACATGACTAAACGTTTCGTTCATATTTTATTCAGAATTATGCATATTAATTCAATAAGCATATTTTTTTAACTTTTGGCAGAAATCTAGGTTTCTATAAATTTAATATATGACTAATTGTACGTAAATAGTAAATCAGGTCCCATTCTAGATTTGTCTTTTTCATTGTTTTTATGTTATTAGAAGCCTGTAGAGTTTTGTTATTTAAAGGGCGAGGCTGAGTCAACGGTTTAAGTATGGGATGGAACCTTACGCCCTATTTCGTCCCAGTCAAATAAATTGTCTTTCAAACTGGAAAATGTCCTTCAATAGTAGCCCGAAATACCAAAATAGTTCCCGGATTACCAACCAGAGTCATTGTAACAGATGCTGAATTTAAACCAACTAAACCCTCTCCTCTGATTGACTGACTGATGTCACTTGAGCTATAGTTTAGACTTAGTGTAGATATTATCACTGAGGATGACTCCCTTACAAATGAAACTGGTTGATGAAATATATTATTGATTGTGAGATGCTCTTCGTTATTATGTAATGTATTAAATTTAGCCTACTATTCAAAATTCGTACAAACACAAATTTCTCAAACACAACGTTATTATTCCACTTATCTTTTTCTTGTAATCATACACAAGCAGATTCAATCAATAAAAAAATAATTATTATAAAATATATAAAAGATTTTGTAAATAATTTTTTTTGAATTTAAAATATATTTATAGAATCCAAAATTATTAAAGATTTGATTACTCCGAACTGTGGAGTTGATTCTCTTTTGAGCCTGCTGATAAAGACGCAAACCAAGCCTGCGTAACTGGTTACCTAAGCGTTGTTTGGTGCTTGTGACACAACCTTGTTGAAGTCATTTGTTTTCGAGAGTCTTCTAGACATCGGATTACAGTAGAATATACGGGCGTTTAAACCGGCCAGGTAACACCGGCTGAAAGCAGGCCTGCTACATGTAAGCTACCCTACCCAAGCTTTCCCTGTTCGTAGCACCCGGGTATGATTATATACTTTGCGTACTTAGTAGTAACTCCAAATTTTTTCCCTTCTTCTTACAACGCGATGTAACTAGTAGAATCTTCTTTACGCCCCAATAGAGAGTAGGTTCGTTTCTAGTACGCGACCCTGTCCACTTGATGCAAAGATGATGTGTACCTCCTATTATCCCTCGGCATACTGGCTAATCGCCTTAAAACTAAACACTTAAAGCCTCAGATGGAGGGGGAGAATCCTTCTCGAAGGATGACATGATATACTCTTTCATGTACTCTCGTAAACACAAAGTCACTCTACATTTGGATTTGTTTTGCCTTGATAATTTATAAAGAGAATAATATTTAGATAAATAAACACTAATTTTAGTTTGGTGCTATTATTCATCGGATCTTGTTAGAGTTTGGTCATGATATTATAGTGCAGACCACGTAACCGTGCCCTAGGCCTTCAGAGATCGCACGAGATTTCTCGTGTACTACCACTTCTTAAAACATATTCCATTTTCAAAATGTTCTATAAATCTTCATTTTCTCCATCCGATATGTCTACAGATATTTCAAGATTGTTTGTTATTTCATAACGAAGCCAATTTATTATGGAATTAATGTGATATCGACCTTCTCAAGAAAGTCAGTGTTTTGACAATCCTTATCATGTTTGTAGAAAAGTATTTATTATGACCCTCTACCTCCCGTATCGCCTACTGCGATCTCTCAAGGCCAAATTCGCGGCTACGTGGTCCGCACTATATATTATAATAAAGCACCAAATGATTGGAGAATTTGAAAAAGAAATAAAATTTACGACGATTGTTAGGAAATTACATTACAGGTCAGAAAGAGATTGAATCGTAGGATTGTCGGATATCGGGTCTTTGGATTACAAACTCCAAAGTTCTGTTTGACATTAATTAGATTAACGTTAGTAATATCATTTAGGCGTTGTGAGATTCTGCGTAGTGTAAACAGCATTCGCAAAATATTTACCTGCGCTGAAGGACAGTGGAGGGAGCGGTCTTGGCATTGGTTAGGTTCCAATTTTAGCAACAGTCCATTCCTAGGCGCTTTCTGACAGTCGCTTTCGTCGCGGCGAAATAATTACAAGTTGTCGCACTTGTGACAGAGCGAGTGTAACGAGTGTAGAGTGTTTCAGTGTTTTATAAAGAGTAGGAAAAAAAATCCTCGTGTTTGCGCTGTTCCTCTGTTCTATGCTCGAAAGAGACACGTATATCCCAAATTGCGATAACATCTTGGAAACATTTCTTTCAAAGTTAAGTTTTCATTATCAGTAGACAGTTGTGGCTTTTTTTATTTACTAATTTCATCTATGATAATCAACATGTTGATTTCTTTTAGCTTTTAAGTCGAAACCTAAACTGAATCATCCCCAAGCCCAAATTGTCTTACATTTGTGTTATTTGTTTCAAATCTCAGAAGTTTTGTAGGCTAAAATGGTTTTTCTTAAGTGTCAAGTAAAAGCTAAATGCGAAACTATTTGCCGAAAAACATTACAAACATCAGTTTTTCAAACATAAAATAAATTAGTAAACAATAATAGATGATGGCTTTAAATTATTTTGGAGCCGTTTCGACGCTTAGATAAGGACTATCGTAGATGCTTGCCAGTTTACTTCCGTCTTAATTGGGAGTGATCCAATTTTTTTTAAACAATAAATAACATTTCATATTGTTACCTATCTTTTACTTTATAGTTCAAACAATTTAATAGAAAACAGCTTTACGTTTTGCATAATAGGAAGTTTGAATAGCGGTGGTCACCCCAAAGGGCCCATTTATTTTATGCCAAAGTAAGACAAGGTAGCAACCTAAATAGTGAAACCTTATTTTTAGGAAACTTGATTTGTTGGTGGAATGTAATTTCATCTCATTTTCTTGCAGGCCCATTTACTTTATGGCAAAGTAAGACAAGTTAGCAACCTAAATAGTGAAACCTTATTTTTTTAGGAAACTTGATTTGTTGGTGGAATGTAATTTCATCTTATTTTCTTCTCTTTTTTGGGGGGTTGAATAGAAAGTGTAATACAGTATTTACTTAATGGCAAAGTAAGTGACGAGCAAGCGACCTTATGAATGAAACCTTATTTTTTTAGGAAACTTGATTTGCTGGTGGAGTACCAATTCATCTCATTTTCTTATTTTTACTTTTGGGGGTTAAACAGTAAATGTGATATTTACTTAATGGCGAAGTAAGTGATGAGCAATCGATCTTAATAGTGAAACCTTATTTTATAGCAAACTTGATTTCATGATGGGGAGTAATTATATTTCATTTTCAAATTTCTACTTCATCTTTCTGGCAGTGAAATATAACTCATGACAAAGTAGGAAACCATATTATTTACGAATTTCATTTAACAATCCTGAGAATTCGGATGATATGATGAGTAGTATTTCCTACCTTTTATGGCATCTTTCACATAGTAGAATAAGAAATACAATTTTTACTCTTATGACAGAGACGATGTCTAAAGAGTGACATCTTCCTACTAAAGAGTGACATCTTACTTTTAGGAGGATTGAATTGTTGGTTGGAATTATTATTTTATACCGTTTAATAGGTTTGATTTCCTTCACGATCATCTTGGAAATAATTTTCATTAAGATAGAGTTGGAGCCCTTAACAGTAAGAACCCTGAGGGATCGGAGGATTATGATGTCATCTTATTTTCTGTTTGACTTAATCATATAGGCGTCATATAGCAAATACGTTTACTTTTCAGAAGATTTAGAAATCTTAATATTAACGTCTTTCGTTTAAAAATCCAATTGGATTGTAAGATTTTTACTTAATTTTATTTTCACTTTTACTTTGTCATTTAAGCCGTGTATAACAGGTTTGTTATTTATCTTACCATACCTTAGGTATATCAAGTGGCTCTCTTGCATGTCCTTGTTTTGAAAGGGAAATAGGAAAATGTAAAATTTAATTGCATATAAAATTTTGTTATTACAGAGCGTAAATTTCATTTGGCAATGCGCAATTTTTACCGTGCATGGCAATGGCCGCGTGTGAAACATGACTTCTTACAATGCTACGTTTACATTATTATTCTACGAGTTGTGCAGCGCTATTGCCTTTTTTAGAGGAAGAAGAAGATGAAGTGTATAGGATTGACGAGATCAAGGAGTTTGAAACTGTCAATCCTCTTTGGAAAGAGAAACTTTCTGAGTTATTGCAAGGTGTGTTCAAATGTTTAATTTTTACAATGAGATTAGGCCAGATTCAAACCGTATCACATTTTAATTCTTATAACCTACTAACAGTTTACAAGTAAGTTTTAATGTCATGGGGATGAGCTATATCAGAATACGCAGAATCCAACACGTCTTCTAGACCAGTCTGCCCAGGTAACCCAACATCAGAACTTGAAAATTAGTATAGAATACGGTAAAAGATTTCGTTTACATCGATATTGTTCAAAATGTCTACTGATTGTAGTATTGGCTTAACACTTTTTTGTTTTGCAATATATATGAAATACAAGTTGCACTTCTTACCATATATATTACTCTAAGACTGAAGAAGTTCTAACTCAAGAAAAAAGTTGCTAAATGTTCTGTTAGATGGACCAGAACCAAGTTTCACTTTTGAGGATTCTTTCATTCTTTTGGTATTTTTGTATTGTGGCTATTAGTTCAGTGTATATGCTGTGATCTGTGAGGCTGAAGATGGTTTTCTTATAATGGTATATTTGTGTTATAGCTATTTACTCAAGGCTTATTTACTACACTCTGTGCGGTATGAAAAAACCATGGTTCACTTCTGAAGATTCTTTTCTTCTTACAGTATGTTTGTCTTATGGCTATTATCTCGAGGGTATTTGATGTACTCTGTGAGATATGTAACAGCCTTGGTTCATTTCTGAAGGCTCTTTTCTTCATAATGTGTGTTTGTGTTATGTCTATTAGCTTATGGGTATTTGATGTGCTCTATGAGATATGTAACAACCAAGGTTCATTTCTGAAGTCCCTTTTCTTCATTATGTGTGTTTGTGTTATGTCTATTAGCTTATGGGAATTTGATGTGCTCTGTGAGATATGTAACAACCAAGGTTCATTTCTGAAGTCCCTTTTCTTCATTATGTGTGTTGGTGTTATGTCTATTAGCTTAGGGGAATTTGATGTGCTCTTTGAGATATGTAACAACCAAGGTTCATTTCTGAAGTCCCTTTTCTTCATTATGTGTGTTGGTGTTATGTCTATTAGCTTAGGGGAATTTGATGTGCTCTGTGAGATATGTAACAACCAAGGTTCATTTCTGAAGTCCCTTTTCTTCATTATGTGTGTTGGTGTTATGTCTATTAGCTTAGGGGAATTTGATGTGCTCTGTGAGATATGTAACAACCAAGGTTCATTTCTGAAGTCCCTTTTCTTCATTATGTGTGTTGGTGTTATGTCTATTAGCTTAGGGGAATTTGATGTGCTCTGTGAGATATGTAACAACCAAGGTTCATTTCTGAAGTCCCTTTTCTTCATTATGTGTGTTTGTGTTATGGCTATTTACTCAAGAGTATTTACTGTGTTTTGTAAGAACCATGGTTCACTTTTGAAAATTCATTTTTGTTTATGAAGTGATTGTATTATGCTTAATAGCTCAATGGTATTTGGTGTGCTCCGTGAGTATGTAAGAATCCTGGGTCACTTCTGAAGATACTTTTCTGTTTATTATGGCTATTAGCTCATAAGTATTTGTCATGCTCTGTGAGCCAAGTTAGAACCCCGGTTCACTTTTGTATGGTTCTTAAAATATGTTTGTATTATATCTATTGCTTCAGGCGTATTTTCTTTGCTCCTTGATGCATGTAAGAATCATGGTTCTCTTCTGAAGGTCCTTCTATGTTTGTATTATGGGTATTAGGTAAATACTATTTACTGTGCCCTATAAGAACAGTCGTTTTAGACATCATTGAATTTGACAATAATTAATGCTAATTTTCAGAAGTCTCCATGTATCTTCTCCATTCAATTATTACTGATGAAATATTTGGTTTTTGAAAGTTGTATGCTGTAACACTCACATACCAACAAAATGTCAACAGAATTGTGAGATTTTACTAGTGGTTTGTACTGAAAAGTGAAGAATTCCTTGATTATCTTGTGATGGCAACAAAACTTGGATGGCTCCTTCAGTTGAAAAGAGAGTAAATACTTTGGTGGAATTACTCAGAAAAATTTAAAATTTTCTGTTAAATGGCCTTTGTCTTTTAGGGTTGTAAATATAGGATAAAAATTATTGCTACTCATTCTGTGAAACCTTAACAATATTATGCTAGGTATTCCAAAACAAAAAAGGAGACAGAAATGAAGTGTTAACAACGAGACGGTGTTTGTTGTAAACAATGTGCGTCCAATCGCAGTCTTTCCCTCAAAACAACTCATTTAGTTTGAGCATTTTCAACCATTCCGCCTACACTTCCGATCTGGCACCTTCAAGGTTTTCATTCTTCGAAAGTTGTTAATGGGTAGGAAAATATTTTTGATCGACGTTGTAGTCCAGAACGTCATTGAAAAATGAACCAAAGAGGCGGCATGAGAGTTTTTCAACAAAGGAATAAAGCTCAGTCCAATTAGAAAAACATTTTTTTTGTGTTTCTGTGCTTACAGACGAATAGCCTATATCCAACAAGCTCATTTTCATTGAACACTGACCCAATTATGATGACCATTAGGAAAACCAAGGGATTCGGCATGTTCTACGTAGCCCAAGTGCAAATAGAAAGCGAATTCATATTACATAACTTTATCATAAAAAATCGTGTGGTGTATGATTTTTAAAATTACTTTTTAAATAATTTGTTCAGGTCTATTATTAGGCTATTTTATAGCCTATTTTTGGTAATTCTCTTTAGACTTCAATATCTATAAGTTTTGTTCACAAATTATATATATTTGTTTATCGTGTAAGAAAGCTAATGTTCTTCAAACCTAAACTTTATTTTTTTCTTTTTGTATAGAGGTTTGGTATGGTATTTTATCAGATAAATTAAAAATTACTGTACTTATAGGCGTGCGTCCTGTTTTATTCAGTTTTTCAGTTTATTTTACATAAAATATACTGAACTTTACACCTTAAGTAATGCCCTACCAGTTTTAGTATGATGTATTGCTATGGGGAAAACTGAAATTCAGGTGACTTTAACTCGTTAACGAAGCTTTTCCAAATCTATGTTTATATGAACTTTTTTCATTTTGTCCACTGAAAGAAGAAGTCCTGAAAGTTGCCTTATTTTCCCCAGGGGCACCCTGTATATATAAATGTGGAATTGTATTTTATATGTATTACAATTGCATTATTTACCTGGTGTGCTGCAAGTTATCTTATATTGGTATCTGTATTTTAGAATAAAATATGATTTGTGTTTATTTTATGAAGTAATAAATAAATGTATTAGACAGTTATGAAATATATAAACTACAAAATTGTTGTACATTTTTTGAGCATAAGTGATATAATTTGTTAACACTTATTCAGTCAAACTAATATTGCATTATTTATTGTTGTAGAAGAAGATGAAAGCCAGATCTTTGTAAAGTTCTTCAAGTTTCATAAGTGCTATGATTTAGTACCGACAAGTGCCAAGCTCGTTGTATTCGATACACAGCTTCTTGTAAAAAAAGCTTTCTTTGCTCTGGTCTATAATGGTAAGCTTAGTATTTATATTCTCTAAAAATAACTTTTTATTTACTGTGAAATATTTAGTCGACCAATGAGAGAAGTTAAACTTTTCTATTTATATTTTAGCCCAGTTGTTTTATGTCAAAATTTTTAATCCAGTTCAATTGTAATAGGTTTTTTATTAATGTTGGATTAATTGTAACGTTTGTTAGGAGTGAGAGGCTGAGAGAAATCTGCAGGGATTTTGTTATAAGTCATACTTTAAATAAATCCATTGGTTGCCATTACTAGAATTTCCTTAAAACCTAATCATTTCTTCTTATAACATTAGTGCTGTATATATCTGTAGTGTCTGTAGTACTTAAAATACAGCTATGAAGTGTCTGGTTAGCGTGAGTTTAGTTCTTAAAATAACAATAAATAAAATTTTAAAAATGTTATCTCTGCCAATGTAAAATCAACAATTAGTGAAGCTAATCATTTGCATTTCAATGCTGTATGAATATGAATGAACTTTGAGTTTATAAATTCATTCAGTGATAAAAATTTACGGTCAAGGTTTTATTATTATATTTTTCATAAGCTATGACAACTTCTGTTATAATAACTTAGTAATTCAGTATTATTTTCAAAACTATTAATTTTACATTTAAGAAAATAATTGTCTGAAAAATTACAAAATTTACTAATATACCATTCAGTACATTTTTACTAATTACACAACCTTATGAAATAACATTTTTTAAATGTTTTATGAAAACATGTTATCATATGTAATAAAACTGTTTTAGTTGCATTGTTGATATGGTGTTTAAATGTTCTGTTTCAACATGTAGGTCTACCTTAAAACAAATATGTGAGTTAGCTTACATAATAAACTTAATTGTTTTTTTTTTTTACAACCAAACCAGCTGTAACTAAACACTCGACAGGTATTTGTAAAATAGCTATATTTTATTGTAATATAAAATAGTGCTATGTTTTATAATAAATATTCAGTTTATATAATTTTTTGTGTATAACTACATTGAGTTAGACAGGGTAATGCACATAAAAATAGGCCTGTAGAAAAAATTCAACGCAATTGAAATAAAATCATTTATTTACAACACATCTTGGATTATTTTAACAATTTACAAATTCAATAAAGAGTGTGTAGAACTCTTTGGCAAAATCTGCGACACACCAACTTGCTGTGATAAATGCCGAGCAGACTTACAGACTTTGTTTCTATACGAGATGCGATGTTTGCAACAACTTCAAGAGTTCAGACTAAAATAGGTTTATTTCTCGATTTATTTACAGTCGTACTCTTACTACGCCATTTTCGTAACAACACTTGAACCATCCTATTGCCAAGAATAATACTTGGAGTATTTCTCACTAAACTTTTCATGCATTTCATTAATTGAACCGTTTCAGACATAGCACTCTACAATTAAAACTCTCCGTTCCACTGAATACGATTGCATTGTGCCAAGTAACCAGACTACAACTGGGGTGTTTGCTACTCTATTATGACCTTTACATTTACAGGTTGTACACAGTAAGGGAAAAATTGGGGGAATTTCCCTTGATTTGGCATAAACATTATACAATCTCAGCTAAGTATCACCTACTTTTATATGTGCCACACTATACTTGATTTTTTAAAAAATTTAGTTAGTTATTTATGTTTTGTGACACATAAAATCCCTTTAGTAAAAAATGTAAATAATGCACAAAAAACCTCTAATCTCAAATATGTTTATTTTAGTCTTATGTATATTTCAGTTACCAAATACCGTCCTCAGAGACATGACACAACCTACTGAGTGTTTCTACAGTTTCCTTACTTATGATTTCCAAGATCATAGCTGCTGGGTTCTGGAGGAAGGGATAAGTGGATTAGGCCAGAAGGCTTTTAGTCAGAAATTATGGCCCTAACGTTCTGGGTGTGGGCAATTAGTTTGTTTAATCGTAAGTAAGGAAACTGTATAATTATCCAGCAAGTTGTGTCATGTCTCTGAGGATGGTTAATTAGTAACTGAAATGTACATTTTAACATATGAAAAAATTTTAAAAAATAGAGAATACCAATATTTGGTCATGTAACTCCAAATTTTTGATATTTTAAATTGTATTAATTATTGGGACTGAGAGAACATTTGTATGCATTATTTCTCTCTCGCCTTGTATCCAGTTGGAGTTAAATAATAGTTGTATAGTCTATTCATTTACGAGACCTACAGTTCTGAAGTGACTACAGTCATTATTATTAGCCTTCTTACTGGTGCTTTTAAATCAACCTCAATCTTTGTTGCTTGCTAAAATTTAAAAAACTATTATTTCTAAAATTTCAGGTGTTACACTGCATAAAACACTGCTAAACAAACCATAACAACTGACATTCAAAGCACTTTTTGAATTACTTTCTTGAATGTCATTGGAATATATGCCAACATTCAACCGCTCAATTTGGCAATATAAACATAGTACATTCTGAATAAGAACTGCCAAAACCATTGAAACCATCAATATGTTGTCTGTCCCTGTGAGTAATAAAAACGCTGAATTTCATTATCTTTCTGCCTAGTTTTGTTGAACACAACAATACTGTGATGATTATATTTCACCACGAATTTATATACAGGGTGTTTCAGAAGCAATCTGCCATATTGCACAAGCTTATTCCTCTCACCAAAATAATGAAAATAGCCCATATAAACATGGGTCCGGGAAATGCTTCGTTGGTGAGTTATACAGGGTCAAAGATTTAACTTGAAATTCAACTCCCTCACTGAAATTTTTAGGGTGTTGATTGAGCTTGTTAATTAGATGAGTTTTATGTAAAATGAGGTGACACATCGTATAAAACCTATCCCAGAACTTTATCTCAAATAGTTTAAGAGAAAATTTGGGTAAAGCCAAAAAGGGTTAGGGTCGAAAACACACTTTTTTGCATTTGGACTACAATAACTGTTAAATTGCCTATAAACAAGGAAAAATGTTGAACAAAAATTTGTAAATTTTTATTCTCAAAAAAATAATACGAATAAAGTCAATTAAAACGGAATAGTTTTCTTTTAAATTAAATTTTATTAAGGAACACAAAACTAAAAATTATGAAAATCACGCATTTTAATGAAGTAGCCTGATGATAAAATGTATGCCAATGTCTATCAAAATAATTTTATTAGAAATTGAAAATTTATTTAAATAATCTACAGTATTAAATTTGCTTGATGTAATCATCTTGAATTCACTGATTAAACTCATTTTAAATAATATTTAACTAAGTGAATATGTAGTTGCTTACTTGCTGACACGTTTCTAGGTAGAGGGTAGAGGATTAGCTTCGTAAAAGAAACAAATGTTTTGAATCGCGTAAGCAATTACGTAATCACTTGTTAAGCGTTTTTTAAAAATTAGTACTACAGTATTAATCATAAAATTAATTAATCAACTTACGTTGATAACAGTATTTACGAGAGCTGGTCTAAATATCCACGTCATTTTAATAATATACACATTTCAGCCCGACGATTTAAAGAGGCCATTGGATTCTCTAACATTGTGGGACTAATTATTATTTCTCAGGCAGCAATCATGATTCTGTATAAAAGTTCATGATCATTATTTGCTTTTTGGGCATACGCTAATGTCTTCATGTGACCCCATACAAAGAAATCTTAAGGGATTAAAATCAGAGGATCTCCTAAACAAAATTTATTCTGTTTTTATTGACTTTATTTACATATTTTTTTGAGAATGAAGAATCTTTTTTATTTTCATAAGAATATTCTTAAGGATTTTGCCATTTTGTAAAGACGTGTCATACCGTTGCCCTAGGCTCAGTATTCCCTTGTCATAAAAAGTTTCTGTTTGTAAATTCAATCAACTGGAAACATTGTTTTAGTCTCGTCATCAGTGTTAAACCTCCTGCCTGCAAGATCAGATTACAGTTGAAAAAACAAAAAAGGAACAATCTCTATTTTAGGGAAGATGGTTAGAATTTCCTAAAATAGGAAATAAAACTCCCTGTAAAAGCTGTTGTGTATACAGTAAACTCCCGATTATCCGTGGGCGGATTAACCGGTTTGCGGATTATCCGGGGTCTGCCATTGTTTTACAAATATCCAATTATTATTCCAATCAGATTCATGTGTTTAAATTTTTAAACGGTGAATTACGACGTAAATACATTTAAGGCTGAATAGAAGTTAAGATGAAGGGAATAGATATGTAAATATGTATGTACTAATTTTTACATTGCAAGGGAAGCATCCCGACGTGGGCCAGCTAAATAAAAGGGGCGAGCAGACTACTGTGAATAAGAGACAATGACAAAATGCTAGGCCGCCCGAAAACCTAATGTGTATCATAAGATTGTAAACAAATGTCAGCTAATCTCGGCTATAAATAGTCTAGGACGTGACATATGCATTATCCATGTCTGTCATATACATTATCGATCTTTATGGCTTTGTGACACATGTGACACAAGTAGTCACTGTGCGACAAAATGGTTCTCAAGAAACTTAGATCGCACATTAAAGCTAAATCAATGCTCACAAAAAAACAGACGAAAGTGACAGATTTTTTTGTTAAAAAGTGAAAGTATTATGTGTAAAGGAAATTACATATGTACATACATACTTACTTTTAACATATACTTATGTACGTATTGTAAATAGTTAGACATGTAAATGTACATGTTATAATCCGTCAAATACATCGACATTTTAAATTATTTTCTGTATTTATTTTGGCCTCTGAAGATTATTTGTGAATTGCATTAACTGGGGTCATTATTTGTGTAACTTATGGTATATTAATCGATTATCGATCGTTTCGCGTATTCTTTGTTCATAGCGGATTATCCGGGGAATTCATTATCCGGCGTTGCCGGGCCACCCTATTCCACGGATAATCGGGAGTTTACTGTATTTGGAGTGTGAGAGCAACCATTGGACCAAATGTTCATCCATTAACATTTATTGCTTGGAATAAACTAAATTCATATCTAATCTTGCATATTTAAGGAGTTTTAATAAACTTAGCTATCACACCATTAAGTAACAACAAGTAGCATACAAAAAATGATAATCAAGAAACAAACGGTACCTACCTTGTGGATATGCTATCTATTACCTTTGATGAAGTTGAATGTTAGCATTAACCCTTGTTAGTTCTTAGAATGCTTGTTTGACACGGCACTTCGAAACCGGGTATAAACCAGCATAAGACTTTGCCACATCTACTCAGATACTAGTAACATGATGCCTGAGCCACTACTCCAAAGGCTTGTAACACATATTATCTCTCAGTTACACTGCCATTTATAAAGGTTTTAAATAGTTAATATTCTGCAATTATATAATTTTTTTTTAATAATAAAAGAAATATTAAATTATAAGTTTAGGTTTTACATGTAAGATTAGGTTTTACATATTTAATTAAAAAGATGTTTTTATTTTTATTTCACTTGCATGTGGAATTACATAAATAATTAAATCAAAAGTCATTACTTTTGTCATTATAATTGTTTACATCAATATCGAACTCATCATTTTCTAAATTCAAAAGAACCATTTGATTTAGTTCCCTCATTGTCAGATGATTCTCATAACATTGGCTTCTAATGTTTAATAAAACTTGCTTTTAAACAACAAAACCTTAGCAAAATGAAACAAAACAAATTAATAATCAATTCACCAAACATCAACACTAATAAACTTTAAAGAAATGAATCAAAACAAATAATATATTCCACAAACAGCCACTTGAAACAGTATTTGCGTATGAGAAACCAAAACACTTTATGACGATGTGAAATGGTGGGAAGTGTTGTTCTATTAACAAGTTTTACCTGAACCATGAACTTAAGAAAACAATAAGGTACAAAGGTAATACAAAACCCAAAGATTGTCGCGTAATAAATTTAAAATGCCAAACTATATTTGTTTTGGAGTGGAACATCAGAAAAGTTATACCCGGCTTCTGAGTAGATATGACAAAAAACGTTCCCTGGTATTTCCCGGCTTCGGAGAACTGCGCCAAGATTGTTGCTCGGTTTGTCGGAGCTGAAACTCATACTTACATTGCAGATTTATACCTGGCAGTGGAGTGCAAACGGTTAAGGAATAATACTGTGACCATTAGTAATAATTGGTCATTTAGTTTCATCTAAATATTTTTAATTAGTTTAATACATTTATATTCATTTAAAATTAAAAATTGTGTTGTGAGCATAAGCCTACAAAATTATAATTTAAATCACTGCTTGTAACATATTTTTTTATTCACCTTAGTGTAAGAGTAAAAAAAATGAAAATTCAAACATTTCTGTTTATTTTGTGTAGGTGTACGTGCAGCTCCCCTTTGGGACAGTGTCCAGCAGAGGTTTGTGGGAATGTTAACTATCACAGATTTTATAAAAATCTTACAGATGTATTATACTTCACCTTCAGTCACTATGGAAGAGTTAGAAGAACATAAATTGGACACCTGGAGAAGTAAGTTAGTATCATGACTAGTGTTGCACCGTTAACATTCATGTAACAGTCACATAGAGACAGGATCCATATTGGTGACTGGTTAAACATGGACAAAATTTAAAACCTAAATGTTGCTTGTAAAAACTGAAAAAGTAATTGTAGTCGCCATTTCCATAACAATAAAAAAGTTATTTCTACTAACCAAACTGTTCCGCTTTCCTATAACAGAAATCAGTTTAACATATTTCTTGTATTTGTAGGATGGTGCACTAATTTTTTTTAAAAATATAGTATCTTGATTACAAGGTTTTATTTTTATTATGTATGTAACAATTGACTTATGGGATGATATAACAATCATAATAGTGTTTTGAAAGTACTTTTATAAATAGCTTCTTATAAACTACTCTTTTTTACAGAATATCAAGAGCACAGTGGTACAATATATTACAATGAAAATATTGGAAAGAACCCCAATACCACAAAAAAATAATCAAAAATAACAAATAAAACAAGTTACTTAACTCATCATTCTAGTTTGTAACTTCTTGTTTGCTAGATTGTAATTTTATAATAAGACCCTCTGATGATGAAGACGCAATCATCGACATGTACATAAGGGTTTAATCTTAAGTAGCTTGTTTTATTTGTTATTTTTGATTATTTTTGTGGCATTGGGGTCTTTCCAATATTTTCATTGTAATACTCTTTTTTTTTTGTTTAATAACCACATGACTTATGAAATGGTTCAACCTAAAAAAGTGATAGGGAAATGGACCATTAATGTCATATAGCTAATTTATATAATTATTTTTTGCACTGTATGGCAGTTTAACTACCTATTAGTTTTATTACTAAAGGAATGATATAATCTTTGTAACAGGGGTTGGACTATTAAACAATTAAAATACAATAAATTAATTCACACCAATTTATCCAAGAATGTCCACGAAATACCAAATCTATGAATTATCTCCAAAAATTGTTAAACTAAGTTGACAGCCAGAAAGAAGCACTAGTATTTGTTTCATAGATTTACTGAAATAAGTCACCTACAAGACAATATACAAACAAATTACAGTTGAAGTTTGATAAACCGATCTCATGGAAAATGGTTAAAATTTTAATTATAGAGTAATTCCAAAATACTACTGAGGTTTGATTTCTACTTTCGCAAAATTGAGTTTAGAAGTTGCCTAAACTCTGGCAAAATGATGTCTGTGTTTTTTAGGATGTAAAACAAAGCATACAAAGTGATATATATTCTAATTCATTTGCTCATATTAAAAAATATTACATCATCAGTGATATTTAAACCAAAAAAAAGTTGTAGTCTCAGTTTTTGAAATGTATCAACTATAAAACATGAGACTTCTCAGAAGTGCAACATGCATATATATATTATTATTGTAGGCTACAAGCCAGGTTAAAGTTGTTTGTTTTATATAATACAATTTATTGGAAAAAAGGCAAACACTACTTGAAAGGCTAACACTGAATAGATAACAGACTGTCTGCTATAAAAGTACTCTAGGTTTCATGATTTATGACCAGTCAAGTGTTTCAAAATGTTTACTCGTTCTTTCTGTTTTGTAAATTGACCAAATGACACGTACAAACATAACACCACAGATACATAATATGGTTAAAACTAATTAAAAACATGTTGGTTTGTTAAACGCTGTGCAACACTTACCAGTGAAAAACAGCAGGACTACAGTATAAAAAATCATTAAACGAATTATCATCTATCATTCCAATGAATTATAGAAAATTTCTTCTAAACACTTGAATATATGATTCTGCTGTATATGTGTGTTGTGGCATGACGTGTGTGTAGTGTGTGTGCCTGTGCAGGCATGCATGTGCGTGCGCGCGCCTGTGTGTGTGTAGTGATCTGTCGTTATTTGCAGGGATCACGTTCTCCGAACTTACCTCGAATACTGAAATCGACTGTATATGGAAAGGGGGGGGATTACTTTCCACATCAAAAATGTTAACATTAATTACAGCTATACTGTACACTTATAATACAGTAGGGTACATTTACAAACTACACAATTGAATATATATAGGTAGAAAGATAGACTACAAAGGACGTACACCATCCTTAGAGGCAATTGTCGATAATTTCCTAAGCGATCTCAATAAGGTAGACCAACAGCCAATTAGTAATATTAAAAAGGTTTGGATATACGACAACTATCTGACATCGTGCCTGACTTGGCATTTCCTTTTATATGACATTGGTAAGACCCTCCTTGCTAAGGTAGATGCAAATATCATAAAGATGTTGAAGTTATGGCTAGGACTGGTACCTCTAGCTGATCTCTCAGCTCTATTTAGGGATCACAATAATTTTGGTATTAAGTTAAAAAAAACCATCAGAGCTCTATAAACACCCCAGAGTTACCAAAATGCATGTTTTTGGAAAAATCCAAAGGAGTTACACCACTTCCCAAAGAGGATTGTGCGACAGAGCTTGAATCAAGACTTTAGATTTATAAACAATTTATGGTAGGTGCACAGGTAAATAGAGCCGGGTCGGGTTCTAGAAAGGCAAAGGAAGATCGAGATATTATAAAATCCTTTCTACAACAAGAGGGAAATGATAGGTATAGATTGCACGCAATGAACCTAGAAATGCAGAATGAGTTGTTAACAATAGGTGAGTTTTGCATCCCGTTAGCTTTGAAGTGCCGTACCTTAATATATGGCCGGTAACTCGCCTTACTGAACTTTTACCTTTTGCCTTCCAGATGACCCTCCCAAATCAGAGGTAGGGGAAAGCCTCTGAAAAAATTGCTATACTTGGGTGAGACAGTAGGTACAGTCAGGCACTTATTGGTGGGATGTAAGGTGCTTCTTGATAGTGGTCATTACTCACGTCAGCATGATAGAGTACTTCAAATCATATATGAAGCTATAAGTCTCTCGGTAGCTTGAGCTCAAAAAGGATTGACCACAAGCAGAAGAAAAATCTGCTTTATAAAAGCAAGCTCAACTGTAAACTCTAAGAGCAAGCCCTACTCAATCCTAGGTCCTGCACCTGATTCGTCTATTCTTTTGGATAAATATGAAAAGCATTATAAAACTCCAGAGGATGTTGGTGTTCCGTCATCTAGACCGGATATATTTCTTTTTTTTTGTAAAATTAAACATATTATCCTGTTAAAACTAACAGTACCATGGGAACAAACATACCCAAAGACCACACAATAAAAATTAATAAGTATTATGACCTAGCAAATGAATTAACCAAAAATAACTATATGGTTAATTTATATTTCGTAGAAGTGGGAACGAAAGGTATACTCAGCAAAATCTCTCTACAACCTACTAAAAGACCTTGGCCTGGCCAGAACTGCAGTAAGTTCTACTTTAGAACGAGTACCTAAAGCTGCATCAGCAGGCTCCTATGAAATTTGGCTAGGTAGAGGGGGTAACATGAGTAGTAAAGGTAAGTGTCGATGATTATCACAAAGCTGCCTCACAAGTCCCGGTGCTACTCAGGGTTACTCCCTTTGTCACACAATGGACCTGGCACCTGCATGGTGCATCCACGGAATGCTAAGAAGTTACTCTTTCTCTTTTATTGATTATTTACGTTTTCCTTCAATCTGAAACACGAAAATTCTATTAAGTATGCGCCCTCACACAGACAGATATACACACGTATTCTTTATTGTTAAACACTTAAACAGCTAATTTTAGACAAATAATCTCTTAAACACTATTAATTTGGTTTTAAGAAAATTTATTATACTTTTTGTGCAAATTATTCTAGGTTTTTACACACTTCTTCATGTAGCCATAGTGCTTGTTCCAGCTCTCAATTAAATTTTAATGTCTATTCTAAAGAGGGATCAATTCACATTAACGGATGCAGCTACTTGTTTCCCTAAACATACATTTCAACGATATATTTTAAGTGCAACTTCAGCGATACATTTTTTAGGATTTCTTCGTCTTCGTTATCCGAGACAGGCGCAGGGTCGGTAATTAATACTTCCAGTACTTTTCCCATCAAATCTAGATTCGCACTTTTCAAAAGATTGCCGAGATCTGCACTGTTAATGTGTTTACTTTAAATTCCATGTGCTATTGGAGACATCAGTCAGTTAAGAATACAGCACAGTAAAACAGTCGAACGATCCTTTGCAGTCTTAAACCCTGAGCAGATTTCTCCTCCTTAGATAAGAAAGCACCTGAAGGCATTCTTTTCCCAAATTGTCCAGTCTCATCCTTATAAATAATAAATGCTCATCTTTTGAGTATTAGGCCTAGTACTGTATAGTATAACGAGGTTTTAAAGAATAGTCAGCTATCTTTGTGATAAATAAGTACAGTGTTGTACAAAGTAAATAAGACGAGAAGACATTATCCTATAAACTGCATAGTATCTATACTATCTTTCTTGTCTTTTTTTAAAAATACGATACATATTAGAGAGATGTCTTGCAATTTTGCCAAGCGGGTATAAGCAAAACCACGAAACCGAGGGACTGTAGCATGAGTCATAGAATGTAATAATTTTTAGGATTTTAAACCACATTTTATAGCATTTTTTTTTTGTAGTCCATCAATTTTATTTTATAATTATATCAGGATGACTCATCAAAGAATATAACAACAATAATTGATAAATGAAACATTTTATAAAAGGCCTGCCTAAAAATTGTTCATTTTATTATTCCCACTCGCAGTTTTGATGCTACTGTTGGGAGTAGAAAATAAGAGCCTAATGTGAATATAGTAGGCCTAATGCCTCCTTTAACACTCCGTTACATGCTCCATTCCTGCTTTTTTAGTCAATTTTGTAATATTGATAAACGTGCGGATATGTTTGAGTGAAACCCAAGGACATCTTCTCTTAACCCACTACACACCAGAAAAAACCGATTTAGTTGATCTTGAGACGATAGACAAAGACAGTTTAGACTGGTTTTGGCAGAGAATCCCCTCCTATGCATGTCTGTGTAATTCTTTCATGTTAAAATCATTATTCTTTAACTTAGTATATATCTTGTATATAAATTATTAGTTTTATTTGTCACCATGGGCGTAATTTAGAAGGACTTAATTAATTTAAAGAGTATTATATGAAACTCTACATTGAAGTCCTAAGTCGGCGAGGAATTCCCCGCCTACGCGTGTGACCACGTTACACAAAGTAAAGGTCTGCTAGTAGGATTTGTGGCATTTAGATAAATATTTTAACTAACTTTACCTATTAATAAACAAAAGAAACATTTTTTACAAAATAGTAGCTCGGGCTCCAAAGATTGTAAAAATGGTTATTATTGTATGTTTATTGCTAAAGCAAAATAATTCAAACAAGTAAAAAAAAAAATTGAAGTGAGGGAATTCCTGCCATGCATGTAACCATGTAACTTTTTCTATGCGTGTAATGGAAGGAATGAAGCATTTGTCCGGCAGAAAATGAGATTTGAAACTCACACAACCCAAAATTAGCTAGTTTTTCAAATAAAATATTCTAGTGATTTCGTGCAGTTTTGTTTAATTTTTTTTGTATATAGATACAAAGATTTGTAAATATGTAGTGAATTTTTTCAAAAAATAAGTACATTCCTTTGGATTTAAAGATACAAGTAACTCAAAGTAAAATAGTTATGTACATGAAGTGTTTATTTTCATTTATCTTAAAATTTTTAGTGTAACTAGGGATTTCTAAGTTATGTTGAAAAATCCCAACAAATCTGTACCCCCTCCAGTCCCAATTAGTTCGGATTTTCGATGCTCTACTGTACTTAAAATTTGTTTACAATTTAAATTATACTAGTTGTTGCCACCAAATTATATTATTTGACACATGCTTGTCAGGTCTGTAAGTTCTTTGAAAGAGACTTTAATTTTTTTTTCCTAGCTAAACAGATATAAACCATACTCTTTTTGCAAAAACTTGTTGATTCTCCAAGCAAACAATTAAGTAATATTCTGGAAATGTTTATACATGATGCAGAGGATATAATATAAATTGGGGAATGTTTTATCTTATACATCAGTGAAATATTACCAGAATTCTGGAGCCCATAAACTGCCTGGATTTCACCTGTTGTTGATAGGATGGAAAGTCTGGTAATGAGAAGTAGTTTTTTTGATCATTCAAGAGATTACCAAATGCGTTGAATGTTCATATATTTTTTTGTAGGATGAACATGTACAAAGTGGATCAGACATCTGTAAACAGAACGGAAATGACTCCGTCTTGAGATTCATAAGGCCTGGTAAACACTACCAACAAGGATTCCAAGTTGCTTGCAAAAATAAAATTGTTTGAATAGGTTCAATTTTGGGAAAACATTACCTGATGTCAAAGGTGAACAATTCTAGAAGGGATGAATGGAAAGTATATGAAGGACCACTTGTTCTACTTTTAAAGATATTTGGGAACTGTCTCGTGGAAGTAATTACTTTTCTGAGATGGGATTGTTTTTATACAGGACTCTTTAGTTCCTTTTTGTGTGGTGCTGGAATTGTATTGAGTCCTGCTAATTCCATGACTCAAGTAGTAATAAAATGGCTGTAATAACATTAGGAAAGTGAAGGGAGACAAGTTTTAAAATTTATAATGTGGAGTCCTATTATGTACATTTTTTTATTCATGGTTTTTGTATAATCTTTCATAGACAGGTCAAAACAATTATGCACAAGTTGATTATAATGAAGATTTGTATGCTGAACCCTTTTGATTTACGACATTGTATGCTATTGTACTTTATACCAAAATGAACCTGAATGTTGTAGGTTTACTATGTGTTCTATAAGGTGAGTAGATAGAAGTGTTGTAGTAAGAAGTAATGTAAAAATAATTAATGATGTTACTAATTTTGTTTCAGATGTTCTGCAGAACAATATAAAATCTTTAGTGTCAATCAGCCCAGATGCTTCATTACATGACGCAATTAAAACCTTAATACACAATAGGATACATAGACTTCCAGTCATAGATCCTGAAACTGGGAATGTACTATATATTCTAACGCATAAACGTATTTTGAGGTTCCTTTTTCTTTATGTAAGTTTTTCATTTAAAAATATGATAATGTAACGTTGTACTTTAATGTACTCTAAAGTAAAGAAGTTCTGAGATAAAAAATTCATTGTGGAACTACTAAATGTTTCTATAGGTGTCCAAAGTGTGGAGACTTATTTATATATATGAAGAGGTTGACAGAGTATCATTGTAGAAATTCTATGTTTCTGTAAGAATGTGATTTGAGAGGGATGTAACATCATTTAAATGCTTATAGAATTTCTATGAATTTAAAAGTTCATAGTAGAACTAATAAATGTTCTTGTAAGTATATTAGGTGTGGAAAAGAGACTTACGAACATGCAGAGGTTGTTTGAGCTTTGTAAATCAGTGTAGAAATCTCTCTGTAAAAATGTTATTTGTGTGTAACATCATTTACTTGTTAAAAGAAGTTATTAAACATTTGAAACCTAATATAATCTCTCTATGTGTTTCTATAATAATGTGAGGTTAGGGAAGAAACATAATTCTAATATTTGAAAACGTTGTGTGTTACTCAAAACTCATTGTGGAATTAACTTCTTTCTACAAAGATGTAAAGTGTTGGACAGGCATTATTTAAGTGTTTGAAGAAGTTGTTTGACATTTGGAGCTCGGTGTTTCCGGTTCCATTGACATTTGAATCCTACATGTTCCTTCAAGGATGTAAAAATTTGGGAAGCCGATATAATTTACATATTTAAAGACATGTTTCAAAAATCAGCATAGTTCATGTGTTTACAAAAGCAATTATACATAATTTGTATATTGTAATTTTGCACAAGATTAAAATTCATCAGGAACACATATATGTTTCATTAAAGATCTGAGTTGTTAGAGTACTGCTTTTTCCTTTCCCCTAACTTATATAATTGTTTACCTCCATTTACCTTCCTTCTGACAGAGTAATAATACCTGAGTTGAATTAATCAATATTTATACAAATTACATTTATTACTACATCATAAACCAAAAATCTGTGACATCTGGATATTTAATCTTTTATACACACCTGTGGTTCACTTCAATATTTTCTTCTTCTTTGATTGAAAAAGATAATTACATCAAGCAACTTCTAGTAAATATGTTTGGCTCTGCTGTGAAATCTTGTTACAAATACCTTTAAAAGTGCAATTTTGAACCCCATAAATGACCTTATTTTGTATTGTTTGAATTTAAACAATAACCACCTTACATGTTTCAAGAAAAAAAAGTACCTGGGGTAAGTCACTCAATTTAGATATGCGTTGAGCAAGTTAAGCTCAGTTTTGTTAATTTACTTATAGATTTTCATATTAAAATTAAATTTCATTGATTCTCAGTGTAGTCATTACAAATTACAACTATCATTTTAGAACGAGCGGAAGGGGATTCAATTTATTAGTATTGCGACTGATAGTAACAATAAAAGTTTTATATATTGTTTTAGATCAATGACTTACCAAAGCCTAGCTACATGCACAAGACATTAGAAGAGTTAAGAATAGGGACATTTACTAACATTGAGACTGCAACACCAGATACATCTATAATTCTTGCACTTAAAAAGTTTGTTGAAAGAAGAGTATCTGCCCTGCCCATGGTGGATGAAGAAGGACATTTAGTGGATATATTTGCTAAATTTGATGTAATTGTAAGTAATTTTTTTTTCAAAACAAAGCGTTATATTTGCTAAATTTGATGTAATTGTAAGTAATTTTTTTTTCAAAACAAAGCGTAGGTTATTGTTGTAACTTTTTGTAGGTATTTAGCAATATATGACAAAAATAAATTTTGAGTATGAGTTTGTTTGTTGATGCATGTGTATGTACAGGAGTGTGTGTGGGGGGGGGGTTTGTGTATACTTTACGTGCTTGTGGCAAAATAAAATATTTTAGTTGTATAAGAGTTGTAGGAAAAAAGTAGTCTTTAAATTTAGAGTTTAACTTCATATTAGTTCCATATGTGGATTTGAAACAAATTAAAGTTAGTGTTCAGGGTGCTAGAAGATGTCCTTTTGTAATCAACAAGACTCTTTAGAGCTTAAATTAAGCCCGAGTTTAGCTCGAAGTCATGTGTTTAATTCTATACATTCCTATTTTCATCAAATTATCATGTTTTAATATTTCACAATGTTAAGCCATTGGTGTTCATTTTAAACAGAAAATTTTGAACAATGCGACAGTTGCCAACTTGACATGTAGCTAGTCATTTGAATGGTGTGTCCATATTTATAAACATATTCAGCGTTTTTGTTACAAAATTCATTATAAAAGTTTATTTTAATGATGTTTACTTTATGCTAGTTTATTTTTTAAAGTTTCCGAAATGATGTAATTATATTTCAAAGGTATTTATGGCATATGCAAGTGTAAACATATAGGAGAAGAAAGTTGAACATAATGTTACAATTTTTCTTCTCATTTATGTTCCATTTTCAAACATATATGTAATTTTTGTGAATAGACCAAAGCGTATATTTTATAAAGTCCCATTTTATCCCCCTAAAATTTGACTAACTAATATTGGGACTAGTGAGGAACAGTGTGAAATTTAGCAGTGTTGGTAAAATGGAAAAAGATCCCCGCGATCTGTTAATATAAACTGAAAAATATTTTAATTGTGGAAAAAGAACTACTATAGTATACAGTATTTTTATAGTTAGAAATGGTTCCTTTTGTCTGTAACTAGAACATTTATAACATTAATACCGTTTGGTAACAATACTTTCGGAGGACCAATAATTATTATAATTATATAAATTAATAGTTTGTACTTACATGCACCATGGAATACACACTTATCGCACTCGCGTATTAAAGAAGCGATTTCTGGCCAGAAAACTTGTTCGTATTTCACGCACTGGTCACATTCGGTTTAAAAATTAATAAAATAGTAGCATTCACGTATACTAGTACCTAAGGTACGGAGATTGAAAAGTATAATAATATACTAGAACGTAGGGGTATCAGTCTACACTCCAGAAAGGTCTAACTTGCTCTGCCGTTCAAACTGCAGAACAAACCTTATCACAGGTGAGCTTTGTCTGACTTTGGCGGCGGGTTTAAAATAAAAGAAATGAGTCTATATTAATTTTAAATATGTAACAAATACTATCCATTTATTTTTCTCCTTAGCACATTTATCCAATTTAGAACTGATATTTTTATTCTACCGGTTTAAATAACAGTTATTTGCAGTTAATAATTAAAATTTAAATTGTATAGTCCTTGTTCTATAGAATTAGATTGTGTTAAAACAAAAAGTTATTAAAAATTGAGAGATGTTATTTTTTAATATTATATAAATTTATCATGTGTTTGAAGACACAATGGTAATATTTCTGCTTCCATGTTAACAGAATTTAGCTGCAGAGAAAACTTATAACAACCTAGACGTCTCATTGAAATCTGCCAATGAGCATAGAAATGAATGGTTTGAAGGTGTACATAAATGTCGATTGGATGAAACTCTATTTACAATAATGGAAAAAATTGTCAGAGCTGAGGTGAGTTACATTTTGAGTTGATAATAAAATCAAATAAGAGTTTGTAAACAGAATCTCTGTCTTTTTTTGCATTCCAGTTTCTATCATTCATAGTTTTGTTACTGTATAGAATGATAGATTAGACTAATGATATTTTCTAAAATGCCTTTGTTTGGATAAATATCTATTTGATGTTCACAAGTAGATCATTGTTCAGTTATTACACAGATGTACACTATCAGCACCAGCTGGGATATAAAGCCACAATTAGCAGATGTAACCTTATGAGTGCTGTATATAAAATGTATTACTTACTACAAGTGGATAGTTATTATATTAAAAGGAATTAGCTGGAAATTTTTTTTTTTTAACTTTTTAAATCCTTACATACTTGTAGGCATAAAAAAAATATTAACTCATTTATTTAATGATTTTTTGTTGTTGTGTCTATTGATGTGCAAAGTGCAAAAAGTTCAGATTCCTTCAAAAATCCTGATAACAAGATCTGTCTGCCAGTTCTGGAGCCCGATGGCCTTGAAGCATTTCAATTGGTAGTGCTCTAAGTTGAAAGAGGGAACAGACAATGGCATTTAATGATTTATATTATTTGAATTGAAAACTTTTATAGCAATGCCAACAAAAACTTATTGTATGAACATTAAGATACAATTTTGCATCTGTATAATTTCCGTCAGTATAAATTTCATCAGGTTATGCAATGAGTCACCTCAAAGTAAATTAAATGATAACATATATTTTCATATATCAGTTGATTTTATGTTATACGTTATGATATAACACAACTGTTTTAACACATATGTTATGTTACATTATTTATTGAATATTGTTAAGGAAATAGGTTATTACTAAACAGTTTTGATCAGTTAAATAATATAATTTATTTAAATTTTCATAAATCTGAATATAAATAATTCAATATAATGATTATAAGTTATGAATTTTTAATCCAATTTTTGAAATAAAAACATTCTTGGGCGTGTTTGATGAATGTTTATGTTATTTCTCATAACACAAAATTAAATGTTTTTGTTAATTTAAAATAGACATGACCACAAAGTTTTTACTTTTGTCGGCACTCCCTTGAGTGCCACAACCTGATTTTTTAAAGCCTAAAATATAAGTCATTCATATTAATAATAATATTTCGTTAAAAGCAACTGAAATCTAAATTAAAACATTAAATCCATATAAAAATTGGAACAGATAACAGGACAGACACGATGCCAAAAACACTGATAGTCCACTTGAGCAGAATGTATTAGTAGGTTTCCAAGCATTCACATGAAACGTGTATATGCATACTCCATACTAGATAGCATAAAACAAATTAGTGATAAACAGGACATAAATTAAATGTATTGCAGCTGTTGTTTTATACAAAGCCCAGATTGTTCTACTCTGTATTTGAATTTCTGTGAACATTAGAAGATACATATGTCAAACTTGTAAATATAAGATATTACGTCATAAGCATTTGCTGATATCATGAGCTATCATGGTATCCTATAATGTTGGAGTAAGGGTTGAAACTAAAAATAATCTCGTAACATTTTAAACATGCGTAAGTATACTTACTTCTTGATTTATATCTCCAATCGGTGTTTCAAAATTCTTTTCCTATCATAATAGACCCCTGAAATGTTTGTTGTAATATATTGAGTTCACTTTAAAATACCAACATAGAATTTGTATTAAATTATATCTTTCCAGTACAAATTAACTTTAAATATTTATGTTTAATAACCCTACTAAAAAAGAAAACTGTTTTTCTTGTTGCAGGTGCATAGGTTAGTTGTAATTGATGAAAATGAAAAGGTCATAGGGATCCTGTCACTTTCAGATTTATTGCTTTATTTAGTTCTTAAGCCTTGTGGTGAGTATTATTTTATTACTAATGTATATATATAGCATTATCTCAGTCAAAACCCATAGAACCATTCAAGAAGAAGCTTGGTGAAAAAATTTATATTTTGGTCAATCTAATGTTTTAGTTACCTCAAACAATAAATTTGAAATTTAATTTTGTTTTTTTATGCATATTTATAAAGTATATGTTTTTAAATTGTTTTAAAGTGAGTAAATATTTCTTGATTTTTAAAAGCAGCTGTTTTTATTATTAAACACATGACTTTATTCAACTTTATTCAAGGAGGATTTTCCTACAAACTTTAGCTAGGTGCCATAAGTCCTCTTCTCAAACTCAGTAAAGTGAAAAATCATTAGAAATAAAAATCAACATTGTCAAGGCAGTGTTATTACATCAGCATTTAGTACAAACCAAGTCCTCCGTGCTGCCAAACAGTGTAGCTTTATACATTAACATACATCAATTTATTATATGTCTTTTAGTTAGCAATACAAAACACTTGCTACTATATTATCCTTTATAAAATAATACACATCAATTTATTATATGTCTTCAAGTTAGCAATACAAAAACTTGCTACTATATTTTCCTTTATACATTAACATACATCAATTTATTATATGTCTTTTAGTTAGCAATACAAAACACTTGCTACTATATTATCCTTTATAAAATAATATACATCAATTTATTATATGTCTTCAAGTTAGCAATACAAAAACTTGCTACTATATTTTCCTTTATACATTAATATACATCAATTTATTATATGTCTTTTAGTTAGCAATACAAAACACTTGCTACTATATTATCCTTTATACAATAATATACTGTACATCAATTTATTATATGTCTTCAAGTTAGCAATACAAAAACTTGCTACTATATTTTCCTTTATACATTAATACACATCAATTTATTATATGTCTTTTACTTAACAATACAAAACACTTGTTACTATATTTTCATTCTGCCCCCCCCCCCCAAAATGATCCGACTAATAAAGTTCTTTGAAAAATATCAATATTACCGTAATAAAATGTTCAAATTTGTAATACACCCGGTATAATAAAAACAATAGAATTAACAGAAAAATTCAGTAAAATGACAGTTAATGTGGTGTAAAAATTAAATGGCATGTTTAATATTTCTTATGTTATACCTCAGCTATCATAACTTTAATTTACTGTTTGTTAAAGTATTATTTATATGAACTTTTTTTTGTATTTTGCATCATCTCTAAATTTCGCATAGCTGAAGATGACTTAGTTTTTAGTCAAAACCACTTTCTAATTTACTATATTTCTACTATTGATAAAATCTGTGAAATAGTAGCTATTAAGATAGATATCTATCCATATTTAATAGATTTAAGGTAGTATTTGCATTATATAATTCATTATAAAATGTTTTGCATCAACTTTTGAATTTTTATTTTGAATGACTGAAAATTAATTTCCTAACATGGTCTATTTGGATATTTTTCTAGACATTATGTGAACGTTAAACTTTTATAACAGTTTAGTTTATTTCTGCTTTCAAGAGAACTCATAGTTTATTATTTTTTTTTGTAAAAACAAATTTTCCGAATTTAATAAATAAATTTATTATTAAAATGACTTCCTAGAGTTTTCACACTGAATTCTTTTCTGTTCTGCTTATAGATCTAGATTTATTCCTGGAGCGGATCGATTTGTCGTGGGGTTTTTACGCTGCAAAAGATTCAAAATGTCATTAAAACTGTTCTAAATAAAATATTATAAAACCAGGATCACACTTTTGTTATAAGATCCTCAATAAAAAAATTCTGTCATACGATCTTTTAGGATCATATTCTTTAGCCATAGACTGACGCTACAACATTCGGCACTTAATAAAATTCATTTTAATAGCACTAGATAATCTATCAACAAACATACTAGAAAACTGCCTTTCGTCTCCTTACTGTTTGTTGGCTTTTTAGCCAGGGTGTTCCAATAGGATGTGCTATGCTTGTAGTTCAGAGCTTGGATATTAAAGAAATTTCTAAATATTATTCTTATAAATCTTTCTAGACTGAAATTGTTCATCTTTATTAATTTTGTTGTATCCATGCAACTATTATAATTTTAATATTTTGAAGGCTATGGTTTTGCGCTATTCTGAGTCTATTCAAATTTGCTCGTTTGTTCTACATTCCCTGGTCTACCAGTGACATTTTCTTTCATTAAACTTCATTTTAAACTCTATTTTTACACTTGTGATTCTGTTTTCATTTATGAATTATAGTACATTTTTTATACTCTATTTACTGTGAAGTACTATTTACTCTTAGCCTCTTAATTTTCTATTATATATATACGAGGGGTATTCTTAAAGTAAGGGCCATTTAAAAAAAATAAATAAATTTGCAAAAACTAATTTTATTTTTGGAATCTACATACTTTTATCTATTTTTCTACATAGTTTCCAAGTTTTTGTAAACACTTATCATATCGCACAACTAAGTTTTGGAAACCTTCACCATAGAAACTTGCCGCCTGCTGTGATAAGCAAGAATTCACGGCCGTTTTCAATTCGTCGTCATCGTCATAACGGCTGCCGCCCAAGTGATGTTTCAGATGACGGAAGACGCTCGGCGTAAGGTCAGGGCTGTAGGGTGGATGATCCAAAACTTCCCAGCCAAAAGAGTCCAATGCAGCTCAAAACTGAGCGGCAGTGTGAGGCCTTGCATTATCGTGCAGAAACAAAATTCCTTTTGTGAGCATGCCACGTCTCTTGTTTTGAATCGCTCTGTGCAGCTTCCTCAGAGTTTGGCAGTAGGCTTCTGCATTTATTGTCGTTCCTCGTTCCATAAAGTCGACCATCAAAACGGCATGCCTATCCCAAAACACGCACGCCATGATCTTGCGCTGTGACAAAGTCTGTTTGGCTTTGACCTTTACGGGAGATTGCGTGTGTCTCCATTCCATGCTTTGTTGTTTCGATTCGGGAGTGAAATGCGAAACCCACGTTTCGTCTCCAGTTACGATCCGACTCAGCATGTCGTCACCATTTTCGTCATAACGTGTCAAAAAATTCAAAGAACTCTCGAGACTTTTGTGTTTGTCCTCCTCCGTCAGGAGTTTAGGGACCCAACGCGAGCACAGTTTCTTAAAGTTTAATTTTTTATGAACAATGTTGTAAATCACAGACCTCGAAACTTCCGGAAATTCGTTTGAGAGAGTAGTGATCGTGAAGCGTTTGTTGTCACGAATTTTCGCTTCAACTGAAGCCAGCAAATCGTCTGACATTAGAGATGGAGACTAGATCGCGTTTCGTCATGGACATTGTCGCGGCCATCTTTGAAGTCTCGAACCCACTTACGCACTTTTCCTTCACACATGGCATTAACACCGTAAACTTCAGAAATCTGTCGGTGAATTTCTGCAGCAAACATGTTTCTTGCTGACAAAAACCGTATAAAAGAACGAACTTCGCAAGGGGCGGGCGATTCGATAACCTTGAACATTTTGCAAGCACACAACAGAACGCACAGGTTAGCTACACAGTTGTAACTGAGCGTAGTTGTTGCCAAGGCGTGCCGGAACGGCATGCGCTTGTTGCGGCGTGCACGCGAACTATGAGGGAATATAAACAAACGGCCCTTAGTTTAGAAATACGCTTAGTATATGTATTTTATGTTTTATTTCTTTTACTATGTCTATGTTTACGATACATTTTTTTAATTAAAAAAAATGAATGTAATTTAATTTCTCAGACTTTTCTGAATGCACATTTGCACTAAATGTACAGTTATAAGTAATTACCCTAAGCTGTGGTGGATCAGTAGGAATGTTTACTTTAAATTAAATTGGCCATCTTAATGCAACCAATTTCTCTCATCTGTTTCAGGTGAGGATGGTAGCACAAATAACATGCAATGTAACTCTCTACGTCTTCAGGATCTTCATAGCCAACAACTACAACAACAAGGCTCAGGAGAAGACATGATACCAGAAGAGGATGTAAGCTCCAGTAGTGAAGAAGACGATCAAGATAAACTGCCATCTCCTGTCCCGTCTCCAATCACACTTCCATCAGAGTCACCCTGGCGTGAAGTGACAGTCTCTGGAGGTGAATGAGAAATAATTTGAATTGACAAGGCCTTTTGGACAAGGTTATATTTCGTGATCCTTTATTCGATCCTGATGTTGGATTATAAAAATGGTATTGTTATTCTTTGGGAATAAACATAAGATAGAGAAAGCTTATATAGGTTATTTATTACGTAGTTTCATAGAAATGAGACACAGTCATGCCAAGACAAGGCAAATTTATTGTGATAAATTGTTCCGAATAGAGATACCAGAGAACGCCAAGTCTAGGCAGTATGTCTAAATAATCTTTTCTAAATATTTTTATATTTAAATATGTTTATAGACACAGTTATATTTGTATTTAATAACAGTTTAGTTGTGTGATATAATTAAATAGGCTATCATTAAAAAGTACAATTAGAAATTGTTGTTTTTCAGTTAACACAATAGTAAATGCCTAAATTTTATTTTTATATTGTATAATAAATCAGTCAGTTTTTTGTTATATAGTAAAATAACGCCGTTATTATCGATACCCAATATAAGCTTTTATAAAAGCATCAAAAAACTTATACACTCTTATTAAATATATCCAAATGTTAAATGATTGTTTTATGTACATATTAAATGTTCTTTGATAAATAGATATATTTTACAACTATGTAGTTGTAGGTATACAAAATAAATTATATTTATAAAAATTAAAGTGTAAAAATGTATCTGTTAATAAAGAATCCTAGAGCGATCAGTTCAAAATATAAATAGATGTTGGATCTGTATTTTTTTTCTTATTAATAAACTCAGGTACTTATTCCCAAATTATTTTTAGAGCATAACATTAACAAACGTTTTATGGATTTTTTTAAATGTAATAAAACCTGTTGTTGGCTAAGATAAGAAGTTATTAATGTACAGGTCATTAAATGAACCTGCAAAAAATACACCAACAGCTATACTAATAAATAAAACCTGTCTCAACATAAACAAAAATAAATCAAGAAAACTGATACATTTCTGTTAAATGCTAATTATATTTTTTTATAAATCATAGCTTGAATGAAAAATGTCCAAAATTTGAAATGCAAATAAATAGCTGGTGCTATGGAAGAAGTAAAACTTATCATAAACAGTACTAAATTATTTTATTCTCACTGAAAATATTATGTTATCTCCTCAAGGTGACAATTGTTTTTGTAAGAAGATTATTCCAGTAATATGTAGATGAGCTCTGTCGCATGAAGTATTATAACTGAAATACGCTCTGCTGCAAAACAACTTTTTATTGGTATTTGTGTAAGGTTTTGAGGATAACTCCATTACTGAATTGTAAATCAGGTTGTAAGTAAATAACCAGTTGTGTTTTGGAAGGGATGTACGAGTATATGTTAAGGAAATTAAGCCTTTATCTTTTTAAACGAGTTTATGTTTTGTAAAATTATTTGTCAGTGACGTTTTAAGAAAGGTTACAAAGTTTTATATAATCATGTGACATGACAAAACTTCATTTAAGAAGACTGGTGTCTTTCAAATCATTAAATGGATAAACCATGTTGTGGATTAACCTGGAGGTCTAAAAAAATATACTTAACACAACCTCCCATTTTCAAAGTAATATTGGCAACCTAAAGTGGTTTTAAATGATAAATGCTACTTAATTATGATGTGAAAAACTGGTCAGTTTTCACATGATGTGTTAGCAGCACCAAGTCAATTTTATCTCTCTCTTCATTAATTACCCTCTGCCAATTTGAAATAGTTGTTTGCTTCTCTTGCAACATATTTCCTCAGTATTATTATTGTAATAAATACAGTGAACATAAAGTGTATTAAAAATACATCTGCGAGAAGGAAAACCTATTGTACTTAGAAATTACGTTAAAAATAATTAATATATGTCTTTTAATTAAAGCTAGGGGCCTCATTTCATTTCAACTTTCTACAGCAGGTCCAAAAATCTAGTTAAGCTCATGGATAACACACACAAACACACATTCTAATATATATATATATATATATATATATATATATATATATATATATATATATATATATATATATATATATATATATAAATATATATATATATATATATATATATATATATATATATATATATATATATATATATATTTAATATTGTCCATTGTTTTTCCGTTGCACTGACTTTATGAAGTTAATAAATTATCAATTTTGAGTAATTTTATCCACCATTAAGTGCAATATTTTTACCTTGAGTGATGAGGCACCTTTCGGTCTTTGACCATTGTCGAATCACTGCGTGATTCGACAATGGTCAAAGACCGAAAGGTGCCTCATCACTCAAGGTAAAAATATTGCACTTAATGGTGGATAAAATTACTCAAAATTGATAATTTATTAACTTCATATATATATATATATAATTAGAAAAGTGACTTATAAAGGAACAGAGCATATTTTTTGCTCTTAATTAGTTTACATTACAGGATCAATCTAGATCACTGGCACTGTTTATATTTATGTAGTACAGTATAGTACTTACTTTTATAATATTAGAGAATATCTAATTGTAGTCAGTGTGTAATTTGTATTATATCAATTGGTTGATTATTTGCTTCATTTAGTATAGTGCACACATTTAATTCAACAACTATGGAAGTAAATTAAAGCATAATAAATGTTTTGCGGACAAGATACCAAGAGACGAAAAGAGTATTGACAAGAAGGTTCTGATTTCATATCTTCCATTGGGCACAAGGAAAGAGACTTCATAATTATAATATTGCAATGGCAAGAGAGGGCTGTCCTTAGAACAAATCTTATCCACTCTCCACCCTCTTGGAGATACTTGATCTAACCATTTTAAATTGTCAGTGAAAACCTTACATTTTTCTATAGTTGGTAAACACCAAAATAATTTTCACTACTTTTATTGAATTTCATACTTTTGTTTTAAAAACACAAGCAAATTACATGAATAAAACAATTTTTTGTAAAAAGGTGTTAGATTTTTAGTAAATTTCACTGTAGGCAGTAAAAAAGTCAAAATCATACTTTTATGAAATACTACTAATGTAATACTGTGAACATGATGTTTTGATGTTTAGTTCAATTTCGAGGTTTAAAATTTAATTACAAAATATAGACATAAATACTGCTAGCCAATGGCATCTGAACAAATTTATAATACAGTATGCAGCTTTAGCTTTACTTTGAAAAATTTTAATTAACATGAAAACATAAACCTTACATTTAATAAAGCTTTATATCCTTGTCAGTGTATTTAAAGGTTAAAGTAAAAGTAAAGCCAGATTTAAAGCTTTTAAGAATAATTGTAAAAAATGTTTTTAAACCATAGCCATTGGTTGAGATAACCTGTACCTCTCATCATAGTACGGAAACTTAAAAATTCCCTGAATTTTCCCTTCCATAGTAGGAAAACATGATGAATAGTGGTAATCCTGCTTCAATGCTAACTATTTACAAATGCTAAATATTATACAAAATTAAAGTGTCTTGTTATAAACAGGTGATAGTGTATTATTAAAAACTGGTCATGTTTTAGCAATAATAATATCTGAATTTTGAACCTGAGATTGTGCTGGTGTAACCCCTATTTTAAACATAATATAGTAGACAAGTTCTTTGTCAAATGTAGAACACTACTGTACGATTTTTTTATTATATTCTTTGTTGGACCTCTATATATGCTTTTCAACCAGAATATGTGTCATTACTAGTATTGCTTATGTTGCATTGATCAGAAAACACTGTTTAAGCTGAAGAACAATTGCTATAATCTATGGATACTTTCTTATACACTTTTAAAATGTTTTAAACTTGCCTATAGTAGCACTTACTTTGCTTGTTGAGGACGGCCGTTTCGGGAGATGTGTCCCTTTATCAACTCAGACCGTAACGGATCTGCGTACTCAACAAGCAAAGTAAGTGCTACTATAGGCAAGTTTAAAACATTTTAAAAGTGTAAGTGATTACTAGTAGCTCACGCGAAGATGGAATCAACAAATGGATAATTTGTATTAGTACTATATTCTTCCGAAGACGAGGTTTTCCACCAGTTGTACTTTAGTTAAGTTTAAAATAAAATGAGGAATGATAATAACCATATATATTAACAAAAGTGACATTTGGTTGGTTGTAACTTCTTCATTTCCAAATATAACAGTCACAGATAAAAATGCTTCCCTCCCTATAATTGCAGGTTGATAATACAACCCCTTTATATCTGATAATACAGGTTGTTTTATTTCGGTACATTTATTAACAAGAATGACAAACTGTACAAGGAATTCCTCAGAATGTTACCTTTTTCTAGAAAATATCAAACTACAACCTGCTTCATATAGCCGGAGTATTGCTGGAATAATGCTATAGAAATGTTGCAAACTTATTGCAGAACATAATGCTATAGAAATGTTGCAAACTCATTGCAGAACATTATGATTTAGAAATGTTGCAAACTTATTGCTGAACATGAGAAGGTCAAACGTTGCCCAAAGAGTCTGCTGTGAAATTTAAAGTTTAGATGATTCAGGTATACAATGCTTTAGAAAATACATGTAAGTTATTTAATGATTAGTTAAAGCGTACTATTGATGAACAGATTTGAAAAATTCATTTGAAATGAGAACATAGGTAGAGCTATAATAATAACTTTAAGTAACTGTCGGGTTATATATTTTTTCAAATAAATAAAAGTCTTTTTAACACCGAATCAAATTTTTAAAAAGCCCTTATTTACAATTCAATTGCATAGTAATCATCTTCAGAGTGATTTAATCTAAAAAAATTACAAAACAAATGCGTTAATAAATTTTAAATAAATAAGAATTTTAAATATAAATTAAGCTCTTTGGAATGGATTTTGAGTACTAAGGTTTAGTGGATTAACCTAAATTCTATTAATTTAATTTCGGGTGTTTCTTTGGGAAACATTTATTTAAGAGTAATTACATATTAGCTGGCTAGAAGTGGATAATGAAGATATTTCCGAGTGAAAGCTGTATTTAAGTTTGTAACAGTTACTGGAAAAATATTTTTTCTAGATGTCCAAATGTTTTCAGAATATTACCTATACACTAATATAAAATCATTAGTGAGAAAACCTCATTAATTGTATTGAAGATAAAGAGATTTGTTTACTTTGAGTTAGTGTGAAATGGAGATTGATTACTGTAGGCTTTTGTGTGTAAATGGAGATGGGTTATTGTAGGCTGTTTAAGCATTGACACTCCATTCAAAATTTAATAAATCAGATGAGCCCATCTCCTGTTTAAAGCTAACCTAATCACTTACTTTGATTATTGTAAAACTATCTATGAAAGATTTGATATAGCACAATTTTGTTAAAAGAAGAACATTAAGTGCCAATGGAATATATTTTCAGTAAGGAACTAAAAATGATATAGGAAAGTGTTGACCGTAGTAAATTATATACAGGAATTATGGGCCATAAAAATTTAACTCATGCTACTTATCTAAGGACTGAAATAAGTTATAATTAAATAATACTTAACTAAGTGAATACTTAAGGGCTTACTTGCAGATGGGTTTTGAAACAATCGTTCGTTCTACGAAACAAAACCTCTACTCATTTCCTTCCCTCCACATTTCCTTTAACACACAATGCCTCAAACATAACCTAACGCCTAAATACGCCAAAATTACAATAACAAAACACCTGCTGCACAAAAAACAACAGCACAGAAAATATTTATCAAAAACAGCATCAAACAATTAACACTAAAAAGACAAACTTATCCACACCCTATACAAACTACACCACACCAAACTCGAAGAAATAATTCAATATACTAAAGACTATATACACATACAACTGCAACAGAATAGAAACAAGCAAAAACTAGAACTACACAACCTCGCAACACAAAACAATATCACTATCTACACCTACGGCTACATTTGATATTGGAAGACTTTGAAAGAAATAATTTATGGTGGCATAATTAGAAAGTTTGAAGTTTCAAAAGTATATGAAATTTGAGGTAATTATTATTGAAAAAAATATTTTTATTAATAATGATTTATTATTAAATTTTGGAAAAAAATATTTTTTACAATGCTTCTTTTTCCCAGATTACGTTGCTTTGAGCTTTAATGCCATATAAATTTAAAATGTTACAACAAAATTTTGCTCAATATATGTTTAACAGAAGAATTATGGTAAGAAGTTAATTTTATAAGTAGGGGTGAAAAATAACTATGGAATGTCATTACCATTATTTTCAGTGTAGGTATAACATTCTGCTCTCCATTTCTTAAAGAAAAAATATTGTAACTGGACCTATTCATTAAAATTGTTTTACATCTCGCAAATTTTAGAAACAATGGATCACTCCCACCCCACAAGGGTTTGATATAATCCCAGTCCCAGCTAGATTGGAATCCAAACAGCTGAAGCGGGGTCAGAAATTTTGTCTTATATTTAATTGGCTTGAAAGGAACATCATTCTTTATTTACAAATTCAAATATTTAGACCTAACAAACAACTCGTAACATTTTCCAATGAGTGAGAAAGAAATAAAGGTACATGCTACTAGTGCCACAGGTGATTTGAGCATAGAATTTTACTCCTTGGAAGTCGTAACAAGGCTGAAATTTAACCATTGCTGAAATAAATGGTACTTACATATTATATGAATGCCACTATTGTAGAGGGATTTTTTTACCAGGTTCCAAAAATGACTACATACGACGTGTTCTAAGGCTATATGCATACCAATTTTTTTTTACATGAAAGTTTATTTTTTATTTAATTAAAGTTGGGTAAAAAATTCAGTGCAGAGTAGAAAAAGCGCGGAGTACTACCTCCGCGTATAAATGGTGCACCATACTATGTTTACGTATATTTAAATATACCCTTAGTGTCCCCAGTTAGGATAGTTTTGGTTATAATTTTATAAATGACGTAATTAGACGTCTACTTCCACGGAGTAATACTTTTTGCCAGGTGATGTCACATGACCTCTATTTTAGCCTTACATGTGTACATTTGTTTGGTTAAATGTATAAAATTACAACCAAATTTATCCTGACTGGATACTTCATAAGTATATTTCAATTTAGGTACATACAATTATTTTTTGTGGCAATAACAAAAATAATAATTATCGATATAGGTTCTGGACATGTTTTTGATTTATTTTATACTCATTCAATTGGGGGTGGGCAATGAGCATTTTTACCACATTTAAATAAAATGTGTGCAACAGTGGCCTGTGTATAATACAAAAGTACCAAATAAATTTTTGATAAACTTACATTAATTGCTAAACAAAAGTTTTTACTTTCAAATGAATTTGCCAACAAATCTTGCAATTATTATTTTGTATAAGAGCCACATTTTGGACAACAGAAAATGTGGTTTATCATTAATGAGATTCAATTTCTATATGTGTGAAATAGAATATTAGTAAAGTGATGATTTTTTAATTTGATTTTTCATTTGATTATAAACTGGAATTAGTTGACAATAATTGTTTCAACAACTTGTGTTATTCCATCAACACTGAAAATTGTGCTGGTTTGACTAGTACAAAATACATTTGTTGAAAATTTTCAGTAAGCTAGCTAGTTACTCAAGTATTTAAATCATAAAAATAGTGAATTATAAGAAAAAACTCAATTTTAACAACAGATATTCATACAAACATTGTTAACAGATAAATATGTACCAAGTCACTTTTTTACAATTTTTATTGTAAAATGATCATATATATATATATATATTGTACTTAAATATATTTTTTTTAAAGATACAGATTTAGATGTTTGAATGAAATGGCATACAATGGAATAAGATGTGGCATTAAAATATTTAATCTATCTATTTTGTAAAACATATAATGAATATTAAAGATATAAAGTGCAAAATAATTTTAGTTTAGAAGTAGCCATAAGTAATTTCTATTACAGTTTTTGAGCTATATTGTTAACTTGCATTAATATAAGTATTTTATTAAAATGTATGAATTAATAAATCAATAACTCCAGCTCATTATTTTAGCAATCTTATGTCTTAATTTCTATTAGATTCAAATAAAACTTGAAACATTTACTTTTGAAGATTTACATGTTATACTCCTGGATATATTGTTAAAAATATTTTTTAATTGGCACTTTAGTGAAATTATTAATATACTCATCTTCATTTCTGTTAGGAATGAGTTTCTATATGTTTGAGTACAGTTTTCTGGCATCCCTAACGTTTCAATATTCTCCTCTATTCTATTCTAAAACGCATCAACAGAGGAGAATATTGAAATGTTAGGAATGGGAGAAAACTGTACTCAAACATACGGCAATTTAGTGGTCAAAGATGATTAGTTTAGTTGATAGCTTGCAATATCTTCCTGAATGATCTCAATTTATAAAACCACAATTCACTAACACGGTCTATATTTCTTTATAAACTGAAATAAAGAATCGATCTACACTTGAACACTTGAACATATATTAATATGTCATATTTCCTTATATAAGCACATACTTGTTATGAATATTAGTATTTTTGGAGATGTATCTCATTGTCAACTCCAATTATAACGCAATGGTTAATAGAATTACAGTCTAGGTTGACAATGGGATACATTTCCTGAAACTGCTGTTCTAATTTAACAAAACACTAAATTTCTAACTCTAGGTAATATATGTCCAAAGTGTGTTAGTGTAAACTAATAGCTCAAGTTGAAGATTAAATCAAATAATATTGATTTATCTACATTAATAGATTTTGTCATCCATGATGAATGGCAAAACTTTTATGTTTGAGCATGATAAATTGTCTTGCTAAACTTATAATTTTGAAGTTGTTTGTTGTAATCACCTTGAATTCACTGATTAAACTATAACTAAACAATACTTAACTAAGTGAATACGTAAGGGCTTACTTGCTGGCGCATTTAGAAACAATCGTTCCGAAACATAAACAACATCACCTAACGGCCATGCTGACAAACCACACAAAAAACAACAAATACATATCCCTCACCACAACAAAAACAAATTAGCTTCCACATTCAAAAAACTTCATTACCAAATATCTTACAAAACAACAAACACTTTAAGGCAGCACATACAACCTTATCAACATTCCTATCCGTTATTTATAAATTAACAGGTCACAAGTGTCCCAGCTATTATATCGGCTAAACCAATTGGTCATTCTACACATGCTTCGAAGAACACATTACTCAAAGAAACCACACAAACCCAAAATCCAGCTCCACAACACACCTAAAAAGACGCAACACACACACACACACGCGGACATACATACTAATTTAAACATTCTTCACTTAATAAAACAAAGTAAAAACTAACAACTTTAGAAAAATACGAGATATACAAACACTATGCAATAGATAAGAAAACATATTAAATGACCACACATATTTTGAAGCCAACATCCTGTTCTATTACATAGCACACAACCAACTTACCCATCCCCTCTACAATCATAAATCTCATCCCGACAACCTTTGTACCTAGCAGGACACTGCCATTGTTTCGAAACACGTCAAGTAAACTGCAAGTAAACCCTTACTATCCATTTAGCCAACTATTATTTTATTATAGCTATAGTTTTGGCTCTGAGACTACTCATAAATATTATTTAATTTGATTGGAAATATTCAGAGTCAGTAATTATTCATAAATTTACCTAAGTTATTAGTTTATGAAGTTGTTAATTTATTAAGTTCTAATAAGGAATCTATGTCTCATATTATTTCTCTAGAATTAGATTTTGTCAAGTATAATTTAATACTTTAATTAACTTATTTTCAGAACAAGTATATTCAGGTACATTTTATAGTGCTTATTACATAAGCATGATAATTTTAATGTACATTTCTAAGCAATGTTAGAAATATTAAACGAGCTCTGTGTGAAATATTTCACAGTTTTGCTATAATAGTTGTAGCAAAGTATAATAATCTATTAACTAATAAAAGTCTAGGAATGACTAAGGTTCATGACAGCAGTGGAGTATAAAAATATTGGAATATAACTTTATTTGCTCTGACATAACTCTAAGTCATACATATCCTGTTTTGTTGTTGTCTGATATAAAAGTCAGTGAAAATATAAACTTGGGCAAACTGATTAGAAACCCTAAAAATCTTTAAAATATCTAAATATTTCGGTTGATTGTGTAGAGCTATGTATAGTAGATTTAATACTATTGTGGTTCCCTTAATTAATATCATACTGAATCTGGAATTATTGAGTCATGTTAGGCCTAGGTGGCTGAGGTTGAACCCAACAGTTCGATCAAGCAATAAAACTTTTTCTCGGGTTTTGCTGCTAATACTTTGATAAATATTCCAAGTAGAGCTCATTTTTAAGTAAATTTTTTTCTGTAAATAAAATTATATGTTAAAAGTTTGCTAGTTAGTTTTGTATTAAAAGATCCTAAAACTAGCTTTTGTAATGGTATACAACATGGATGTCTTTAAACTCAAATTTTATACCCAGTACCCAAGTTTAGTAACATTGCCAAAAAATAATTTTGGGAAGGAAGCTTGATAATCCATGGGAAATTTAAAAAAAATCATCACCTGGAAACAACATTATATGCTATTTTACTAATAAAATACTATGATGAAATTCTAAAACTGAAATCTGTTTTCACTTAATACAGTTTTTAATCTTGAAAGAATTAATAAAGTTTGGATATCCTAATTATCAAATTTTTTCTTGAAACAAAAGGCTAGTGGCATTAAAGTGCATTTTATGGTGTTTTGGAGCATGACAAAAGAGTTGGGTTAAGTGTATATCGGGAAAGTCTAAATATCCAATCTGAAAATCAATGGTTTTTTGTCCTGGCTTGTGTCTTCTGTCAATAATAAATTGTTATATCATGTCTTGCTGGTTTATTCCATTTCAACCCATTAGACCTATTGTATTTCTTCACAAAATCTTGTACATAAAGAAAAACTTTCATATTTAAGGGGAGACCCCCCCCCCTTCCCTACACCGCTGCCCAAGTTTGCGTTTGAACTGAATTTGTGCTGCAAAAATTGTATGTTAGAGTCATCAAGCCCTATTTGGTACTAATTAATTACCTAAATATCATTAATATTTCTAGTCCAAATTTTAAAGTATCAATATTTGGAGTACTTCTCTAAATCATGTTTAATATGTTTTAGGTTTAAAAATAAACAAATAAAACATGCTTGTTAAAATAATATATTTTGAATTTTAAAACTTTTATTAAAGATTATAATGAGGAGTCACTAGAAAAAAAAACAGGAAATGAGGGCTACTTATTGTCATCTGCCTAGCATTCACAATCATATCACCTACAGTAAACATAATAACTCCTATCCATTCATCTGACACTCACTAAATCACTAATTTTGACAGTGTTCAATTCGTGATATTTTTTAATCTAATTTTTAAATAATTTTACAATAAAAATTCAGTTACTTTCTTAGAAGTAAATTTAATAGCCTACTTCAATGTTAATGTTAATAAAATGTACATTAATAAAGTTATTTGTATTAATAAAGTATATTTATTCTGGTTTAAAGTGTCGATATTTTTTGTAGGTAACATCATCACTGAGTGCTCAAAAACAAATCCAATCCTTGTTCTTGTTTTTTTTTTGATGATGTAATGATTTGTTTTATTACTTGTGCTTTTCTTGCGTCACTGTTTCATGGTGCATAACCTCAAAATTTAAATTCACTATGCATACTTGCACTGCATAGATTAGACTGTATAATCTAAAAAAAGTTGCTCTGAAACAATACAACTCAATTTTCACAAATGTACTAAGCTATACAATTAACTACGCTTTTACATGATCGTTCATAATATTTAACACAAGCAGAAACCACATTTGTTCAAAAGGTGAGGAATGATACAATTTTTCCGCTTTGCAGTGCTGGGCAATATATTTTCTTTGGTTTTCCCTCAAATTATCTTCTCTTGACTATAAACCTACTAAAATATTTAATAGCAATATATTAAATACTTATGTTTTCAATATATTTATCAACATTTCATTTAAATAAACACTAAACACTTGTAAATATTTACAAACTTGCCTATAGTAGCACTTACTTATATTTGTTGAAGACAGCCGTTTCGGGAAATGTGTCCCATTGTCAACTCAGACCGTAAATCCCAGAGTTACGGTCTGAGTTGAGAATGGGATACATCTCCCGAAATGGCCGCCCTCAACAAATATAAGTAAGCGCTACTATAGGCAAGTTTGTAAATATTTACTAGTGTTTAGTGGAAGCTAGTAGCTAACGTGAAGATGGCATCAACAAATATTAAATAAATAATTAGCATATCATTTTAGAGGTTTCCTGAAAATACAGAATTATTAAATATGTCTAAACTTAGAAAAGATCATGCCAATATGTCTATAACCCAAATAAATACCTAAACATTGTGGCTGAAGAGGGGAATATTAGCAGCACAGTATCAGTGATTAACATATTTTCTTCATGCAATGCTTACTCCGTCTGGTAGTAGTGCTGCTGGTATTCCCCTCTTCAACAGCAATGTTTACTTGCTCTAGTTAGTAGAAGTATTTTTTTGTATTTAATACCGGGACCAAAAATTATAATTTGTCATTTATTTTGTAAATTATAATCAATTCTATTGTATTACCATATGTTTTTATACATATTAAATCTGAAACGTTTATTTAAGAATCTTTGATTTTTTAAATTTTAGAATTTCAATTACAAAAAGACCTAAATTGATACATGAAAAGTGCTTACTCTTTGAAAATGAATTCAATTTAGAGCTTTAAAATCATTTTGTTAGATGCTTTTGAAAGTCTTTAGTTTACAAGATAAATCTATCAAGTCACAAAACCTTTCCTTGAATATTATTCAAAGCAGATAAGTAGAGAGTTGCATTAAAAATAAAAATAAACATGAAATAAAACTAAATTAAAAACATTTATTTTTCAAACTATCAACGAAAACAGGAGAGGACTAATAGAAAAGTTGTTATTATTTAGTTTCCATCCTTAACTTAATCCACTAGTATAAATTTTTACTGATCATTTGATAGCAATAGATTAAACAATCACCTAATATAGCACTTACCTTTTTAAATAAAAAGAGGATGACCACTTCAAAATATTTATCACATTGTGAACTTAGTAACCGTGGTGGCTTACTTGGTACAAATTTGAACACAGGCATTCTCATTTAACCTCAAAAGTGCTACTACATACTAGTTTTTACATGTTACTAAGAGGGTAATTCATAAAATAAGGTTCCTTATGCTACTAAGAAAGAATATGACATGTTATGTTGAATTCTGGTAACACTGCCTTACTTATAAACACCCCCTTTCTCTGCCCCTACCACTCCTGCTTTCCTACATTGCTAAGTGCTAGGCTAGCAGCCTTCGAAGATGGAGCTGCCTATCGCTATTACTGCCAGTTGCGAAATTCTTGTTGTAATATGTTTTTTTAAATGCAAGATGGATTTCAACTTTTGACATTTATTGTCAGTTAATTGAAATTTATGGGGAAAAGTGTATATCTGTTCAACATGTTTCGAAAATGGTGTAAAATTCAGTGAAAGCCGAACAAAAATTAATGATGAAGACCAGAGGGGAAGGCCTTCAATTTCAGACAGAATTGTTGATACAGTTATAGAATATTGCTTGAAGATGGGAGGATCACCATTAACGAACTTGCTTTGCCTATTCCTGAGATGTATATCTGTTCAACATGTTTCGAAAATGGTGTAAAATTCAGTGAAAGCCGCACAAACATTCATGATGAAGATCAGAGGGGAAGGCCTTCAATTTCAGACAGAATTGTTGATAAAGTTATAGAATATTGCTTGAAGATGGGAGGATCACCATTAACAAACTTGCTTTGCCTACTCCTGAGACTTCCAACACCACAATTCATAACATTTTAACCAAAGAATTAGGCTATCATAAAGTGTGTGCACAATTGGTACCGCATATGCTTACAGAAAATCACAAACAGCAATGTGTCAAGTGTGCCCAACAATGTGAAAACAACAAAGAAGAATTTTTGAATTCCATTGTTACAGGCAATGCAAAATGGACGTTTCGCTTCACCCCCGAAACCAATCACGTGAATGGCATCACTCAACTTGGCCGAAGCCGAAGAAGTTTAAACAAACGCAGTCTGCTAGGAAAGTCATGGCAACCGCCTTTTGGGATAGGAAGGGCCTGCATTCAATCGACATTTGCCTCATGGAACAACAGTTAACTCCGACAGATATTGCGGCACATTAAGAAAACTGAGATATACGATCCAGAACCTCCGGAGAAGAAGATTGCCCAGTGGTGTGAAGCTTATCCATGACAACACTCGACCTCATGTCTCACATCAAACCCACGAAATGGCTGACAGATTTTTGGGTAGACTTTTGTGGGCCTCCCTACAGTCTGGACCTAGCCCCGAGTGATTATCATTTATTCCCAAAAAGGAACACTTTGGTGGCTTATGCTTAGTACCGATAATGAAGTCAATTAAGAGGTAACTCGATTCTTCAAAGGTTTATTTAATAATTTTCATTAGTCAACTACATTTTGCCTTTCAATATTGTGACTTTTAAAAACTTTAATTTCAACAGATGAAAATTTGAACTGACTTGCATGCTATAAGCAATTTTCCCCTCATAATTGTTTAAATATTTTATGCCTCACCACCAAGGCTGGCTTCACCTACTGCCTCACCATCAAGGCTGGCTTCACCTACTACCTCACCACCAAGGCTGGCTTCACCTACTGCCTCACCACCAAGGCTGGCTCCACCTGCTGCCTCACCATCAGGATCTACTTTACCAATAACAATGCAAAATAAATCATCTTTAACATCATCATCAAGTTTAAAAAATCTGAAGCGATCCAAGAGGTTGTGTAAACCCCCTGAAAAGCTTCACTGAATGTTAATGTATTCAAGATTTCTTTTAGAGTTTTATTAAGAGTAGTATAACTACTGATAATTTTTAAAAGCTTGTAAAAAACGTTATATTTGAAAAAAGTTCCAAATTAAAAAAAAAAATGGATTTGGGTTAACGAAGATATAGTAATACGCTGACTGGGAGCTCATAATACAGTAAATATAAAGAAAAAAGTTTATATAAACGTAGATCCTAAAAAACTTCGTCAGCGATTTACAGCTAGCTAAATATTTTGACTCATCATTGACTTAAAATTCTAGGGTGTTGGTTAAGGGTCAAAATTATTGATTTTTCACCTGGCAAAGCTAATAAAGTAGATCTCAGAACCTTATCTTCAGTTGGTTTTGAGAAATCGGGAAAAAACTGAAATTTTTAGGGCTAAAACGACCTGTTTTTATATCTCAATGTTGTAACTACATATTTTTTAAAACAGTGCAAAGCAAAATTTAACTAAAGCATTAACTAATACTAGTTGATAATAATTTTTAGTAAACGTTTCTTTCGAGGTCGATGCATTTTTTTGCATGTGTATGCTGCTTTTCTTAGGTTGGCAGGGCTGTCTTTTATCTGCTCAAATGCATCAGTAATATGGAAAAGTAACACCTCATAGGAGTTGAGTTTTACTTAGTAAATATTTTCCTTCTTCCATCTCAATATGCAAAAAAAACAGTGGCGTAATGATAGTGATATGGGTGACAAAGAACCTTCATAACCAATGAACTTATTTGGTAAATTATAATTTGAATAGGTGGTAGGCCCTAACAAAAAGGTGCCATTGAGCAATAAAGTTAAAAATACATCCAATGTTGTAATGCAAGGAAACTCTTCAAGCAATGTAGAAAATTCTTCTTGAAGTATACTTGACCTGTTAATCATTCTTGAAAAATAAATTCTACAAATAATTGGTCATAAATGAGCTTATACCCTATGGTAAATACTAAAACAATATTGAAAGTTATGTTTGAAGGTTTTGTGAGGTTCAGAATCATAAATTAGGGAAGGATAAATCAGGCGCGTATCCAGCGACTTGCTTTGGGGGGGGGGGCGATCGATGCATTGTATATATATAAAATGTGTGTGTGTGTGTGTGTGTGCGTGTGCGCGCGCGCGCGCGTGCGTGTATGTAAAAACATAGAACAGAAAAAGTTCTTTCTACGCTTGCGTTAGAAATCGGTAACGTGATTAAGATTCGTAGCAAATTAGACTTTTTAATAAATAATTATTCCAGTTTCGATAACACTTATGGCTAGAGAATATTATTAATTTTATAATAAGCTATTATTATAAAAATTGTTTATTAATTAATATAGTAGTTATTCTTCCAACACGAACAATTCCGGAGTCAACTGCGAATATTACGCTTGCAAAATTACGTATTGAAAATCATATGTCTCACATGCGCATGCGGTTAGTATCCCTACCGCGAGTGAAGGAAACGGGATTGATTACCCATGTACCAAGCTCATAAGCTCTTTCCATGGAGAATCAGGAGATAGTGAAATGAAACAGTACGGTAAGTGTCGCGCTAAGAGCGGGATGAAAAAACCTGGTAAGAAAGAAACCCTGCCAGGAAAAATCCCGCGACAGATCATGTAGGAACCCTGGGGGCTTGGATCACCTTATGCTAAGGAATAAGGAGAGGTATTACCTTGCAAATACCTTGTTAGTGAGTCTATGGCAGGAATGGCATGCACCTCTTCTTCTGCTGCCTACTCGAAACTGATAAGGCATGCAATCAAATTATTACTTCCGTTGGGGCTAAGCTGCGGCCCTGGAGATGTGCCCCTGCGTCACCTGGAACATAACTGTGAAGCGGAATTTATTAGTATGTATATTTTATTTTGGTGGTATGGTGTGATCTAGGCGGTCAGTAAGGACAGCGGCCATCTGTGTGTGTCGTGGGGTGGGTCATATCTACCCAGTGAGGAAATGAGTGTTGATGTTGTATGTGCGTGAGCCTGTTTGTAGATCTTTGTTGCTAAGTGTCGGAGGTGTTGTTTGATGAAAGGCACTTTTAAGTCAGTGTGAAGCAGTGTTAATCTTGTACATCTAGGTGCCTTCGTGATTATTCGCAAAACCTTGTTTTGGAATACCTGTGGTCTGCGTGTGCGTGTGTTACCTGCATGGCCCCAGACGGGTGATGCGTAAGTGAGTATGCTGCGCAACATAGATACGTATATAGTAGTGGCCGCCCATAGTGAAAGTGGGCTTGTTCTGTTAAGCATAGGATATAGTTGTGTTAATCTAAATGTTGCTTTTTTTAACGTGTTGGTAATATGAGGGTCCCAAGTCAGGCCTCTGTCGAGTATGACTCCCAGATATTTGACCTGGTTCCCCCAGTGAATGTCCTCGCCTAATAGTTTTAGAGGTGTGTTGAGTTGGTGTGTCCTACGTTTGGAGAGAAGCAAAGCCTGGCACTTGGCCACGTTCACCCTAACTCTCTAGTAGCTCAGCCATGATTCTAGTACTGTAAGGTGGTCCTGTAAATATAAGTGTATTAGATGTGGTTTCCATAACTGAGCGGATAACGCGGTGTCATCTGCAAATATGGCCACTTGTGTGTTGAGTGTTGTCGGTATGTCGTTGATGTAGATGTTGAACAATATGGGCCCAATAATTGAGCCCTGAGGGACTCCGGCCCGTATAGTCCGTAGTGTAGATTGAGCTTGATCTACATCAACCCTAAACTTACGGTTGGACAGGTATGAGCTAACTAGGTGTATGAGCCCGTCTGGAAAGCCATAGTGACGAAGTTTCGCTAAGAGCCCGTTGTGCCAGACCCGGTCAAAGGCCTTTTCAATGTCCAGGAAGACTACCCCAGTCGAGCAGTAATTGTTGAAACCCTTGGTTGCATGCTCCACCACTCTCATCAGCTGATGCGTAGCCGAGTGTTTTGTCCTAAAGCCAAATTGCTCTGGCCTCAGTATGTTGTGTGTGTGGATATGCTTGTTGATACGTTTGAGCACAATTTTTTTCAAATACCTTGCCCATCGTATTCAACAAGCTTATCGGTCTATATGAATCAGGTTTGCTGTAGTCTTTTCCCGGTTTGGGAAAGACCAAGATCTTGGCCTCCTTCCAAGCGTCCGGGAAGTGTTGTGTCCGGAGTATAGCATTATAGATGTTTGACAGATAAATGATTGCTTTCTCCGTGAGGTTTTTTAGCGTTGTGTTGGTGATGGTGTCTGGTCCAGGAGCTTTCCTGGAGTTTGTTTGTGAGATTGCCCACTTTATCTCTGTGATTGTAGTGTCAGTGTTTGGCTCTAATGTAGGGCAGTAGGCAAACTGTGCTGTTTCTAAGTCTACTTTAGCTGTAACGGCTGCATCAGCTGGTTGGTCGTTTGGTTGGAACGTACTCTCAAGCGTGTCAGCAAACAAGTTAACTTTGTCGACCGGGTCGCCCACCTGCCCATTCGGGCCGATGAGTGGAGATAGCGCAGCGGTTCTCGCGTGAAGTGTTTGACCATCGGCCAGATGGGTGTGTCTGTTGTGTTTAAGGTCGCCAATTCCGCTTGGAAGTCATCGAATATGTACTGAATTAGTTTCCGCCTAATTTGCCTCTTAAGGCGATTAAGTGTTGTGTGTGGAACGCATCTGTTTACCCCGTGTTGCAATGCCCGCCGGATCCTATTTCGCCGGGTGATTAGCTGTAGTATGTGCCTTGGTATGTGTACATAGTGTCTGGGCTGACATTTAACTGGTACCGCGTTAGTAATCGCAGTACGTATTGCCGTCGTAAGGCTGCCGACGGCTTTGTCTATGTCCAGTGGTGAGTCGACATTCAGGATAGCAGGTAGAGTGCTGTCCAGCTGGGACTGGAATAACTCCCAGTCAGCCAGTCTGTAGTTCAGCACCTTCCTTAGCTCTTTGCGAGCAGGGCTTCCAGAAACCGCCATTATCACGGGGTAGTGATCTGAATTCAGATCTCTATCGACGTGAAGTTGCGGTGACACTAGCAGACCTTTCGCAATAGGTATATCCAAAATGTCTTCCGTGTGGTAAGTGCTGTGGTGTGTTGGTTCAGGAGGGGCCAGCAGTATAGCTGTTGTGTTTTGTAAGAAGGTTTGGAGTTGCCGGCCTCCTGTGTTTGTAGACTTACAGCACCAGCATGTGTGTTTAGAATTAAGGTCCCCGGCGACTATTACCCTACTAGAGGTCTGTAGAAGAACTTCTAAATCGCGAGTGTAATAAACAGAACCCGGGGGTTTGTACGCTGATACAAGTGTTGTTGTGCTGCCGTTGAGCTCAAGCCTAATAGCTGTTGCTTCAACGCATGTAAGTGCGGGCAAAAACAATTCAAAAGGTTTAATGCGTTTATCTATTATTATAGCCGTACCGCCGCGGCTTCTAGTTGTCCTGTCAGTGCGGTAAACTTTAAAGTTTGGCATTGAGAATTTATCTTGGGGGTTTAGGTGTGTTTCTGTAATAAGCGCTAGTTTATAGCTGTTTCTTTGCATATAGCGAAGAAGCTTTAGTTTTTGTATTTAACACCGTTGGCATTCCATATCAGGACCGGTAACCTATCCATGGTTGACAGAAGAGACGTACTGGATGAAGGAAGTCAGGAATTCTGAGAAGGTTTTGGGAGATGAGGATAAGGTCTTGACAATGAAAAGACCCAGTTCGCCCGTGAAGGCTTCCCAGGTCAGAGCAGAGTTAACAACTCTTAGGAGCGGTTCAAAGGTCCCTTTCGCCCAGTCTATAGAAGCGGACGAGGTAGGTATGGTCAGGGGTGGGTTAACGGGGGCTGCAGGAGCCACATGTGGCTCTGGCTGAGGTTGGGAAACCGTCCTGGCCTTTGTAGGCTTGGGGCGTTTATCCTCTCGTTCCTTTTGCGGGGGATTAACCCTGGCTTTAGGAACGGGGGGAGTCGTTGACGACCCTGCCTTAGGGCCAGAAATGGTATTGGGTGTCAGTAAGTTAGGTGTTGGGATTAGGGCCGGTTTGGGGGAAGTAATGGTAGGAGGTGGCATTTGCACCGGCTTCCCAGAGGTAGCCGAAGCAGATGCTTGGGCGTAGGAAATGTTCGGTGTTGTGTACCGTGGAGCAGGCACCTGTGTTTTTGTTTTAGCTGAAGGGGCCGGTTTTGGGGTTTTATCCCCATCGACCTTCTTCTTTGCCTGGGCCTTGGATTTAGCGGCCTGCTTGTAAATGGCGCAGCCTCGATAGTTCGCGGTGTGGTTAGCCCCGCAGAGGATACACTTGAAGTGGTCTCGATCCTTTGTGCAGGTCTTGGAATCGTGGCCCTCGCCACATTTAACGCACCGAGGAGTAGCCTTACAACAGCTTGTTGTATGGCCTATCCTCTGGCAGTTGAAGCATTGCACTGTGGGCTGCCTGTAAGCTTCCACTCGTACCCGCATGAAACAAATACTGGTCAGCGCCATTGCTTCACGAGCGTCTTTTTCGAACGCTAGCTCCACAAGGAACATCGGCAGAGGCTCCTTGGTAAAGTGTCCCTTCATTTGGGACACTTTGAGGACCTCCATACCCCTGCTTTTAAGGTCGTTTCCGACCTCCGCTGTTTCGGTGGATTCATCCACCCCTCGAACTACTACTTTATATGTTCTCGCATTTTCGAGGCGGAATACATGGTGGGGCACACCCTTCTCCCCAAGGTACCTCTGGAGGTTAACGTAGTCTTCGTAGGTGCTGGTTTGGAGCTTCACTCCATCCTTCACCTTCGTTGCTAAATAAAAGTAAGGGTTGTATTTGGACTAGAATTCCTTACTAATGTCGATTAAGCGGTGGTGATCTGGGTAGATCGTGATTGCAGAGATTTTGGCCGCTGCCCCGGTAGATTTTATGTTTTCAGCTAGTCTGTCATAGGCGAGTCCGTGACCTTTTGTGGAGCTCTGTGAGCCAGACTATTGTCCAGACTAAGCGTCACTAGCGCTATCTTTTGTTAAAACTTTTAGACGTTTACGAGGGTATGCCGAAGAAACGCGTCACATTTTCAAATTAAAAATTAAAATTTTATTTTTTATTTATAATAAAAGACGAATTAACTTAGGTAAATTAAGTTAACATTCGAGCGTATTTATAAACATAGACTAGCATTTGATAAGTGATTCTATTTTTGTAATTATTCAAAGAGCATTACAATGTTACAAAATTATTATTATATTTATTACAGTTAGGATTTTATATTTGAGAATATATAATAACTTTATTATCGAAAAAGTCCTAATTTAATAATATATTGTCGATTTTTAACCCAAAGTTCTTGAGGGTTGGGGGCGGCGATCGCCCCATCGTCCCCCCCCCTTGGATACGCGCCTGCAGGAAACTTAAACTACTATATGCGTTAGATTACAAATTAAATTTGTGAAAATCATTAGACTGCAAAGTTTTGAATAGGTACTTACTTACATTACAGAACCATTTTGAAATGTGTATGAAAACATGTCCTAACACTACATTGATGATTTTGTGTGTGTGTGTCAGAAAGTTATCTTTTTTTATCATATTTTAGTTAGGACTACGATTTTAGGGGCCAATTTCAACAGTGCGCAATACTACGTATACCTATATTATTAAAATACATCTATAAAATATCCAGTTAGGATAGATTTGGTTGTAATTTTATACAACATTAATATAAACCTATAGATACACTGTTGGTGTAGGATTTTATCAGGAGTTATTCATGTAGAAACCACATAGGCTACATACAGACTGACGCTTAATGAAGCAGAATTTCAAATCATACAGTTGTACCCGTTTTGCTAACATTGGGCGTAAATTCAGACAGCATGATCTGAAGACGCAGAGGGAGAAGACTGAAAGTCGTATTACAATTAATAGCTATAAGCTATAGTGTAAACTCTAATCGTCTGGTACATTTCTTGAAATTCGTCTAGCTTTGCTTTCTGTCAAACTACTGCGCGTTATCTATTGTGGACGAGCTACGGCGCACGTTCTCCCGCACAATACTCTTGCTATTTTTCGGCAAATGTATCTTAACTCCTGACAGTGATTTTCGTGTCTCTTTTTGCCATTTTGGACTCATTTTTTGCATGTTGTTTTAATCAGATTTTATCTGCATAATCATTCATCTAATTAGTGTTGTGAATAATCTCAAACGAAAAGTTATTAATTTTATAACCGTCGACAAGTTATTAACCTCACATTGTCGTTACTTAATTATTGAATGTTATTTAACAAGTGATTATAATGTGGTAAACTAACCAATGAAACTTTTGTTATAGTTTTAGTGATCATTTGAACTTGAGTAATTATGAGTGTTTAGTGAACAGTTCTAGTGGTGTGCAGACCCTACCAGCATCTAGGTCTTTAAAGAACATTTTATTGTAAGTATTTTAGCAATTTTCTTTGTTCATAACCTGTTAGTTATATAGATTTGCCCCTTTTAAATTTATCTGTGAGGTCCTCCAGAAATAAATTATTATTTATTATATTCTTTCTTGCGTGAAACTTGAGGTATGACGGTACAGCATCCTTTATCTGAGAAAAATAGTTATAGACCAACTAAATGACATTACACAATCGTTAGTTAGCCTTATTTACCTTATATATATATATAAGGTAAATAAGGCTAACTAATGATTTATATATATATATATATATAATTATAATATAATATATTATATATATTATAATTATATATATATATATATATATATATATATATATATATATATATATTATAATGTTTTTTTCAAGAATTATTATTTATTATTGAATGAATGAATAATTTAATTTCTATTAAATTTAAAAGCAAAAACTCAGGAATAATTTTAATTCTTTTAATTTTAACAATTTTTTAAATTTAAACAATAAACAGGAAAAAAACTTAACAAGTTTTAACAAAATAGAGAAAACTCAATTCTTAAATAAATTTTAATAAATAAAATTAATTTTAAAAAATAGTTTTAATAATTAGCTTCCTGATGTAAAATCTTAAATTTGGAATAAGAAAAAGGTCCCTAACCTGTCTGAACTGGATTAGGCTTTCTTACTACTAAACTATTATATTATTTCAAGATATTCTAATAATTTACAATTTTAGATTTTCTTATAATTGTCTTTTTATAACTTTGAAAGTTTACTAAAGGTTTATTTTTCTAGCTCTATGTACTTAACGGTTTTCGGAGTTTTTCTGGTTGTTCATATAGAATTCAGTTCTCTTTAAGATTTATGTTTCACACACAATTAAATTCTTATTGGTTACTTTAATTATAATAAACTGTATTATAGGTTTTAAATTCACTTATTTTCGTTTTATTTTGGCCACGTTTCTTCACAAATTCGTATAATTTTGATGAGATGCTTCAAACGGGATTTTGGCTTCTAAAAATGGCATCGCTTCGTTCGGCTGCCCAAGCCAGACTAACGCATCCTTTTAATTTTTTAAAATTTTAAACATGGCGCGGACTCCTTCTCCAATTCTATATTAATTACCCATAAACCTTTGCTTTCATGTAATGAAGATTCTTTTTCTCCCACTAGAGTCAACTGTAACACTGACCTACTTCCTTGGATTAAATTTGATCAACTAACGAAATTGTTTTCAACCGTTTTAATTTGGTTAACATACTGCTTCACCTATCCTATCCCCAACAAACCTTCCAGTGTGTATTTAATTACTATTATTTGTGTGTGCAGTGTCTTTGTTTTTTTATACTTTTGTAATAATTCCGAAATGTGTGTGTTTGGCATGGGTTAATGAACTTAACCCCTATCTCATTTCATTCTTCATTGTTTACAATTGTGTTTTACCTTCTCTTTCAAGTAATTATTTATGCCCTATGTTAAAAAAGTTTACAATTTTTTTTTTTTTAATTATTAGATTATCTTGTTCTAATTTTATTTGTTAGGTTATTTGATCCAACAAATTTCCTAATGCATTCTTTCCAGTTTAGAATCTTTTTTATATTTTAAAACCTTTTCTAGGCTTTCACCTTAAATTAGTTTTAATTTAATCTAACCAATCTCTTAACGAATTTCCCCGATTTCACATTTTGTGTGAGTTATTTCTAATCTATTCTTCCAATTCTTAAACAACATTTCATAGCCCATTCTATAAATGTTACAATATATATATATATATATATATATATATATATATATATATATATATATATTATAACTTAACTTTTGTTATAATTAAATTTATTTTTAAATGTTATTTATTTACCTTACCTATTAATGTCACACCTTCAGGTTTATAAAAGAATTAACAATCTTATCAATTTTTAAACATCACTTGCATTTATTCTCTTCAATTAACTCTACACATTATTCCAAATTTATATTAATATTTTGCAGTTACAGGATAGATATCTTAACTAATATTACAATGATAAAAGGTGGACTTCTGAGGCTTTAGATTTCTAATAGAATAACATAGAATAAAAACATTATAAAATTTTATTCTTGCTCTCGGGGTCGCTATTACGGGAACTTTGCTTTTAAATTAGAAATGGTGACTAGAATAATTTTTATAAATTTTGATGAACTTAAAATTTGTTTTAAACTAAAAGATAGATGTCTGTTGGCTACACTTATATTCAAATATACTTATTGTTCTGAAGAGTCCCTGGAATCCTGGCTTTGTTCACTTCCGCGCTTACACTTGACACAAAAAAAACTTACTTTATATTTCAAAAAAAACTTTTACGTCGCACTTTTAAAATTTACTTATAAAAAAACTCTTTACTTAATTTAATCAATTTCCCCCTTCACAACACTTCCGTCCTGGTCCCCACCAACCTGCCTGTCTTTCTCTGAGACTCTTTCGAAAACTCTCCTTTAAACTTCCGATCATTTAGCTTTTATTAAAAATCTAATCTCTCCCACTACCACCAATACGTTCTTTGTAAGTTTCCCACAGTTCTACAATTAGCTAAACCTAACGGTACACGGTTAATTCCCCAGGCTATATCGGCCGCTGGATTTCCCGTCTTAACCACTATGGACCCTTCTCTATTGTTTATGGTTGTCGGGCTCAACTTATAGCTTTCTTGGAAAGGATAATGACATGCTACCTGCTTTGTCCGCCTAGAAAACTATTTGTGTCTTTCTTTGCTAAATCCTATAGATGATTTATTTTAGCAACTAACTTAATTTAATCTAAAGCCCCGTACTTTATGTTATAATATATATATATATATATATATATATATATATATATATATAGACACACACACACAATACAAAACGCCTATTTATTATTGATTATAGAATGGTATTATAGTGATTAATATAGGTTTGTAAGCATAATATACTAACTAATAAATAGATTTAAATCAGAGCCGAAAGCAAACATGGGGAATGACATTTTATTTTACATTTATTGTGTAATTTTATAGTTTAAAAATTTTCCCTTTTTCATGTTCTGGAAGGGGGCTTGAGCCGCCTTAACCCGCGATCGGTTATCCTGTAAAGAATTTTTTAATTTTTTTGCACTACAGTTTTGATGCGTTAGCTAGGTGTAGTAGGCCTTATATGACACCTGTTTCTAGGGTAATTCCATGACTAATCGTTCTGTAACGATGTGGTGGTGGTGGTGGTTGAGGAAAAGGTGGGTTAAAATGTTGTGTCACTGTTCAGTTGTAACACTCTTAAAAATAAGGTGTTACATATAAATTAATGTATATATTTAATTTTTATTTAATAATTATATCGTCCCAATATAAAAAAAAATTTTGTGTTCTTGGTGTACATTGTGAAGCTAGCTTAGGTATTGAGCGCTCCTAGTGGGCGAAATAGAAAAATATCGTACGAGTTAGTAACTTAGGGTAATAAGCACATCACGCCATGTGACGTAAACATGGTCTGATATCGCCTGATCCGAAGCACCAATCAGAATATTCATAAATATAAATAAGGGTGGGAGTTTGTTTGAAAATTTCAGTTAGCGCGTCCTTGCAACGACCCCACTTCTCAAAAAGTCTTTCAACGAGACAGACGTGATGGCATTTTTGGACATAACCTAGAAATTTATAAGCTTCCAGTATTCAAAATTTAAGATGTCAAGACCGGTACCAAATTTTATAAACGCAACTAAAGAAGAAGTCAGAAGAGATTATTTATGTGTTTCAAATAAGTAAAAGTTTATATCATTTTTGTTTAAGAGCGCTGATTCCAAAAGCGATCTGTAGTGATTAGTGTACAAAATCGATGTGCAATAATTAATGGTATGTGTTATAGTGTTTTACAGGTAATGTGCACAACCAGGTACGTTTAGAAAATAATAAAGAAAATGTATTTTAATGTTAACTAAGTTGAATTTTAATTGATAAACGGTTAACACATGAACGGTAGAAATCGCCTTTGAATATTCACTTCTAAAAATTAAATTGGAAAACTTAAGTAACTACCTTCTCGATATATATAAATTTTAAAGGTTAATAAGTAATTAAAATATGTATGGAATAGTTAGCAGTAATTAAAAATTAATTACTCGACACATTGGTGTCATTTGATCTTCTGTAATTTGTCATTGATTAATAAATTGTATAACTTTGTATTTTATAGCTTTAAATTATCATTTCAAGTAACCTAGTTCTACCTTCAAGATAAGAAGACCGCCATAGACAGACAGTATCTGCCTGAGCTATGACGTTAGAACTAGAAGCTCTGGTAAGTAAGGTTAATTAATTTGTTAATTAGTAATTAACACACTTTTTTTAATAAAGATAAAATCTTACCCCAGATAAAAAAGGGCTAGACCGATGTGGTGGGGTGGTGGTTGAGGAAGGTGGGGTTAAATTGTTGTGTCACTGTTCAGGTAGGGCTGTTTTAACATTGTATTACAATTTGTAGCAGTATATTTGGTTTTGGGACCAATCATAATCAAATACTTTTGATTTTATACGTTCCAAAATAAGACAAAAATATCATAATTTTATAAACATTACATTTACTATGAAATTGATCACGAAACAGAAAATTTATTCAAACCAGAGGTGATTTTGTTCTAAAACTTATTAACGGAAGGAGTTCATGTAGTTGATAGAATGAAGAAGGAATAATCAGTAAATGTGAGTAATATATATGGCCAGTGACTATATTCAATGTATTATTGAACTTGACAAGAATTAACGCTCAAATCATATATAAGGAAAACACTGGGATGAAAATTGCTAGAATAATATTCATCGCTGAGTTAGCAAAGGCAATTGCAAGGCTTATCTTTTGAAAAAAGCTACAGCTGAAAATTTATCCATACCGCTCAAGCAGAGGTCAAAAATGTCCTATCAGGAGTCAAAATCCGCGTAAGATTGTTACCAAATTAGGAAACGTTCATATAACCTTTATTTTTACTGGAAAAAATTATTATATTAAAATTTATTGATAAAAACTTTATGGAAACTACAACTATACCCTTACTATTTATATAGGCTATAATCTAATTGTTTAAAGTGGAATTTACACAGAATTTGATTTCATTTTAGAAAATCTTAGAGGAACGGCCCACGGTGTACGTACTGTCAAATAACAAAGAACCTTTATTGGAAACAAAAGGGTCATGAATGTAACAGATCAATCTGTCGGGAGCATGTTAGATCGAAGGTCTTAATTTGGACGATGTGCCATGAAGGAAATTAATATAACGGCTAGCTTACTAGGCACCGCGTCGTTTCAATTCCGATCATCTAAACATTTCCTGTAAATTAATTTTAAATATTTTCTTACTGCTAAATTGTTATAAAATTTGTAATTCTCATATTTATTTAACGATTTTATACCTAAAAATTTATTTTTAAATGAAAATGTTTGGTGTAATTAATGAGTTTGTAAATGTTAAGAGGTTCCCTATACGCGTTACAAAACAGGGCGCGACCGATCGGGTTAAATCTGCCACTGAATGAAACTCTCCTTTATTATATGACGTTGGTTTCCATATTAATTGACATTGAAAAATGTTTGTTGGTAATTATTGCAAATAACAGCGCAAATAACATAATCTCCATATAGACTACATCTACTAGAGAGACTACTCTACTAGAGTCGGCTATGCCAATATACCGTGTGGTAGTAAAAGTAAAAATAATTTTATATGTTCTTACCAAAGAAATCTTCTTGAAATCCATACCTATTATTATAAATAATATTAAATTCACAATACTGTGAAATAATGAACATTTATAACATGCGTAAGTATTTTTTGGAAAGCTAATCTATATATTTTCCGATTTATTTAATTTCATCAAAGAAATGAAACAATAATAAAGATAATATTATATTATTATATATCTTCATTTCTGTTAGAAATATTGCTATATGTTTGAGTACAGTTTTTTGTCATTTATAAAGTTTCAATATTCTCCTCTGTTGACGCGTTTCGAAGTAACTCTATTTTTCGTACAGTATGTTTTTAAATTTTGAAAATGAAGTAACTCCGAAACGCGTCAACAGAGGAGCATATTGAAACGTTAGGAAGGGCAGGAAACTGTACTCAAACATTTACGATTATATATCTGACATCCCTTTCGTAGCATCATATTAAATTCGTTATAAAATTTACGTCGAAGTGATCATGTCGACATGTCGACTGACATACGGTTTTTAATCACAACGTAGTAGAAGTGGTTATCTATTTAAACTTAACAATCTATTTCTTACCCCTAAGTAAATGCCAAATATTTTATGACTAGTATTGCATGTTTGTGATGTTAAAATTTCATGTTTTATAGAGATAGAGTGTCAAGTGAAATTTAATTTTCCAAGTGTTTTTAGAAATTTAATTTGTGCATACTTCAGATTTAAGGTAACGTTCCATGTTAATAAATAACGTTCCAGATTTAATAAATGCCATGTTATTTGTAACTGTATATTTTGGCTTACACTTCTCCAAGACTTTGTCCTACAGTTTTTTTTTTTTACTTAGTCTTAGAGTGGAATGATTGTTTATTTTTATGGTACCTACATAGGGATTTAGTTTCTACCTAAATAAATTCCATGTTTTTATACTTTTGTGCCAAAAAATTCCAATAATGTACATGTTTTAATTTTTGTAGTAAGTCTAAATCCTGTTGATTAAAACAAAAAGGATTTTAAGTTTGGTTGAGCCAAACAGTGTGTCGAGGGCAATAGATTTTGGGATGTTAAATATTAAAATGTTCAACAGATATAAAGTTTGGAAGACCCAAAAACAAGAGCTTCTGAAAAAAAGTAAAACCATGTTTCTGAAAAAGTTATAACCAAACATCACAAACCATGAATAATGCTTCAAATTTGAAAAAAACATATGATTATAACCTTAATGCACAAATATACATTAAACTATAAAAAGATAATGTTTCATTATATAATAGAACACTAATTTATACTATATTCAACTATTACAAACCTATTTTACAAACTAGGAAAAAACGTTTTAGGATAGGATAGGTTTGGTCAACCCTAGACTACTTATGTCTAAATTTTGTCACACGATTACTTATGTATCTACAATTTGACTACCCCAATTTTTATTTCTTTATATTTGACAAAGTAGTGTTTTTTTTTCATAATGTGTTGAACATAATAATATCCCATACTACTCTACCCCTGAAAAAAATATGACTAACTATGACTCCTACTATTCGAAAGAAAAATTTCAAATACCCTGACTACATTTTAATAGAATAGTGAAACACAAATGTTTAAAAATGTATTTTAAAAATAATTTAAAGCATATTTTATTTACAACAAATCACGGAATGTAATAAATGATTGAGTTATAGAACACATTTTCAGTAAAATGATAGAATCACCTAATGAACTTGGTGGATAAATGAAAATTGGCATATTTATAGCCTTTGGGTGGTTGCAGTATGTACAGTAGATAGTAGTCATCCTTCTGATGGCTATTGGACAAAAATAAAACATCTTCATAGATCCTGCTTGCTTTGGAGCAGTTGGGGTGTCTGAGTTTCCAAGTAACTCAGAAATTTGTTTTTCCGCATGTTGTTAACTGAGACATGCGTTTCCGCATTTATAGCTCATTTAACTCCATTGCTTTGTGAAAGATCTGAAGGAAACAGGATATGGGTATAAATGATTCTTGTGCAGTCCCCAAACAACATCCCGTCTTAAAACCCCCACAATGTTAGGTATTAGAGCACGAATATTGACTGGACCATGATGAGTACTACATAGATAATTATATTTAGCTCCAATGAATCCAGATTGTGAGATAAATAGATTAGGATCAGGTTCATGACTAAGAGTGCCAGTTTCACTAGATAGAGGCTTGTCGTTAGGTGGAGGGTCGATATTAGATGGAGCGTTGCCGTTAGATGGAGGATCTCCGTTAGGAGAAAAGACGGTAATTATTAAGATCAGCAACTACCACTCTAATCGGCAAAATTTTGTAAATCTTAGCCAATTTGATCATGCTGAAGAAGAATTTGAATTTATTTTTTACGGCAAACATAAATTAACATAAAATAAAGTAACCTAATCTATCCTGACGTAGGTGCTTACTAGAGCTCTGATAGCTCAACATTTTTTATTGTCATCAAAAAAGCGCGAATCTTAGCGACAAACTGAAATCATGTGACCCGCAAAATCTTTTTGTTTTGGCCGTTAGATGCCACGTGATTTTTCAACTGAACAAGGCGGGACTCTGTGTTACTTTTAGCCGCCAACCAAAATCAACCATTTTGGTGATAGTAGTCAAGTAACCTGGAAGATGCTTTCTAATTGGCCGACAGATGCTGTTTAGTGTGTGTGTGTGTGGTTGTGTATGTGATGAACTATGATATGAACAGATCTTGCCAAACAATATTTTTCAAAGCTTGTTTGTTTGATGAAAAGCGGACCATTAAGGCTTTATGTTTGCACAACATGATCCGGAAGAAGACAAACTGTTTAAAGTGCGATAATACAGTGTAGATCATGGATAACTTCAAGTTTAGGTGTGGGAAGGTTGTTTCATTACCAAAGATAGGACGGAAAAAGTGTGGGTGGAGGGTTTCAGCCAAGGTGGGTTCGTGTTTAGAGAGAACCAAAGTAAACATAAACCAAGTCTATGTTTGAGTACAGTTTTCTGCCATTCCTAATGTTTCAATACTCTCCTCTGTTGATGGGTTTAGGAGTAACTCCATTTTCAAAACTGAAATCGTACTCCTTAAAAAAGTATAATGAAGTACGATTTAAGTTTTGAATATGGAGTTACTCCGAAATGCGTCAACAGAGGAGAATATTGAAACGTTAGGAATGGCATAAAACTGTACTCAAACATATAGAAATATTCATATAGAATATAATAAACCAACTCAGTGCAATATCAACTTTGTGCCCACCAAAATACCTCCAAGGTAAGCAACTAGGTTAGGTTAGTTTATTTTATGTTAATTGATGTTTGCCATTAAAAATAACTTAAGATTTGTGTTCAGTATGGTCAAATTGACCAGGATTTAAAAAAAATTGCCGATCAGAATGGTGGTGGCTGATCTTAATAATTACCGAAACGACATTAGGTGGAGAGTTGGTGTCAGTGGGATGCCGGGAATACGCGGAGGTGCATGTGTTATGCGGAAGATCACATGATGTATCTGCTCTACTGTAGTTTTTATTCTCGCATAGTCAATACTCAGTATTACTGTCTGATGCTTCACTCATGGTTCCAACTCCTGGAGGCTAAGTCTGTAACTGTGTAGTCCCCGAGGATGTATATTTGACACGATTATCTTCTACTATAGCTTTATCTTTGTTATCATTTGGATAACTGTTTGAGACAAAGCACGTCCACAAAACTCCTTATTAGTAGACTCTTCAAGATATTTTCTTATTAGAGTGTCTCTGATTCATCCGCCATTTTCTAGAGTCTATTATAAATGTAGCCTCAATATACTCACCCACACAAACTACCACAAAAAGTAACAAAACCTAGGCATATATGAGTAAATAACTAAATATGTAAAAGGAACGCAAACAAAAAAAATGTCACACAGTCACTTATGTATCTTCAAAATGACGACTTGAGGTCTGTTACACTAGGACGTATGCAAACCTTAGCAGTGAAGATGTGCATCTGACATCGGCTGCTGAAGGTACGAATGTACTGGGAAGATGGATATGCGTGAACTACTTATTTGTCAGATATAGCAATTTTTGAGATGGAGTGTCGTCATTTTGATGAGGTATAAGTTGTCTAGGGTTCTATAAAAATAACTTAACTAAGCCTAACTTCTTAGTGGCTCCCTAGGCTATATAACTCAGGATCTTACATCACTATGCAATGTCAGTACATGAACAAAACAAATAGACGTCAACAGCTTAATTTCATTAAGCATTTACTGTACGTAAGAAAACTTATAATGTTTTAATTTTTTTACTGATTGTAAGCATATTTTAATATAGCTGTAGAGTAGTTTAGTATAAAATAGTTTGTTAATTACTGATGAAATCCTGGATGAATAGGTGGTTTAAAAAATAAGGATATATTTATATAGCGATACTGTTAGGTACAGAGCCTAACTTCTTATAACCATTTTCGATCTAAATAAGTGGATATCAGACAACTGTTTTAGGCCATCTTTTAAATTATTGAGGATGATCCACTGTACACTTTGGGACTACTTTTTTCATTGTAGTTCTTTTCGTTGAACAAGTTCTGTAACAACTCACTCTCGCTTTCCTCATCTCTCGCCATCTTGGCTGGCTCAAGTGTCGTAGAGTAGTTCAGTGTAAAATAGTTTGGTAATTACTGATGAAATCCTAGATGAATAAGTGGTTTAAAAAATAAGGATATATTTATATGGCGATACTGTTTGGTACAGAGCCTAACTTCTTATAACCATTTTCGATCTAAATAAGTGGATATCAAACAACTGTTTTAGGCTATCTTTTAAATTATTGAGGATGATCCACTGCACACTTTGGGATTACTTTTTTCATTGTAGTTCTCTTTGTTGAACAAATACTGTAACAACTCACTCTCACTTTCCTCACCTCTCACCACCTTGGCTGGCTCAAGTGTCGTTACTTCATCTCTCTATATTGCTTTAATCGGTCTTTAAATAACTGTAGAGATTGGTCTCAATTTAAAGGAATATTCATTTTCTGGTACACTTTCTTATGTAGATCACACAGTTTGTAATGTAAGTTACTTAATTATTACACTTTTGCTATTACTTGTGACTAGACTTTTTGTGCAAAAAGTCTGGTCGCAATTAATAGCGAAAGTGTAATAAGTGATTAACAACCAGCTCGTCATGACAGCAACAAGATTTTGATATTTAAGTTACTTATTACAATAATAATTAATATAGAGCAATTCTGCATTAGCTGTATATAATACAATAAAAAATCCTTACCTACAAAGATTAGGTGATAAGAAGTTAAGTCATTGTAGTTACAACAACATTGTAATACAATTAACTCAGATACTGTTCTTATTGCAAGGTATTTAGTAATTAATGTTTTTTATATAGGTCTCTTAGGTCATTCAATTCTTTTTGTAGGCTTTACAAATTTTAAAATAGTTCTGCTGTATTACAATTTTTCTTTTGTTTCAGATGCTTGAAAACAGTGGAAAAAATGACCAAGTTATTTTAGCAACTGGAGGATATGACCATACAGTTAAAATTTGGCAAGCACATACTGGTGTATGTCAACGTACAATGCAACATCCGGAATCTGTATTCTTTATTTCATGGTCTAGATGACATATTAATTATATTTTTATTAATCACTTTAACATATATTTTTATGTTAAAAATATTATTAAAATATATAATAAAATATATAATTAAAAATTAATTTTGGTTAATAGCTTTAGGTCATGGATATACCATACATTCATTTTAGTTTACATATTAGCAAAAAATTTAAAATTTCTCAGTAAACAGATTTTTATAATAAAAATTTAATATGAAATGAAAAATGTAAAAAATAACCTAGGAAAGCAAGCATGATTAAAAAATTCAGCTGTATATGTGTGAAATTTCTACCACAAAGGTTATTACTAGCTAACAAGATTTTTTAATAATAATGAAATGTAACTGATTAACATTTCCCTTACAAATGAGAAATATGTTTTGAAATACTTTAGCTTGATGTTAGGCCAGAATTTATTTCAGATATGTTTTTTCTGTTCAAGATAGAACATATAACTGAGGCATTTTGTTAGTGTTTTTGTTGTTCTGCCTTTTAACTTTTGTTTACATATCTGAACCTAATGTTTTAATAAATATCAACAGGGATTAGTAATTTATATTGTTTATAAGTTAGCCTCTAAGTATAGAAGATAGCATTTTAATAAAATATTTTAAAAAGGGAAATTATATGCAAATCTGACTGTTCTGTTTGGACAAGAAATAGTTTGTGTATACTGTAGAAATAGCATTTATTCTGGCTCTCTGCTGTAATAAGTTTAATAAAGTAACTTGATAAAATTAAAAGCAAAAGGGTCAAATAAAAAATAATTACATCTTCTATTTAGATAGAGAAAATACAAGAAAGTTTTAAAAGTATAAAATTTGAAAAGTCATAAAACTCAAAAAACAAGCTTTGTATGTAGTCAAACAGGGATTAGTTCATTAATCATAAGACATAAATCCCTAAAATTTTCAAGTAGCTGTTATTTTTATAAAGTGAGTCAAGTTTATTTACAATTTTAAAATTCACCACATTCATTTAATAACTTAGCCATTTTTGAATCAACCCCAACAATAAATTTGATATTTGTTGATTCCGTCTTCACGTGAGCTACTAGTTTTCACTAAACCCTTGTAAATATTTACAAACAGGCCTATATAGTAGCACTTACTTATATTTGTTGAGGATGGTCATTTTGGGAGATGTATCCCATTGTCAACTCAGACCGTAACTCACGGAGTTAATCTCAACAAATATAAGTAAGTGCTACTATAGACAAGTTTGTAAATATTTAAAAGTGTTTAGAGAATAAATCTGACATGTATTTATATTAATTGTAATTATAAAATTAAAAGAAACTAAAATAAAGTTTTTCTTTGTTGATTTAAGTAGGAATTGACTTTAACAAAAAATTGTATTACTTGTATTCTCAAACGTTATAGATATTTTTCCATACCATTTGTTGAAAACGGTGCCTAACTCTCTTAACAGCTGATATTAAGGTTACATAGCTGCCCGTTAGATGTCTTCCTCTGACCTACTTTACAGTGCAGTTTTCCTGGTTTGAGTAACGCTTGTGTTCCTTGTTCTCGTTCTTGTTGGTGTAAACGCACCGCAATTCACTTAATGTCGTTCAAACCGCCGTAACTTCTAAATTACTGCTATTTCATGTTAGATACCCGCAGTTTAGTAACCACGTAAACCAGTTAATTCTATTTTAGTAGTGTACGCCTTTGTTTAAGACTTTGCTAGCTAACGTTAGTGTAAAATCCCAGTTATGTTCCCGTGAAGCTATGTTGCGCAATCCGCCGTCAACCTCGTGAAAAGTGAACAAACTTTGAAACTCTTTTCAATTATTGTGAAGTTCCTTGAAAGGTTATTGTTTATAATTTGAACAGTGTATTTAACTGCATATGCAATTGGATAACATTTCAAGTGTAATCGACTTTTAGTTAGTTTAATGAGTGTACTCCTTTGTCATAACTAGTGGGATTTAGTATTAAAGTAAACTTTTTAGTATTATAGACATGTGTCTTTGCCTTTAGACGTCAATGCCAGGCTGATGAAGCAGTTTTGGGTAAGCCCTAGCAGTTAACTTACTAGATCTAACTTCAACATAAATACTAATGCTATTATTCAATGTTAATGTCCGCACGTATATCCTTTTTCCGTTTTATCTAGAACGGTGGTTCTCCGGGTAAAGTACTTGTTATCATTTCAGTTATTGATACTCAATTAATTAGGTTGCAATACCAACACCATTGTTACAGTCTTACATCTGCTTATCTTTATGCTTGGAAATCTCCAACTTTATAAGGAAGAAACTCCTTTATGGTATAAATATACCATGAAGGAATTTCTTCCTTATATCGAGGAAGCTTCATGTATGTGGACCTACTACATATTCAGCTAATATGATCTATTTCTTTGTTGTATTCATGCACATTATGGGAAGCAGTCTGTATACTGTTGTTTCTTTGAGAATTTGAACATATCTAAACCATTTTAACCTTTTGATTAGCAGCATGTACCTGCCTCGATATGGCCCCTGGAAGCAACATATTTTTTAAAGATTTTTACACTTTTTCTTTTTCTCTAATTTTTTAAATTATAGTAATATTTGTTAATATTTTTTAAAACTTACTTATTGTCTCATGTTAACCAAAATTTACCTTACGTTTACTGACAATTTCATTGCTAAAAATTATCTCTTAATCTTTTTGTTTTGTAAAATACTTATTCATTGTAAAATACCTCACAAACTTCACTTGTAAACACGTAAGAAAAACCATAGACTTAGGAGACAAAGAATTTTTTCATTATTCAATTGCCTATTTATTGTAAACTACTGCACAAATTTTGAAACAAACTGTAAATACATGGGAACACCGACAGGCTTTGGACACAAAAGAATGGTGACTATGTACTACTTGTATTTATTGTTCAGATAGTTGCAAATATTTAACCTAGAATACAGCCCAATAAAAAGGAAATCAAATTGTAAATGTACGGCAATGCTAATGTGAGAGAAATAGTAGAACGTACATATATGGGAGTGCTCCCACTGGCTGCTGAACGATCTCACGTACTGATACATGAATCCTAATAAAAGGGTTAAAATTATTTTTTTGCATTACCTATTTATTTGAAAAGTAGCTTTGAAATGTATATCTACAGTGGTTTGGATGAGCTGAGTGAGTAACATTTCTCCAACAAAGATGGATTTATTTTAGTAATTTGTTTCATCATATTTTTATGATATTTTAAATCTTTATCTCAACTCATCTTCTTGACTAAATTTGTAATTACTTGTAATTATGGTGACAACCCTATCATAATCACATGAAAACAAATGTTCAAATTCTTTTTCATGGTAGAAAATCCATTACATAGAAAAATAATAATGATATACTACAGAAATAATAAAACAATATTCTAACAATTATGAGAAAGAAAGTTTCTTGATGTAATCATTTTGAATACACTGATTAAATTATAATTAAACATTACTTAACTAAGTGAATACATAGGGCTTACGTGCTGATGTGTTTCAAAACAATCGTTCCTTTTAGTGTGCAATTCAGTTATTTAAATTAATCACTTTAACAATAGTTTATGACTATCCGAACTTTAGATTATGTAAATTTGTGAAAACTCACTAAGACAGAAAGTTTTTGATCGCTATATGGCGATCTTCATCAGTCTCTTCTTCTTGGAGATGCCGGGTCAAGCACACACCTATCCACAACACATCAAACCACCCTATCCAACACAAACACGCTGCCTTCAGATCCATGCTCCATAGACTTGAAGAAGTTCCAATGACCACAGAAAACATAAACAAAGAACTAGACACCATTACATATTTAGCATACACAAATGGATACAATACTACAATAATAGACAAAGTATGGTAAAAAATACAAAAAAACACTAAAATTAACACTACAGACAGGGAAAACAAATACATCACATTACCATACATAAACAAAACAACAAATAAAATAGCCTGTAAATTTCAAAATACAGGATACAAAATAGCATACACAACTAATAACAAATTACAATACAAAATACAACATGACACCAACAACAAAAATATACTACAAACACCAGACTTATACAAACTAAACTGTGACAAATGTAACAAATTGTATATTAGAGAAACAGGTCGCAGCTTTAAACAAAGAGTCGAGGAACACAATCAAAACACCAACTCAGCATTTTACAGTGACATAAAAGAAACAGGACACAAATACACAGACATTTACCATAACCTAGAAATCCTACACATGAACAAAAAAGGACCACATCTCAAGACACTAGAACAATATGAAATTTACTGACACACAAAAACACAAAGTACAAACTTATTAAACGAACAAACACAATACAAATCACACAAACTCTGATACTATAAAAAACCTGTCTTTAAAACCGTCACCGCTTGACCCTACATCTCCAAGCAGAAGACACTGATGAAGATCGCTACATAGCAATCGAAAACGTTTTGTCTCAGTAGGTTTTCACAAATTTAAAAAATCCGAAGTTCGGATAGTCATAAACTATTGTTAAAGTGATTAATTAAGATTCACCGAACGTAATGGACTACAAAATTCAAGAGCTATTTAAAAGTAGAATTAACAAAAGTAAAAACAAAACCTTCAATACTTTTATTGTTATTTCAGATACAATGATGTTATACAAAATGTCCAAAAAATGTGATGGTATTGATTCCTTTTGGTGACTAATATTGTGTTTTGTTGTAAATTTAAATTAAAAAATATATTAATTAATAAATTAAGTAATTAATTAAAATAATTAAAACATATTATAAACAAAATTAGTATTGAAAAATTGGTTATATTTTTATATTGATACCACTATATAATTTGAATTAATTCTAACTTTTAAAATAAAAAGTGTATATGCCCTATTCAATTTTCCATTTTACTTCGCATGAAATTTACCCAATTGTTCATCATGATAACAAGTAATATAAACATTTAAAAAAAGCAAATCTCTACTGAGGCTAAAAAGAAAAATTGTATCGTTTGCTGATTTCCAGTTTGTTTGTTTATTGTATTGGTTTAATTTATTTTTAACCCTATAACACTATTTATTATATTTTGTGGTAACCATGGTAACAGTTTAAGATTGTACAGGAGAGGTTTCAATGATAACTAAATGGGGGGAGAATGCATATAAATGTCTTTGAAATATTAATTTCTGGTATAGGAAAGTTGGCGCATTAGCAAAGTGCGCTAGACTTTTGAACATGCAGATTCACAGTTCGAAATTAGATAGACCCCCCGAAATTTTTATAATTTAATTATTGAATAAATATTTTTAAAAACTTTATTAACATCAATTGTCAGGTTTATTGTGTCCTGGATTACCTTTATTTTTCATTATTGTTACAAAATTTCAGTTGAATTTAGTTCTTAACTGATAATAGCAAGTGAATGCTTTGGAGATTACACCTGACAAACAGTTACTGGCCGCAGCAGGTGAGTGAATAATTGTTATAATAGTTTACAAGTAGTAATTAGTTTTACAAGTAATCTTATAATTGTGTACTATTAATAAAGCCTACATAATGTAACATAAATGGATGTGTTTGTAAATTTCTTTATTTATTATTTTTTATTGTCTAAAGGCAAGAAGAACTTCCCTCACTGAAAAACAATTTTTCAGCATGTTGGTTCCTTTAGGAGTATCAGGTGCTAAGTGCTCTGGTGCTAAGTGTAATTAGACCTAGCCTTAGGTAGCTTCGGTTTAAGTAGGCGATCTCTTATTCTTTATCTAGGTTCTAAGATTGAAATGCTATTTATAATGAGTTGACAATAACCATATTAAACCAATGCAAATATGTATACATACCTAGGCTAGGTTAGATATTCATATCCTAAATGTGCTTTAAAATATGATATAGTAATGTTTATATTAATTGTATCATCTGCTAGAAACTTATTAAACATCAAGGCTATGATTGTTTCAAAAACTGCATAAAAAGACATCAATGTATGACACACTCAATAGATTTCTTGAAATTCCATGACTTACAAAATATTTTGTAAACATGTTGGATCAATTTTTAGAGAGAAGTCAAATGTTTTTACAAACAAATTTATTTGATTACATTTAATTTGAATGTGTAATAATGAGGTAAGTTGATTATGTTACCTGATCTGAGTTAATCACTTTCTGGTGTTCACTCTGTTTATGAAAATTTTATGCTATAAAAGAAGGTGTCTCGTCTTTGGTTTTTGTTTTTTCTTTTGTTGAATGATTAGTCTGCTTGACTCTTGTTAGTGTGTTATCGTCTCCATGCTTCAGATAGGCATGTGTAACACATTTCTCATGTCTAAGCAATTGTTTTTTAGTGCAACACAATTCAGTTGCTGTGATCACTTGGCTCAACAAATTAACTCGTGTTACTAGATCGTTCGATCACAAAAAATTTAATCTGGAATGGATTAAAGTATGAACTTCTATAATTAATGTATGAGGTTTGTTAAAACACAAACTTTTAAACTGGTGACTAAACTGTGTACAGTTCAAATTCGTGCATTATACACCTTTCTTCTAAGTTGCATTCCAAACTAAACAAGATTCATGCAGTAATGTTCAGTTGATATATAGAGTCAGGTAAAAATGAAATCTAAATTCATTGCTCGGCAAATTACTGACAAAGTGAAAATGATGAACTTTAACATCCTTTTGGAAAATATGTGGTCTTATGAAAATGGTGAATGTACTAATAAATAAAGTAACTCAGAAATTGAGAGGGAAGATCCAGCCACAAATTGAATCAATAAATTAACTCCTTTTAGAGAGTGAGTTAGCGATGAATCTGAGAAAAAGAGTAGTACCTCCTTTGTATATCATAACTCTCTATTAGATGATAGTAATAGCTCAGAGACAAAGAGCAGCGGTTTTTGATTTAGTTAAAGGATCAATACTCTGTACATCCTAACTATCTAGCATTCACTGCTCTTAAGCTTTTGGAATTGGAAAAGAGAACAAAAAGTGAGAACAACAAGCGCATTCATTTCACATTTAAGCCCCATATGTTTTGTTGTGAATTACTAGTTCTTGTTCTGTAGATGTATGTGAACTCAAGGTTTGTTTCAGTTTTCACTAATTTAGTTTAGATTTTAATTTTCTTAAAATTTCTAAATAAAATTGTGTAAATTATAAATAATCAGTTTATTTTTACAATTACCAAAAGATAACATTTTTCAATGCCTGATTTACCTTCCACATAACTCCCTTAAAGAAAGAATATTAGTTAAAAATAATTTGTATTTTTTAAAAAGAGTTAGAAAGATGTCAGTCATTGATATAAAAAAATAATCCATATTCCTTAAAGACAAATGATTGCAATACCTAAACATTTTATTTATATATTATTAAATAGAAGTTAAATGACCTATTATTATTAAATATTACTAAAATACTTCAATAGAGTTGCCTTCCTCTCCTAAGATAACTGAGTGGAGAGTTAGTTATTCATTGGCATTCAGTGAGTAAGCGATCCCATAAAAAAGTTACTTTACCTGTCTGTACCCAGTAACATATAACAACTTGCACTTGTTTGATTGAATTGTACAGGTCACCAGCATATTCGCATGTATGACCTGAGCTCATCCAATCCAAATCCAGTAATTAACTATGAAGGTGTCAGTAAAAATGTGACAGGAGTAGGATTTCAAGAAGAAGGGAAATGGATGTATACTGGAGGGGAAGATTGCAGTGCTAGGATTTGGGATTTAAGGTAAAGAACAACTTTTACAATTTTAAAAGCACAGGTCACTTGAATCAAATTTTAATCCACCATTTTCAGAATAACAAATAATTAGTGTATGTATCTCATATTAAAAATTCAAATGATCTACACCTTGGAAATAATTATTATTTGCTTATTCACATAAACTGCTTGGAGTATATTATTTTTGAAAATTGTAGTTAATGCAAAATATTTCCAAACTTTACTTTTAAATGTGGCTTTACTATCAAACAACAAACAATTAAAAAAAACCGATAATGGCATTGATCGAGTTCTTTTTCAAGTGTAGTGTCTAAGTAATCAGATATATACAGAGTAAGTTAATGTTCAATTTACTCAACATGGCGCGAGAGCATCAGGGTTCATTATCATACAGGTGTTTAATTTGAGTAAATTAGGAGCAAGATAATTTGAAACTTGAAGTAGTTTTAAAGTTAATCAACTTAAGCCTAATATTTTAAGCTATGTGTAGAGCTATGAAGGTAAAGCTGAAACGCATTTTTACAGGTCAAGAAATTTACAGTGTCAGAGAATATTCCAAGTGAGTGCTCCTGTCAGTTGTGTGTGTTTGCATCCGAATCAGGCAGAATTGGTAGTGGGAGATCAGAGTGGAGTCATACACTTGTGGGACCTCAAGACTGATCACAATGAACAATTAGTAAGAGCGGCTGAAAATGTTTTTGTAAATTAACATAGTTCCATTAGTCCTATAGCTTTCTGCAGATGTGTGTCTCATTGCTTTTGGTGTTAGATATTTAATGTTACAATTTGGCTACAGTTAGATTTTGATTGCAAAATATTAACCACTCATTTTGTATTACAGTGAAACATCAATGTAGTGTTTGGTATTTATATCAATTTCAAAATATTTTGATATTAAAATTGACACACACAAACCTAAGAAACGTTGAAAAAAAAACAAAATTGTTGCTGAGGCTCCAAAAATTTACATTTTGAAAACAAATCTGTATAAATAACATAGCAGTAGAGTTCAAAGCACATCTAGAAGTCAGCCTTCAATAATTAAAATTAGTATTCCCTAGTCTGCTTATAATTTAACCCAATTTAAAACATGTTAATAAAATTTCAAAGTTAATAAAGTTTACTGCACTTACCAAAAGTCTAGTTAGGGGCCATCCCTAAATTACGTTACACTAAAATGGATGATTTTTAACCCCTCATACGCCCTCCATAATGACCCGGTAGTACTCCCTTTTTTTACTGAGTTAATTGTTTTGAATTGTGAATTTGTAGGCCAGTAAAGAAGTGCATCAAATGTGCCGATAAATATTACGGTAATAATATAATGAAAAATAAAAAGAATTTTGTTAAATGAATAAACAGGAATAGGAATAAATTTTTTTAAATATGTGACCTCACGTTAACTGGAAAATAAACAGAAATTATAAAAGCAACGACAAAAGGTTATGTATAAAGTCAAGACAATATTAATTTAACATAAATTGAAAATATTGTTTTTTAAAAATGTGACGAATGAATTTAAATGCAATGGGATCAACTCATTAATTACATTGTTTAAAGTCTATTCATCAAGTGGACATGAATGCAGTGATAGATAAAACTGGTACTGCGAGCTACAGAAAAAGATTTGCATTCATAATAAGCCTAATTTTAAAATAGATCAAACTCTCCACATTGTTTACAAATGCTACAATTTTTAGAATTTTATATACAATTTAATTTTATGTTGTGTTCGGCCAGGGAACTCAGAAGTCCATCAAACTCGGTCATGCCCAGTACGGCGCAATACAAATTTTGTACCTCTCATGATGAGCCATGACTGAGTGTGATCAAGTTTTGGTGTAGGCCTACTTCTGAGTTCACTAGTTCGGCATGAAAAAAATTTGCCATCGAAGTAAATAATATTGTCTCATTAAAAACTGTTACTGATAAGTAATAACTGACGCTTTAGCTGATACACGGAGACAACGGTACATGTCTGTATAGGCAGCCTGATCGCCGTACTGTGTACTGTGGCGATGCCACGGTCGAGGTTACAGTTCCTCACATTTTTTCTCCAGTAATGGTCATAAATAGGAACTTTAATAGAGTACTTTAAATTCATGGGTTTATTTTTGGTAAATAGATTTTATTTGAGTTCATTAATAATATTAGGTAACATTTTACTTACTCAAAAGTTTAAATAGGGCAATTTTATTTATTAAATAAAAAGAGATTTTAATGTAGTCAATACGAAAATTTCAAGTACGTGTCGCTACTGCATACCCCCTTCTCCTCCGTAACGATGCGTAACAGTTGACATAACCTCCCCTCCCCCCTTGAACTGTTACGTAATTTAGGGATGAGCCCTTAGGTTAAACATAAACTGGACACTTTAAGAGTAGATCTAGGAAGAACAGAATGTTCATTTATTTGGTGTTTAGCACTAAAAGATTTTTAATTATAAAATTATAATTAAGTTCACTTGTGTTAACACTTGGCGAAGACACAGAAATGAGAAAGAATCAAGGGAGATAACAAGAAGAGGAACAGAAATTTAAGAAAGGTAGGAGGGGTATTGGGGGTGCATGAGGGTGAATACTGGAGAGGATAACTAATGTTGATGATGAAACAGAGGAATGTTATGTAGTTGGGAATGTTATCGAATATAGGTTGGCTGTTAAGAATAGATTAAATTAATGCAAAGAGAGTGGACTTCTTCTGCAGTGACAGAGTTATTCCAAAGAAATATCTTGATGGATTTGACAGCGGCTTCCCATAGTCTACCAAAATGAGGAGCAGCAGGAGGATAAAAATGCCAAGAGGTCTGTTAGTGCTGAATTTGTAGTCAATAACCTTATTAGAAAACTTTAAGAAAGTTTTAGATTTCTTTATTGGATTTGTGTGGCACAGAATTCGGTCTCATAGTTCAAGGCAGCATGACATAGATGACCACCCATCCTGAGCAACTTGAGAGTGGTAAAGGATGGAGATAAAGTGCAAAACGTGAGTAAAAGAACTGACAAACAAATTAAAATTTTAATTGTAATTCAACTAGTTTTTGAAATAATTGCTTAGTTGTCTGTTGTATCAAATTGTCCAAGAAAATGGTTTTAAAATACCAATAGAGTTAAAGAAATGAAAAAATCTTATAAAAACCAAAATAATATGTGTGGCTAACTTCATGTAATTTAGTTTTACAAAGAATAATTATAGTAAAACTCAATAACTCATTACATTCAGAGAAAAAGGGTTCATGAATTACAAACATATGCAAATTAAAACATTACATGAAACATGCCTTCTCTAAAATGTAAAAATACATTAACTTTTAAAAAAGTTTAAGAAATAATCCTATCTTTAAAGTATCTATACAAAAAATTAAAATGTTTAATGTAATATCTAGGATGTTGTATGTGGATTTAGGGAATATGTACTGCTATTATAATTACAGATGTGCTCCTTTTTTTTAATAATCATATTATATAGTTTTTGCTTTACTACTTTCAGGTTTATGTATTATTTGTGTTTTGTAGATACCTGAGGCAGAAGCATCTATACAATCACTCACAATTGATCCACAAGGCACATATATGGCTGCGGTTAATAACAAAGGTCACTGTTATATCTGGAGTCTTTCTGGAGGTGCCAATGAAGAACCCACAAAACTGAATCCCAAACAGAAAATAGAAGCTCATTCAAGATATGCACTTAGCTGCAAATTTAGTCCTGACTCTAAGTATGCTTTTTCTATTTATAATTTAAAAACATTTATGCTATCAAAATACCAAAATAAATTCTAAGCGATATATATATATATATATATATATATATATGAAGTTTTATATGAAGTATATATATATTTAGGTTAGTTTTGGTTGGTAAAGATTATTTAGATTTTTTGGACTAGGAGACTGACAGACTTACCTTGGTTAGAGTCCACACTGTAGTCTTGAAATAGAAACACATAAAAGCACTTAAACAATGATATATTTCAACCACACAGTGGTCTTTGTCAATCGAAGAGAAAACACAAAAAGAAATATCAGAGAATGAAATAAAATAAATATAAGTTGTAATCACAGATTGTGTAGAGTAGAAATCAGATGACACAGATGCACAGATTAAAGATATATATATATATTCCTGATATTTAATATTATCCATTGTTTTTCCGTTGCACTGACTTTATGAAGTTAATAAATTACCAATTTTGAGTTATTTTATCCACCATTAAGTGCAATAATTTTACCTTGAGTGATGAGGCACCTTTCGGTCTTTGACCATTGTCGAATCACTGATTGTTCTCTGCTGTGGATGCTATGTCCGTGAAGTCGGTGTTTGTAGAAGTTACGCGCACTATTTCTTGATCTGTGTGTATGTGGTTTGTAAATTCATTTACATACACACAGATCAAGAAATAGTGCGCGTAACTTCTACAAACACCGACTTCACGGACATAGCATCCACAGCAGAGAACAATCAGTGATTCGACAATGGTCAAAGACCGAAAGGTGCCTCATCACTCAAGGTAAAATTATTGCACTTAATGGTGGATAAAATAACTCAAAATTGGTAATTTATTAACTTCATATATATATATATATATATATATATATATATATATATATATATATATATATATATATTGTTTCCATGAGCATATGAGTGATTATAGTTTATATAAGTCTGTCAGGGGAAAAGAGATAAGGCTATTAGGAGAAAAAAAAAATGAATGGATTTATCTGATGTTGAGGTTAGGGGATTCTCTGGACTTGGTATGATAGTTCCCACCTTCTCAGTTCTGAGGGATTGCAATCAGGGGGGAGTGATTTAATTATTTTTGTGGTATAGCAGTCATCAAAAGTTGTGATGTTGTGACTCGCAGCATGATGAGCTGTTGGTCTATCCATATTCATAATTTTAACATCATGTCTGTGGCCATTCATTCTGATATTCAGACCATCCGTGGTCAGGCCTATGTACTGTGCTGAGCAAAGTTTACATTGTAGCTGGTATATGACATTTTTCGATGTACAATTATGATGACCCTGTATTTTGAAGACCATTTTTGTTGTTTGGCTGTTGAAACTATTTGCTGAGGGGTGTATTGGACACGTCTTGCATCTAGGTCTATTGCATGGGAAGGAGCCATGAGGAAGTTTGTGTGGTTTCTCTGCATCAGGGTCTGGTAGTTTAGGATGTACTAGGATGTTTTTCAAGTTGGGAGGTTGCTTGTACCAAATTTGCGGTGGATCGGTAAAAAGATTTTTGGTGTGGACGGAAGCTTGAAGAATTTTGAAGCCATCTCTCAATATCTTGTTGAGTTTATGTAGACCAGGATGGTAGTCTGTTATTAAAAACAGTTTATTTTGTTCTGTTTGTGGTTTATGGTGAACCGAGGATTGTGCTGAATGAATTTGGTTTTCCATGAGTTTTTTTTGGGTATCCTCTTCTCTGGAAAACTGTTGATATCTTTCTATTAAAATCTTCCAATTCCCTATCATTCGAACAGATTCTCTTACCCCTGATTGCTTGACTGTATGGAATGGATCGTTTTATGTTTATTGGGTGGTTGCTGTCGAAGTGGAGATATTGTAGGTGGTTTGTCGGTTTGATGTGAATTCCTGTGTTGATATTTCCATTCTGGAGTGTTACCTCTACATCCAAAAAGGTGATGGCTGATGTAGATTTCTCCCAGGTAAATTGAAATGTGGAGAATTGTGTCAGGCTGTCTAAAAATGCCTCAAGTGTTGAAGCACCCTGTGTCCAAATTAGGAAGATGTCATCTATATATCTATACCAACATAATGGCTGGTGTGTTTGTGTCTTTAGAAAACTTTCTTCCAACAATCCCATGTACAGATTTGCGTACGATGGTGCCATTCTGGTGCCCATTGCTGTTCCCTTTATTTGAAGGTAGTTCCTTCCCTCAAACTGAAAGTTGTTCTTCTCGAGGATGAACCTGGTCAGGTTCACAAGAAAAGGTGTAGTGGGAGAAGGCTTGCCTGGGCGTTTGTTTAGAAAATTCTCTAATTGCAGATAGGCCGTGTGCATGAGGGATGTTGGTATAGAGAGAGGTGACATCTATGGTGACCAAAATAGTTACCGGGGGTAGAGGTACAGATATTTGTGAGAGTTGATCTATGAAATGATTGGTGTCCTGGGTATGTGATGGAAGGTTCTTTACTAAGGGTTGAAGGTGTGAGTTGAGGAAAGCTGAAATTCTTTCCGTTACTGAATTGCAGCCAGCAATTATTGGTCTACCAGGTGGAGGGATTATGTTTTTGTGGATCTTTGGTAATATATAGAATTGAGGAGTAGAGGGGTTTTCATTATATAATAATTTTAGAGATGTTTCCGAAATGTTTTGTTCAGGAGCTGTATATTTGAGTAGGTCCGAGAGTAAATTGTTGAATTCTGTAGTGGGGTTATCTGTAAGTATTTTGTATGTTGTGATGTCTGACAGTTGCTTATTTGCTTCTTTGATGTAGTCTTCTTTGTTCATAATGACAGTGGTTGAACCTTTATCTGCTGGAAGAATCATAATATCTTTATTGTTTTTCAACGAAAATATTGCTGCTTTTTCTAGTTTGGTAAGGTTAGGTTTAGTCTTCAGATTTTTAGTGAAATTTATATCGGTGATGCTTTGCATGATAAAGTTGATGTAAAGTTCAATGGGGTGATCAGGTGGTAGTGGTGGTGGATCCCAGTTGGAGGGTGGTTTGAATTTTGCAAGACATACGTCTATGTTTGTATCCGTTTTGAAAGTTGGTGTCTGAGCTATATAATTTTTTATCCTAAGTTTTCTGGCAAAGCTGAAAACATCTTTTCATAACTTGAATTGGTCTATTTCCTTAGCTGGTGTGAATGACAGGCCTTTAGAAATTACTTGTAGTTCATGTTCCGAGAGTGTGTGGTTGGAAATATTGTGCACGGCAACTGTTTTTGGTGAAGGGTTATTTCTTATATCAGGACTGTTTTTATTATTATTTTTGTTATTTAGCAATAATGATTGGGTTGGCAGTTTAGGGAGTTGTCCACAGGGTACTGGTATCTTGAAGAGAGAACTTAGGCTAGGTTTGTCACAAACAAGAGGTGGTTTGTCGGCAGGTAAAACTGGATTATCATATTTTTTGATTTGGCCAAAAAGATTTATTTCTTGAATGCAGAGTTTTGAAAGTTTATGTATTTTATTCTTTGCAAGATTGTCTTGCAGTATGTATGCTTTATTGAGAGTATCTTCCATTTTTTGTATTAGATATGGAAAATTGGAGGTAATTAATTTGGCAGTTAAGGTTAGTAATTCAGATAATTTGACTTGTTCTTGTTTGTGACACTGTAAGACCAAACTTGTAATTTGGAAAGAGTTGTTTTTGTAAATTGGAGAAATAACAGTTTTGATATACTGGGGCATACCTGACAGTGGTGATTTCATATTTAAACCCTTTGGTGTAATGCCTAGATTTAGACATGCTTCTAAAAACAGTATTTAAAAGATACATTATTTAATTTGACAGTAGTACTGATGTCATTTTATCCCTAGATATACTTCTAGAACTTCTGTACTCTTTTCATAGGAGACTTTTGGAGGTACTATTTATGCCACTGCTTGTAACTCATTTTCATATTAAAAGATATGTAAAAGTTATTATCTTAGGGTTAATAGCAAGTAGTTTTAGGTTAAGTTTTCGGTTACAAATACAAACCATTTCAAATATTAAAAAAAATGTAAGTAAACATTTAGATTTATTAAAGTAATTATTGCTATAAACCAGCCAGTGAATGGTTACATTTGTAAGTTAAAAGTAGAGAAATTTGAAATTAATTGTAAACTTTACAAATAATATAGGAATTTAATTTTAAAACATATTTTGTTTTGAAGATTATTGGTAACCACATCAGCAGATCAAACAGCCCGTGTTTGGAAAACAACTGACTTCTCATTGGTCCAGGAATTAAAGACTGAAACTCAACGATGGGTTTGGGATGTTGCTTTTAGTGCCGACTCTCAATACATAATCACAGGTTAGTCAAAATTGAACAAAATTTCAAAATATTTAAATTATCATTACTTTTTATTTAGATATAAAGTGTCAGTTATTATCATGCTTCTTGTTAGTACAGTGGAACCCCTCAAATCCGAACCCCTGCAAAATCCAAAAATGATTTGATGAAAACCAAATTTTAAAAAAATTATCTAAAATTTAATGAAGTATGTACTGAAAGTTTGCTACTTACTACGAAGGCATATACTGTACTACTGTATCACTTCATTAACATAGAATTTTGGTGGTAGTCTATTTTTTTTCATTAAATTTTGTTACTGAAGGAACAGATTCATTTTTGAACCACTTCTTGAAAGTATTACCAGTAATCCAAGCCTTACACTGATTTCTGTAATGCACAGGGAGTGCATTCAACTTAATATTTTTAGGGCTCGTGGCTTGGTGGATTTTCTTTAATGGTAGCTTATTTGTTCCTACTGTGTTACTGCAGGATAAAACTGTGAGACGCTGTTTGCTCGTTTTAAAGCCTGGCACAGAAGATTCCTCTTTAGAAGCAAGACTTTTAGTGGGAAGGGCTTTAAAAAACAATCCAGTCTTGTCCGCATTATACACTTGCTGGGGTGAGTAATTTTCACTCGAAATCAAATCTGTGAATTCGTCTAAATATTCTTTTGCTGCAATATTATTAGCCGATAACTTCTCCCCGCTTACCGCTAGTTGTCTAATTCCGTGCCTTCTCTTCTATCTATCCAACCATCTATTTATTGCAAGCAGTAAATTCCAAATCACCGTTTATTAATTTGTTTAACTGTAATGCCTTTCCTTGTATTAATAGGACACTAATAAGAACTCCTTTCTGCCACTCTTGTGTAAACCATAAAAATACAGCCTCGTCAATTTTTACATTCACAGAGACTTTCGCTTCATGGTGATGTTCCAGAGACTTTTCACTTGTAGCACTGCAAAACTGTTCAATTTTTGATACAGAAATATGTAATGAATGCTCTAATATTGTTAGTACAATACCGCACTTCTTTCAAATGCAAAATACACAGCAAATCCGAACTTTCCCAAATCTGAACAGGCTATAACCCCAATTAGTTAGGATTTGAAGGGTTCCACTTTAGTCTCTGTTTTTAATTTAGTTCTGTAAATAAAAGGTTGTTTTAAGTAAGTAAAACTAGTAAAGGTATGATCAAACATTTTAAACAATCATATTCCTGAGAGATTTTTGCATGGGAAAACTATCAATTAACAGTTGCTTATGGTGTACCAGAGCTTCCTAAAGTCTTGCTATACCCATTTAAGTTCATTTCGGTTATTCTAGGTATAAAAGATGATACTCAAACCATGTACACCTTATCTTCCAAGTGAGGTCAACTGCTTAACTTTCAATTTGATTTAGGACACCTTGATCTGTCAATCATCTTAATTCTATTTTGATTGAGGAGTTGCATGAGGAGTTACCACATTTTGTCCCGTGAAATAAGTTCCATAACTACTCATTGATTCTTTGTATCATATTTTTATCCTTCAACGTTTATCTTGAACATTGTTCTGTAATTGGTTCATCATGAACATTGCCAATAACCTTCAACAATCTTACCTAATTATGCATTTTTGTGTACCATTACATTTGGGCCAATCAGCTAACATATTAAATGATAAACATCTACTCTTAACATTCCTTATCACGGATCGTATATCACAGTTGACAGGCTTTTCTGTTGTCTTAAACATTTTACGCAGGTAGTTTGAACAGTTCTCGGCCTCGTCAAGAGAGTGCAGCACTAGTCGGATGATGTTTCCCCACCATGTTGGTACAACTGTTAATTGACTCCTTGTACAGTACCGTGTCATTCTATCTGGCAGTTCTGAGTAGGCATTCGTTTGATTTATTGGCCAAACGTGTGTTGTTGAAAATGGAAAAAATCGAGTTATTGTGCAGTGATTAAATTCTTCGTAAGAGAAGGTTTAATGCCGACAGAAATTCATACGAGGTTTGTAAACATGTATGGTAACTCATTTTTCATTGTAAAGAAATGGTCAGCCGAATTTAAACGTGGCTGTGAAAGTATGGAAGATTATCCGCATGAAGGTCCTCCAAAAAGCGAACCACACCGGAAATTGCTGAGAAAGTGCGTGAGATTGCTAATGCCGTTGGTATATCAAAAGAACAAGTTGGTTTTATTTCACATGAAAAGGCTTTCCAAAATGGGTGCCGCACATTCTCATTGCAGACAAAAAATGCATTTGCACACTATTTTCCAATCAGGATTTGGCGCGTTTTACGGAAAACAATAATGACTTTTTGCATTTATTTGTGACAATGGATGAAACAGGGATTCACTATTATACACCCGAATCCAAACCACAATCCATGCAGTGGAGAGAAGCTGGTTATTAAGGCCCGAAGAAGGCCATAACCATGCCGTCAGTGAGGAAGGTCAAGGCATCGGTGTTTTGGGTTGTTAAAGGAATTCTGTTGATCGACTATCTTCAAATAGGTGAAACATTAACTGGGTAATACTATTTTAAATTTCTTACACAACGTGACGCAAAGATTCGAGAAAATAGACCCGGCATACAGAAAAATCATCTTCCATCAGGGCAATGCACCCTTAAAAGACTCGGACTTTCATCTTTTCCCAAAGTGGAAAATCTTCCTTGGAGGTTAACGTGTTTTGTCCGATAAAGAAGCGATTCCGCCTGTAGATGGGTAACTTGCAGTACTTCCTGAAGAACACTACAGGGTGTGGGATAATGGCATTGAAAAATCGCTGGATGAAGTGTATTAACATTAAAGAAGGTTATATTGAAAAATAAATAAGTATTGACCCAAAAATTGTTATTTTCATTATTAGGCCTAAAACTTTTCAGGCCACACTTGTAACTTCACAGTATAACCTGAATATGGTAACGCTACATTATAAAAAGGCTTCTGTGAGCAGGTCATGAGGAAATTTGTTTCTCATTACTATTTAAACAGATTCTTGAAAAATACTTAGTGAATCAAATCTTACCTAAAAAGTAACCCTACTATTAATAATAAGTTACTAATTTAAATATGTTTTACAGTATTTTTTTAGTATTATTACTTATAAAGTAATGCTAATCATGTTTTAGGGAAAGCCATTTTCTTCAGGAGTCATATGGCAACGGATAATCTGCAAGTAATAATTCTTTGCATAAGTGTCAGTTGTTTGTTAAAAGATGAATATGTTAATCTTTTAACCCATTGAGGATTAGTGCTCCACAATGTGTGTCATTGATTATTTAACTGCAATGTATATTTGGCATGGCTAGCAGTGTATCTTTAACTAGGTATTGGTTTTTGTTGAATATTTTGTCTTACTGGACTCTTGTTAAGTTCTTCATGAATCAGATAAGCACATGCAGTAATTTCTAATAACTTAAGGAAATGTCTTTGGCTCTCAAAACTGTTATCATAAAAAAATATTTGTAGTCAATGCTTTTTTAAAATGACAGGACCAATAAAGTAGAATTTTTATTACAATAATAGTCTATTTTTAGAACCAACCTATTAGCTGGAAATTCAGGTCAAATTCTATTCTTTATTCTTTATTATATTATCATTTATATTCGATACTGAGATTTAGTGTTATAAAGTATAAATTAATTTAAAAATCAAAGTATAAATATGTGTAAATATTTTGTGTGTGATTATTTTAGTCATAACTGTTTTGAACAAATGTATGTTAGGGGAACTTACAGCCAAGTGCTAAGTTTCAAACGGTAAGTTTATTTTTATGTTTACTAATACTGATTACAAAGTATATCAATTAAAAAATAATAAGCTGAGGAAGATTTAAAGTAATGAATACAAAAATTGCAACTTTTTAATATATAAAATATAATATTGTTTTTTATGTGTGTAAATATATGCGAGGCACAAACATAATTCAGTTGCCGCCATGATGTGTACCCATTTGTTAGCTAGGAACCCAAATCATTTAAACCGTTTAACAATTGTTTAAAATATAACATTTTTTATCAAATTTTTATGGCTTAATACAATGCAAATTGCTACTTGTTTTTTTTTTAATACTGCAGTGTCCTCAGACAATTATGCAAGGCTGTGGAATGTGCAAACTGGTGCAGTAGAACGTGAATACAGTGGACATCAGAAGGCAGTTACTGCATTGGCTTTTTGTGATGTGTTATCACCACCATCAGAGTCATCATCTGTTGCATAATGTTGACACTGTGGTGAGAAAACTTTATGGACTGTTTAAATTAATTTTTATGCGTTTTTTTTTTTGAGTGGTATTAGTTTTTACTAAATTACTATGCAGTCATATGAGGATAAAAACAAACACAGTACAATAGTAAGACTAGTCTTTAATTTTGGTTTTAAAGTTAAAGTTATAATTACTTGCAAATATACAATTCTTAAGTTAAAATATGTCTTTATAAGTTCATATGAGGTGCAAAAATTACTAAAATATACTCTCACTTAAGTACTCATACCATTTTAAAACATATTTCAGGTTTATCCATTTTTTAATTTATATTTAGATTTAATGTCGATTTGTGATTTTAGCAATATTTTTAAGATGGTTTTTCTGTAAACAAATACAACATTTCTGAAGATATCAGATTCAACTCTATTGAGACAGCAGAAATATTCTTTTATATGGATACCAGTTTCTCTCAACTAAACGTTTTATTAAAACTCTTTTGTACATTTTAATTGCAAAGCTTATCATCTTCAGAGAAAATTATTGCTTTGCAATCAAAATGTACATAGGTACTTAAGTTAAAAATTCCTGTGTTTATTTAAAGTAAAAATTCACACCACTTTGTTCTAAGTGAATTCTAAGTGAGGATAAAGTTTGTTTGAAGCTTTCACCAGCTGACTCTGCTGGTATTTCATAAATTCCTTATGATACGTCACAGTGATATAATTTATCATCAGGAGTTTTTAATAATGCCAGCAAAGCCAGCTGGCAAAAAGCGTCAAACAAACTGTTAGTTATTATTCTTGTGAAACGTTTATATCTAAAAAAATATATAAGAAGAAAATATCAACCTAAATTAATATAATTAATCGTTTGAATAACTAAGTGAAAACTATTAACTTAATTGCTGACAGGTTTCGAAACTATGGTTTCATTTTTGAAGCTAACCCGGCAACTTCATAGGGAAATGAAGTAACCTTTGTAAATAAAATGACTGTTACAAAACGCGAGATCAAGTAAGTTATAGTTTCCATTTAGTTACTCAAATAATAACATGATTTATTCATTGAATATAAGATGATTACAACAAACAACTTTAAATTATTAATATATATATATATATATATATATATATATATATATATATATATATATAAAACATTTTAAGTTTTCAACTATCTAAAATTCTAACTTCTAATTACTTTTTATCAAGTATTTGCCATCTTTCACCCTAGATCAAAACATGTCATACTTATACTTTCCTTGGAATAGGGGAAAGTTATGGTATCTTGTTGGCGTGGTTTATTGGATTGAATGGAGGTGTCTACCTGCATTTATGGAGTCAGGAGTTAATCCCCCTGTTTATGGAGTTCTTAGCTCCATAAACACCATGAGAATTACATGTTTATCGTACCAGAAAATTGATTTTTACGCTGAATTTGGTTACATTTTTTGGCTTTGTTCAGGAAGTTTATCTGAAGATATTTAAATGACAATTTAATCACCAGCCGTCAGAGTGAGATTCAATTCTCTGTTTTTTGGTTATAGTGATCTTAATTTATTTAATCATACTTTTAAAATTGACAAACATCAAAGGAGATGCAACAAAACCTAATTTTCTGACTGATTACAATAAAAGGATGCTTCTTGTAGATCATGATAAACAATACCAGGTCTTCTACTTGATGGACATGACTATTTACACTGGATTTGTGATAAAACCACACAACTTATTGATTTTAATTTGAAATCCGGTTAATCAGATGTGTTTTTGCTTTGGCACCATTACAACTCATCAGGTCAATTATTTTATATGTTTATTATTATAAGAAATATTTTCACCTTCATACTTTATTTCCATATAAAAATGTCTTCATATATAATTAGAAAATGTAAATTAAAACAAAGAGACAATAAAAGTAAAGAAATCCTGGTTTTTAATTTGTATTAATTTTGAAATTTTTATAAAAAATATTTTTTTAATCGCAGTTTTTATCCAAAAAGTAGGTTTTTGGGAAAATAGTAATGAATTTTTATCTTTATCATTTTTTATATTAATTAATTTTAAATGCATGTATAACCAAAACCAAAGATTTTGCTATAATTAAATGGATCCTGAAATCCAGTTATGACTGAAATAATTGGTATCTCAGTTTAAACATGTATTATTATGATAAAAACTACTTTTATTTACTTTACTTTACTTCTTAGAGTGCACATCCAGCATCAGAGTAATGCTCATTGCACGTTATCTCTCATACACTCAGCCATCCAACTTCCAGCATCCAGTATTCAACAGAATCTGCCGATGTGTACAATCCAGTTGAAGTAGAATCTTCAATATCTCTTAAGCTTCAAGTCTCTTCGAATACTGAAGGAAGATATGCTAACTGCCTCCTCTTGTTTTTAACCCACGAGGCATAGAGATGACTCAGCAAGTCCAAAAAAATACAGATATGACAGTAACGATTTAACCTATTCCCTTGGTTGTGACGCAAAGGTTGAGATGGACTGGTGTACATTTTTGTAGATATTGCTAGGTGTTGGCTCATTGCTCCAGTGTTCTACCCATTTATTTCTTAGGGTTACTCAAAACTGGGCCAAGCAGGCACTCTGAGCAAGCCTTCTGGGAGGAACAGGATTCAAGTTAACAGCAGGTTTATCAACTTTGTCAGCGTTTTCATACCTCCAAAGTCCACAGCGCCCACTGGAACCAGATTTCTGTATACCTTGATAAACTTAGCAGGTAGTATATATCTTGCACTCAGTGGTGGTAACTTGAAGGTTTGTACCACTGTTAGAGCGAATATGCACACTTTTTTGTAATCTCTGCAATATGAACAACTGCTGTGTTGATAGCTAGGAGCTCAGTGTTAATACTAGAACATGAATTTGCAGGAACAAAATATGATTCTTCATTATTTCCCACAAAGCAGCTCATTCTAGTCTCATAATTGTATTGGTCCATTGAGCCATCAATGAGGCTTTTATACCAGCTTTCATAATTACAATGGATACCTTCAGGAGCAGTTCTTTGTTTCTCAGAGTGATATTTTTTTTTAAAAACAAGTCCAGGTAAATCCAGCCTAACATTATGGGGTTGGAAGTTCCAAAGAGAAATGCTATTAGCAATTGAACTGTCTCTGGAACTACATCAGCCATGGCTGTCGCCAGTAAGGACACTTTAGGAAAAAAGGGATACTTATGGTGAGTATTCAGGATCAGGACTCGGTCTAAAAAGTGCTAAAAGTTACAGATGCTTACGCCAAACTATTAGTTTTAGATTAAAATCAATGGGCTCAACATTCAGTTCCATAGCCATGCTTTGTCCAGGGGTTGCCCTAGGGCGTCCCAAGCATATACTCACTAATGATTTCTGAATTATAGCCACTCTTTTCAGATGTGATTGGAAGCTGAACTCCATATTTCTACACCATACATCATCTTGGATAGAATAACTAAGGTGTACAGTTGTCTAAGCATGAGAGTACCAGTTCCCCTTGTTCTACTAACTATAATTTTCAGTAAGTTTAATCTGTTGGGACACATTCTCTTAAAGAGTTTTCCAAAAAAGTTTGGATTCTAGAGTGCTTCCTAAGAGCGTTGAACTCAGATTAAAGAGGATGACTTTGAAATATAACTCTGAGTACTCTTTTTTTGTTGAGGACATTGTCAGACCCCATTTCTTGGTCCATGTGTTTACAGCTTCAAAAGCATTTTAAACTTGTAAAGTAGGCTTGATTAGGTTTTTGCTTAAACTGTTATGGTTATATCATTCACATTAATACAGCCCTTTGCTGTGACCGACAATGTGCTCAAGACTGTCATGGGATACAATGTTGAACAAAGTGGCACTAAGGACAGATCCCTGTGGGATTCCTTTGAAAACACCAGCCTCTGAGTACTCACCATTAACATTTGTTTGGATTTTTCTATATGTCAAGAAATGTTTAAGATATCATAACATCTTTTCCTCTGATCCCCACAAGCAAACAATGTAAGATGACTTTAGAATGTGGTACACTGTGAAAAACAGTCTCCAAGTCAAAATCATTACAGCCACAGTTGTGGCTCTGTTAGAGTAACCTCTATTCACAGACTGTAAAGTATATTAGGGCATCAATTAAATGGGTCTCGCCAGTAACGTTCCAAATGCCAAATGAAAATTTTTCAGTAGATAAAAAAAAGAATATTATTCCATTGAAGAAATATTTGTTAATTATTTTTTTTTGCAATAATGTAGAAAATAAACTATTAAGGCATTACTTGTAAAATCATAATATTACACCCAGTAACAATAAAGATATGAACAAAATCGGGAAATTTAAATTGTAATAACATTGTAAACAACGGTTGCTTACAACGTTTTTGCAATTGAAAAAAGGCAAAGGGGGGTTGCAACGTTATTGTACGGAATAATAATTTTGTTAGGTTAAATGTAAAATGTAATTTTATTGCAAGGATTAAAGCAGAACATTACAAATTAATAGAAAAAATACAAAATCATATTGTCTTAGTTGTTAACTAAGCGTTGGCCTAATCATCAGTAGTTATGTTAATATAAAATTCTCAAAACTCCTCTGGCACATATGGGAGCATAGATATTGGATCTTCTTTCTTCGTCTTCTTTAACGAAAGAAAGAAGGCTTTCTAAAAGCCTTGGAACTCTTGCCACTGTTACGGGAGGGAGGTTGACTTTATTATTTCCTGTTGTTTTCTTCTTGGTAGTGAGTAGTCCATGGTTGAAGGATATTATGGGATGGTCTAGGTTGCAATGAAGTTGGATTGTCATATGTTAGCTTAAACCATACCAAATAAGCAATTCAAAAAGTGCCTATCCTCAATGAGTTTTCAACGATTCTAAAGTCTTTAGAATCTTGAGTAGACATTACATAAACAGAAAAATTTTCTGAAGCAGCTGCAAGTACCTCTACCCATTGAGAAGGAACGTAAGCTATTGCAGATTTCTTTTGTCCCTCAATAAGGATAAACTCCATATCGCACGATAAAAAACTGTGACCAGTTTCCATGAATTTCTGTTCAAAAGTGTTGAAGATTCTATTTAAAATAAGATGCTGTATAAGGGCTATCATTTTCCAGTTATTATTCTGGCCTATGCACCGATCTGACCACATAATTAAGTTCCCGGTTGTGTTCTCCGGTAAAGGTGTAAAATGATAAGTCACACAATCCAATTTCTGCAGAGCCTTTAGTCTCATCCCAAAGAAACATCATTGCTTTGTTTTTTCCTTGGTTATAAATACACAAGTTGTAGCAGGACAACAATCCCTGATAGAAAACATCATCATGCGTCAGAGTAGGGGAATAGAGGACCTGTTCTAAATCAACACAGAGAACAATGGTTTCTTGTTAACTTCACCTATGTTTTTATCATTTCCAGTGTTATGTATGCACTATCGGCTCTATTATGATGTAACCTACTCTCGATTTCTATTTTATTTAGCAAATTTGGATCATCAGTAATATTTAAGAAAAGAGAGTCACAGAATTTACATGTGTCTGATCGAAGAATACCAAACTTTAAATCAAACCTTGAATTAAAAATGCCCTGATAATAATGTAAACTAACTTTTGTATTGGGATACCTTTTCGTAAAAAAGTTCCATATTTTTTGAACACTCAAATCAGGGGATAAACACTGTTGATAGTAAGCTATCATTCCTAAAATAGTGTTTATCCTGAAAAGGAAAAGAAGCAATATGGCTCATAACAAGAGCTCTACTTTCCTCAGGAATCCGATTTGGTGGATTGTCATGAGTGCCATGACTGTCATTCAATGGTTTGTTAAACTTATTTTTTTTTATTAACATTTGAACTCCACAAGGAGTTATCTGGTAAATATGACATGGAGTCTTTCTGCAAACTCTAAGCGCTTTTTCTAAAATACTCTACAGCATAGTGTCTTTTAGAATAGTTTTTACTGATCCGGCGCCGCTTTATGTCACTAATCGCCAGACAAACCATATTAAGATACGATGTTTGGGTGTTATAGTTTAGTTTGTAGAATTCCTTGAATATAGAGACTTTGTCTTCATCCTGAATTTTCCCACGCTTATATTGGGAGCTCTTCCCTAAAATCAAAACAACCTTTGAAATATTCTGCTTAGAAAAGGGCTTTTTAAAGAAAAAAAATATTGACAGTACTGTGAGTTAACAACTTAATGTTAAAAATATCGTATTTTAGATCATTGTATTGATATAGCCGATTAAATTCTGCAATGTAAACAAGGTGTTTAGAATGTTACTGCACTCAACTCAAGTGGAGGAAGTTTTCTTAGCTTAAGTTTCTTTTCTCTGTCTAGTAAGGTTCTCCTGCATTTCTAGCACCCTTATGTATATTACTAGTTCACTTTGAATGTTGACCTCTTTTTACTATGATTCAACCGATTTACATCGGATCGAGTCAAGCAAATACAAGACGAACTCGACATACTCAAACACAAAACTACCCTCCACTTGTTTACGATATCGTATAGAAACTTTCTGAATGAAAAACATGATTTTAAAAAAGTGTGTCACTTAAAACGTTACTGACGGACCCTATTTAATTGTTCCCCTTCTGGGTCTGTATCCAAATTGTCTGGGATGCAGTCTCTTCTCAGCCTCTAAATTCCGCACAAGTCTATTGCTAACAATCCCCATTTCAATAAATTGATTTTTCTACTTTTGTTTAATATTATATACAAATTAATTTATATTAACAAATAAAAACAATGATGACAGTAAGTAAACATTTTGAAATAAGAGCCGTATTAAGATTTCAGTTTTACTTACCCTCAATAAATTTAATAAAAAAATGTGTTTGATGATAAAATTGTCTTGAAAACATAGTTTTGCTATAGTAGGTCTTGGTCACTAAATACTATGATGTTATTTGTTCTTAGTTATTCATTATTATTCTCTTGGTTTATTGTTATTGATTTATTTGACAAATAAATTGTTGTTTACTGTGTACTTTCATTATAACTGGATTGGTTGTGTCGTTGTGTAATAAAATACCAGTATATTAAGGTAATATGAAGTACAATATTCAGGTAAAATTAATTTGAGCGAGTAAATAAAGAAATTAATTAAAATATCCATTCACATTTTGAGGTCTTTTCTATTATACGACCGCATGGCTCAAAATATTTTCTATGGAAATTAGAACACTAATTATTGCTACATATTGCTTTGGCAATATAGCCTAGAATTAGGTATGAGTGCAGGTTCAATAACCGATTGGAAAAATTATTTAAGAGAAATATGTGTACATTCCATTCTTAATAATAAAACGAAAATGGGCGGTGTAAATAAAACTGTTGAAATTGACGAGTCGTGTTTTACGAAAAGAAAAAATAATATAGGCCGAGTTTATCCTCAACAATGGGTTTGGTGGGATCTGTAGGGAGGATAAAAAGTGCTTCCAGTACACTGTACCAAACAGATAAGCTGAAATGCTACTTACTACTATAAAAGATTATATTGAGCCGGGAACTACTATCATTTCAGATATGTGGAAATCTTACAGTGGCATAACAAGTATACCTGACATGAAGTATATACATCTTACAGTTAATCATTCTAAAAACTTTGTTGACCACATAAGCGGAGGTCATACCCAAAGAATAGAATCATTGTGGTCCTCTGAGAGTGTGAACCAGTAGACACTTAATCGACTCTTACTTGTGTGAGTTTCTTTGGCGAAAACATAACCAAGGAAATGATCTCTTCGAACAAATTATCGAGGATATTAAAGTATTTTGGCCACCAGAAGCCTGAATATCGTATCAATGTTTAATTTTAATAAATTCAAGAAATAAATGTGTGTGCTAAATGTTCTTTATAACTGTATGAAGCAACTGTGGGGTAATGTTTATTTTTAAATAAATAAAACCTCTAAACCACAAATAACATTTATTTAAACCTTATGTACATTTCGATTGCTCAGCAATCATCTTCAGAGGTATTTACAAAATACAACTCTGTATTTACAGTTGTATTTTTTAAATACCTCTGAAGATGATTGCTGAGCAATCGAAATGTACATAAGGCTTAAGTAAATGTTATTTGTGGTTTAGAGGTTTTATTTATTTAAAAATAAATGTTCTTTGTTTATGTATTTTGAGAAATAAAGTGTATTACTATTTTTGGTAAAAAACCTGTCTAAAACCTTTCATTTTATGGCTAATGTTATCAGTTGAGGTAAGAAAAAAAGCTTTTATATTACTATGTTTTCATAGAAAATATTTTGAGCCATGCGGTCGTATAATAGAAAAGACCCACATTTTGTAGGGATTATCTACTAGTTGCCTCTTTAGAACTACTCCAGAGTTACTCATTTAAAATTACTCCAGAAATACTGTATTGTTCTTACCCCAGCATTTGCTATTTTTTTATACAATTTAAAAAAATAAATTTTTGATATTTTTGTATAAAACTCCCTCAAGGTTTTATATAATATCCTTTCTCAAAGACATAGAGGCCTGAGATCCTTGTTTTCTGATAAGGTTCTGGTTTTGCCTCTGATGTGTTTGATTCCTGGTCTTGCCTTAGTCACCAGAATCTGAATTGACAATATTGAGGTTTAAATTAAAGTTTTCTCTGAACTGATGCCTAAAATGGTCTTTATTCAAAAAAGTGATGATCAAAACTTATAAGAAATTTGTGAAATAAGTAATAAATGTGATTTCAGGAATGATAGAAACATTGTGATGCATTCTTGCTCAATTTAAAAATTAATAATTGTTTGAGAACAAGATTGATAATGATACTGGTTAAATATATATTTTTGAATTATTTCTTTCAGAGAAAATTTGAAAATCTTTCAGAGAAAATTGAAGATATAAAGATATGATCTAACAAAATGGTCCAAAAATGTGGTCTTAGAGATTAATCTAAAGAGATTTGCTTCCTTCCTGTGCTTTTTATTTAGAGAAGTAGAGGAAATTTAATTTGTATAGTTTTTGTAATGATTGAATTTTAAAGTTTGGCCCTGTGTATCTATTGATTCCAAACCTAGTCATGTTCATTGTATTATTTTTTAAAATTTTAATAGTAAATTTCAGTTTTTATGAATTTTACAATTGTTTTGTTATTTCTCCAATTATTCTACATGTTCTACTTATTATATATTTCACTAGCGTTACCCAACGCACGTTGCTGAGCCCGAAATCATAATTTTTGCAATAAGAAAAGCAAATCAAACATCTAAATAATTTTATTTAATTTACTGCAATGCTAGAGGATAGGGCATGTTTTTCTTCATTTCATTAGGCGTATAAAGATACAAATTTTAGGTGTCCCAACACGTGAGAACGCATCATATAATTATCCATGGTAAAAGCTCGAATGTTCCAAATTTATTCCAGCAATGGTCAATTATTGTCCTTGTGCCTTGTTTATGGCTATTGCGAATGCAAGTCGCAAAGGAAATTGTAGTTGTTTGAAATCAGTAGGTAGATCTGATGAAATTTTCAGTATTCATGGAATTAAGACCATATCTCCTTTGAACTTGCCACCTCTGATTTCTGCCTGGATCAAGTTAGGTGTCAGTTTTTTTGTGGTAATTCTGGTTCCGTTGCACAGCTCTGGTCGATTAACATTTTGTAACAATATTATCGGCAATCCTAATTTTAATATCAATAAGTGTGATAGGAATAATTGTACATAGAATTTAGCAATGGGGATGGATCTGAACCAAACTGCGGGACTACAAAAAATGCAGAAGGGGAGTGCTTTAGTATCTCGAAGATTATTTAATAATTTGTTGCTATCTAAGTCAGAAATTGCAATCATTTCTAGAGTTCTTACTTGACTAAGAGATACGTAAGCTTGACCTTTGGCAAATAATTATTGAAAATTTGTATGGATACATATTGGCAATTTTGCCAATATAGTCAATAGGATGAAACAAAATTTGATTATAACAGATAGGATTAGAGATCATACCTCTGAAAATAAAGAATAAAAAGAACCGACAAATAAAAAAACTCAAATATATAATTTTTACTTACTAAAAAGTAAAAAATAATTTTCTAATAATGAAAACGTAATTTATCATAAGCTTATTACCCCCAAATTTTGAAGTTGGCGCTGAATTCTGTCCTTGGACTCAAATTTAACATATTGAACGTGACAAATAAAAGGATTTTATATAATGTTGGAGAATCTTAGCAAATAGATTAACAAATACTATGATTTAAACATAGGCTATTCAATCATTTCTTCTACAGAATTATTTTATAGATATAAGAAATTTATTAAATGTATGATTCAAAGGATTTAAGGAGATATTATCTCTTATATTTATAACCATCTACTTTATAATCACATTCCATGTAAATCATTCAAAGAAGGTTATCTATATATAAGGCAATCTGTATATCTGAACAAAAAATATGCAATCACATATTTTTTATTGGGCAAAATCTCATATTGTGTGGTCTTTGCCGAGAACAAAGATCAATTATCTTGGCATACTCTCATAATATCAAACAAAAAATTTTTGTTTCGTGAGAAAACTATGGTTTGCTATAATTAATCATGAGAAATCAACCAATCAAAAAGTTGATTGTTTGGGAAATGTTTGGAATGGATTTGATGGATTAGCAAAAACCAAGGTATGATTGTGGCCTCGACTTCAACATTTTAATTAATCACTTAAACAATAGTTTATGACCATCCGAACTTTAAATTTTGTAAATTTGTTCAAACTTACTGAGACAGAACGTTTTCGATCGCTATGTGACTGTTTTCATCAGTGTTTTCTGCTTGGAGATGTCAAATTTCAAATAACAGGATACAAAATAGCATACAAAACTAATAACAAGTTACAATACAAAATACAACACTACACCACCAACAAAGATAAACTACAAGCACCAGGCGTATACAAACTAAACTGCAATAAATGTAACAAATTCTACATTGGACAAACAGGTCCATGCTTTAAGTAAAGAGTCGAGGAACACAAACAGAACACCAACACAATATTTTACAATCACAAAAGAAACAAGAGACAAATACACAGACATTTACCATAATCTAGAAATCCTACACATCAACAAAAAAAGACCACATCTCAAGACACTAGAACAATATGAAATTTACAGACATACTAAAAATACAAAGTACAAAAATATTAAACAAATAAACACAATACAAACCACACATACTCTTTGATACTATCGAAAACCTGCCTTTAAAACCGTCACCGCTTGACCCAACATCTCCAAGCAGAAGACACTGATGAAGATCGCCACATAGCGATCGAAAATGTTCTGTCTCAGTAAGTTTTAACAAATTTACAAAATTTAAAGTTTGGATAGTCATAGACTATTGTTAAAGTGATTAATTAAGATTCACCGAATGTAATGGACTACAAAATTCAAGAATTCAACATTTTGTTGGTAATAAGGTTATGATAATATGATTTAGTTATCAGACAATTATTTCTTACCTTTTAGTAAGTAAAAATTATGTAACTGGTCCTTTTTTTTAAATCGAATGTTTTTTTTAAAAAAGTTTTATTTTTAAGATTTGTAGTACTACAACTAATTTGAAAATAGTAGAATATAAGAATTTAATATAAAGTATAAAGTCCCTTTTGGTTTGATAATCTGTTGTCATAGAGAGTAACTTTTAATGTTTTCTTCAGATAATTTGAAATGAAGAGAATTTTAGTGAAATTTATTGTGATGACGAAAATTATGATGACAAAATTTTAACATTATTATTAAATTAATTAACAACTTCTCTAACATCTTTAAGTAATTTTATGAAAATTTTATAGAGAGAAAAGATTTTTGATGACACTAGTTGATCAAAAACATGTTTCCTCTAGTAAGTTTTCTATAAATTTAATTAAACTATAAGTTGGCAAGTCATTAATTATTTTAATAATAGATTTTTTATTACACAATATCAAGAGCACAGTGGTACAATATATTACAATAAAAATATTGAAGTCATCATTCTAGTTTGTAACTTCTTGTGTGCTAGATTGTGTTTTGTAACAAGACCCTCTGATGATGATGACATGGTCATCGAAATGTACATAAGGGTTTAATCTTAAGTAACTTGTTTTATTTGTTATTTTTGATTATTTTTGTGGTATTGGGGTTCTTTTCAATATTTTTATTGTAAGATTTTTTATTGTTAAATATCAAGAGTCATTTTCATATTTGGATTGGTTTTCTGTTTGACGGGACCTACATATTAATTTCCAATTTATCAAAATCACATATCAAAAACTTTATGGTAAATTTGATAACAGGCAATTAATGCAACAAACAATATGAAATAACTTTAACGGATTTTGCTGATGAAGATCGGCACATAGTGATCGAAAACGTTCTGTCTCAGTAAATTTTAACAAATTTACAAAATTTTAATTTCGGATAGTTATAAACTATTGTTTAAGTGATTAAAAAATATAGCATTTGCATTTTAGCACCTATAGATTACTTTTTACAGACATATAAATTAAAGTAACTATTAGTAATCCAAAATAGCAATTTTTCAAATTATATTTTCTGCAGAGAATTTATTTTTACACTAGACAACATAACCACTATCAGTGCCAAAAGCATTATTGGCAAAGATATATCACAGAACCTAACTTAGTGTGTCATTGGCCTTATCTTAATTGTAGTTTAATGGTTGCAATTGTCTTTTGTACTTTATCAAGCATTTGATCTGTTAAAAAAAAAAAAAAACTGTAAACAGTGTATATATTTTACCAAATAAGTGTCAAATTTCCTCTCTTAGCATCATATCTATTTCTCTTTTTTATTCTCAATCTCAAATTCTCAAAGGTGTTTTATTTCACATTTTAGAAATATTGATTTTATAATTTAAAAATCTCATTTTGTAATAAACTGAACATAAAAAACTTTAAAAAGGTTTATTGTTATTAAAAGCTACTGAATTAAACATTTAATAATACTCATGTGGAGAGCCTAAACTAGATGAGTAAAAAATACAAAGCACCAGAAATTTCTCTTAAACATTTTAAATAATATTTTCTACAACAGTTTCTATCCATATATTGAATGGAGTTTTGTAGAAACTTACAAAGACTAATTTCTTTATATTTTAACCCCTGATAACATTACATTGTACACACATATATTAAAGTATATTAAAAACGTTTTTCAGGAAATCAAACAAAAATTATGTCTTTGTGGTACAGGAAATTAGGCGGGAATCGCCTTCTAGGGTTAAGTTACTGGTACAAATAAAAATAGACCTCTACAATATAATACTCAAAGGTTTAAAGAGTGAATTTAACAACTACAGTGTTGTATTGTACCTAAATTTATGGTATTGCATTTCTTTGTATTACGATGTAAGTAGACATATTCTGTTCAAATATTGTATTGCAAATTATTGCAAAAAATTTGTAAATAAAATATTTTTGAATAATAACCATTTTCTTATCAATTGAAAACTATTTTCTGCTTCTTTATGAACAATCACACTATAACAAATCTTATATACAGGCTGGTGTCTCGTGTAGCTCTTAATATGACAAAGTATAATTACTAATTGCCCGGAGCATAACAGTATACTTTACCAACTTACTATACGCTTGATGATGAATGATCTTAATGAGATTATTGGAATTAATGTATGAGAATAATTCATGAACTGGAAACCCTTAGAATGCCAGTTGACTTAATTTTAAAAAATTAAGCTATTGTCACAGAAGCAAGGTTATAGAGTTAGTTACTTACAATGGTGGTGTTGTCCAAAATTGTTTTTATAAAGATACACCTAAATAAAGATGAGGTGGGAAACTTGAAGATGAAGTTGTGTAAGCTATACTTCAATTCCTGGAACTCGTAAAAAGCAAATAATTTGTAGTAACACTAAACAAATATATGGAGGGTTCAGAGCAATAACGAACCAAGTCCATTTTATGTAATTTTTGAGCTAGTGATAGTAGGGTATGTGAAAAATCATCCTTTATTTAGTGCAATATCAAACCAAGTCCAAAGTTCCACAATTTGCCGCCAGAATGCGCTAGTTTGGTCATGCACTGACTGATAAGCAACGAAGCTTCACAGCAATAAAGAACCAACTCCATTAGTCCTAGAATCTCTCACAGTTTCCTGTTTAGTTTTGCTCAGCATGGATGATGAATGGACACCAGACAGTGATGAAGGTACGTGTAAGAACATATTATAATCATCAGTTTAACTTCAGTCACCAATCAATTTTGTTATATTCATTCCTTTCCAACCAAAACCGAAACATTAAAATATCTCTAAAGATGTTGAGGTATGTAACCGACCCAAACATTACAGTTAGTTGTATTGATTTAATGTACATGGTTCCAGGTCATTCGTATCTTCCTAATGATACTGATTTTGGAATGATAGAAAGAACAAGTCAAAAAAACTTCCAAATCTATGTACCAGAGGACTGGGTAGATGTAATAAAATTTGCGTAACGTAAGAATCCTCGTTTCGAGGTTCATTGTATGAAGAGGGAAGAGTTTCTAAGTACCAAAGAACTGGAAGAGAATGTAGGAAACAGAAAAGTTGGAATTGTCGATGAACCGGTTAGCTGGCTAAACATTAGGTGGATGAAATTTGTAAAAGGAGAACCTTTTACTATTAACTTCAAACATTCGTTTGATGAGAAAGAACCCTTCAGAGTGTTGGATATAAAACAGAGGATGCCAGCCAAACCAAGGAAAAATGCCAAAATTAGAAAATGAATAAACTTAAAATCCCTTCTTGAAGTTCAACAAAGTCCTCTCTACCCACATGACATTACTGTTAAAAGTAGCAAAAAAATCAGATATGGCTGACCTTTTGCCATTCATCCTACCCATTCACCACCAGTACTTCAGAAACCTACCCCAAGAGATTGGTACTAGAAGTCGAGGTTTGCAATCAGCTGATGGTGACAACTTTGATGAAGATGACGATGAAATTTTTTACTTGTAAATAATTTTAAAAACCTTTGAACAATTGAATATTCAACATTTTAAGTTTCAATTAATATAATAAAATATGTATTTTAACATCAATTAAAAATGTTGTGCTTTCTTTCAATAAACCATATACATGAGATAAGAATTTTAAGTACTAATGCAAAGAAAAGTCTGAACAACAAACCAAGTCCAGCAGTTCAGTGCAATAATAAACCAACTCCACAAAAAACTTTTTGGTTAATAATTAAAAATATAAATTTCAATATAAATCAAACTTAGCCTAGATCCTTATTTAAGTTAGAATGTTCTAAACATATATAGCAAAAATGAAATATATACTGTTATAAATAAGTTACTTTGAACTAAGTTTTCTCCCATTTCAGATTTTTGGACTTGGTTTGTTATTGCATAGAACCCTCCATATTACAGTTTACAAAATGCCACTTGGTTTATATGCACTGAACACTCAAAATGTTTATATATTCTGTGTTTATACAAGCAACCAAGTACTAAAACTAACAATTTAAAATGGCGTTTTTTTAAAATTAGTTGTATGTGATCTGTCATTAGCCTATAAAAAAAATTTAAAATAGTGTGGTTATGAAGATCAAAAGGGTGGGTTTTTCGGTTAATTAGAACAAGTAAAACAATGCTGGCAAACATCCCATGAGGTACACATTTTGTCTTATTATGTCTTTAGCAGAACTCAAATGGATTGATTATGGCAAAGAGCTTCTAATTCAGATTCATACTCAAGAAAGCAAGGGTTTTGGTGACTGAAAAAGGGAGGTTAAGATTAAACACAAATAATTTAATGAGATTTACATAGACATACGTGGATTTAGCTAAGGCATGACAAGGATATTTGTACATTCATTCAGACACAAAGTTCCAGCTGATCAATATAATGAGTGAAATGGGTTAGCAGAAGACATAATGATAAAATCAGCTGATGAAACAACAATTACAGGAGGGAAACAATTTGGAAAATGCATGTGTGTTAACAAAATGAGAAAGTCTTAACAAGTGTCACCATTTAATTTAGTTAAAGCTGCATCTGACAGGCTCTTTTTACTGCTTGGGCACAACTTCGTTAAAACCTTACAGTTGCTATTCTAGTAATGGGAAGTCTTATTCTATCATTTGTTTTTTATTAACTTAATTATATTAAAATACAAAATATATTTTAAAGGTGTTATGTCTTTTAAAATTCAACCCAAATTTTGCTGAAATGAAATTTCAAAAGTAGAAGGGTTGGGAAAAATAAAAATTAAAAAATCCAAGATATAAAAGTTAACAATTTTTTTTAACACATAAAACTGTCACAAATTTACTTTTAAAAAAATTTGTTACTAATTAAAAAAAAGTAATTAATATGTTGGATAACATTTTATATTATAAAATATAATGTTGTATTAACAGCATTGTATGTTATAAGTTATATTAACATAATTTATATTAAGTTGAAGTGAATAAGATTTTCTCCAAGAAAAATAAATTTGATATAATTTCATTATATGTCATGTATGAAAGTTTATATAATATATTTATTTTAGCAAAAGAAAATTTATTTTCATTTTATTGGCTTATACATTTATTTAAAAAGAACAAAACTTTTTCAGGTCTTTTCAAACTTTTATATGCGATACAAATATAAAATATTTTAATAATATTTAGAATTGCTTTTATAAAATGTCAATAGAACAGAAATAAGTACAGTAGAGTCTCAATAATTCAAGCTAGATGGGGTCGAGACCTTGAATTATTGAAAACTAGGATTACACGGATATACGTTACTATGCATTTGAAAAAAATAAAGAGTTTTAAGGAACTCAAATACTACAATTAAAAATTTAATAAATAAGTTTATAGAAGTTTATATGAATATAAAAACCCGCAAAGCTTCTTGGAAACCCGACTCATTTCCTTTGAATACTGTATTGGTAAAAACATTTCTTGGAAGCCCGATTCATTTCCTATGCATAGCGTATTGATATAATCATTTCTTGGAAGCCCTACTCATTTTCTATGCACACTGTATTAATAGAAACATTTTTCGGAAGCCTGACTCATTTTCTTTGCATAACGTATGGCTATGAACATTTCTTGGAAGCCCTAATCCTTTCTTTTGCATACCATATGCCTATAAGCATTTCTTGGAAGCCGTACTCATTTCCTTTGCATACCATATGGCTATAAACATTTCTTGGAAACCCGACTCATTTCCTTCGCCTATCGGTTGGGTATAAATATTTCTTAGAAGCCAGACTCATTTCTTTTGCATACTGCATGATCATAAACATTTCTTGGAAGCCCAACTCATCATTTTCTTTCATATAGATGAAATAAGATCGAATTTAACAGAAGCTTGAAATATCGGGCTGTATTATCTTTGTACAGTTTTTAGCTCATACACACAATTCCTACTATAATTTATAACACTTTAAAAACAACTATTTTAATGTAAAATCAATAATAAATCTGTATAAACTGCAAATTTTCATAACCTTACGAGCAAGGAACAACACTAACATCCAGATGCCAATGGCCCTCTCCAAATCAAGCTGGTTAGACAATTAACAATATATCAAAGCTTTGAAGCTAAATATAACATAATAAACTACCAGAAATAAGCCATCACTGTAACTGCCAATAATATAGATTCAAATTTTGCCAAGTTCTGAAATTAATACATACATACACACACACACATATATATATATATATATATATATATATATATATATATATATATATATATATATATAATCTAAAAATATGAAGAAAAAACTAACAACTATTTAGTAATAATTGCCAGTATAGAATTTACGATTACAATATTCAGTTTAAAATTTGGTTTGACGATAGGGAATAAGAAAACATATCAAATAACAGCTGTTCTTGTATACAAAGAAATTCACTATTCTAGGAGTAGCTAGCTTCTTTCCCCATAAAATGTCACTGTAAATAAGCGTATTTCTCATATTAGTTAAGCAGATAAGGATTTTACAATTTGAAGCTAAAAGTATTATTTTACTGTGCTATAATTCAGTGCTGTAATTTAAATTATATACGAAAGTAAACAGTGGAATCTTACAAATATATATCAATTTAATTGAATAGAATTTTCATTGTTAAACACAATTCCAAACAACTAGTACCTAGTAGTTTACCAATGGAGTGGTGTATTAAAACAACAAGTCACCACTCATTTGCCAGACGAAGGTTTAATTAAAAAGTGTCTCAATTTCAATTTATTAATTACTCCAAATAATCAGGTTTATATTGAAATTTCACCAGAATATTTGTAGTACATAAAGCTTATTTTTCCAAATACCCAAACTCTTTTCCGCTGCTCCAGACTTTTTTCCCAGATATCTATTCTTTAACATCAGTTAACATTTCTGTTTATGTTCACTAACATATTTCTGTTTTTTACTTAGATCTAAGAGCTTGTAGGGGCAAAACCCCTATTCATTTTGAAACATTTTAAACTTTTGTACGATAATTTTATTTTTTAATACAAATTAAATTTAATATAATTCAAGTTTTTTATAAAATTTCCTTATAAACTATATTTATACCCTTAGCATTTAATACTGTTAAAACATTTGTTTACAAATCATAATTTTCTATTGCAATGTATAAACATAACCTGCTTTTATACTGTTAAAATATTTGTTTGTTTACTAATCTGTTTATCATTGCAATGTATTTCTTATGGAGACTTTTGGTAACTTCATGTTTCTCAAAACTCTATAAATAGTGTAAATTGAGAAAAGCCTATATTTTCCCCTGTTTCTTCGTGCCAATAACTTTAATTTGACCAATCTCCCAGCTATTTAGGACCTTCCAAGCTCCCACAAATTTTTCTCTCAAAATTCGGCTTACGAAATTATATGGATGTACCAACATATTATTGCAACGAAATATTGTCCTATTTCTTAGTAATATTAATAAATTTGTCTAGTCATAACTAGCATGAAATATATCAAAGCTCAATACATTTCCCTTTATATTATGTGAGCGTTCTAATGATATTTCATCGTTACATGGATTAGGGGATAAAGGAAACAAACAGCAATTACATGTTTCACTAATGATATTTATTTGTGATTCAGTTACTGTTCCAAGTTGTGTAGCCATTGGAATAAACCAATGAATAAATAACATCTGATCTTACATTTGTTTAAAATGGACAGTGAACAACAAAAGTCAAAGAATTTCTCAAAACCACATTATAAGTTATCCAGCAGCGTCTGTAATGTTAGTATAATACAGTTTTAAATTTCAGATAATGAATTATCACAAAGCATACGTGTTTCTGAAAGCAAAATATTAAGAAAACATTCTTATCTGCTGCAAAAATTACAGTAATTTACAATGAACTAATTTCCTTGTTTTGTTCTAATCTTTCCTTGTTTAACATGGTTTTTTAAAATTTAAAGGCATTGTATATATTGAAAGCATGAAGTATTTTAAAAAGTAAAATAGTACTTTTTTGTATATGTTAGGTAAAATAAGAATTTATCAAAAACATTTACGTAAAGAAGCTGGTGTCAAGTAAGTCAAGATTTTAGTTCAGTTGAAAATACAATATTTTTTTATAATTGTAGAATTACAAACAATAAAATAACTTAAGTAAATTTAGATGTTTTTCTTTAAAAGAATTTTAGAGAGAGGCTGGAGCAATTAAGACATTATAATTCTCATTGACTAATGAAGAAGATGAAATGTTGCCATTTGTTTTGATTGGTTGAAAAATGTTTTTAACAAAGACTTAATGAACTGTTGAATGGTTGAGAAATTTCTTTCCACTTTTCTTTAAAAGAAAAACTGCTTAATGTGTTCTATAACAAACTGTTGACCTTTGGTTTCTACCAAAACAATGGACATTTTATGACACATGATGTCTGAGGATGCTAACTCATTAGGCAAATGAACATAATGGTTTATGTGAATAAAAACTTGTTTCTTACCTAAGGTTTAAATTAGGGAAGTGTCGAAAAATAATTTTGTTTAGGCTCTCAATAATCAGTTTTTTTGTTTAGTACCTCCTTTGTAAGGGGGGGGGGGTGTTACTGGAGCCGACTGATTAGGGTGCATCTCAATATAATAATAAGGCACAAGGGGTGTTGTCTAGATAGGAGAATATCATTGGGAGAATAATCTGGTGAGTATGATAGGTGGGGCAAATTATTATTTTTAGTGAGCCATGAGAAAGTATTGTGGTGCGGAAGCTAGTTTTGTTTATACAGAAACTTATGACGTTTTAGCCTCACAATTTTCCCTCAAAAATCCAAAAACATAGTAATAAAATTTTTCAGTTTTCTCTAACACTAGCTGGCACTAACACTGAGTGAAAAAAGCCTTAGATGTTGAAAAACAATGAGATTTTTTTTGTTGTACTTTTAACTTGCCATGCTTGACTAACCCTTAGCACTCAGATTTTTTAAAATTCTTTGCTTCCCCACTTGTAATTAAATTGAGACAAATTCCTCACCTGCAAGTTACATTATTGTTTATGGGAAACTTTGTTTTCTCTTGCATGATTTTAGTCAACTAAGCTATTTTTATTTACTAATATAGTATGTATATGATTTTATTATCTTATCTGTAGTTTTGCAGAATATGACCTTTCAAAACAGTCTCCCAGATGAAGTCCTGGTTTTCTGTTGCATGTTTTGCAGTAAAAAAAACTGTTTTCCTTTTCCCTCCTTTTATCTTCCTGTTACTGCAAACTGCACAATCCTTAGAGTTACTTTTATCATTGGAATAAATTAAATGTAATTTCCCATTCAGTCTCTCTTCCTTGTCAGTAGTTGATGGCCGACCCCTCTTACTACACTGGTTATTCCTGATATCACCAACGAGTTCCCTCACCAAGTTTTGGCAAAACCATTTTTGCTTTACGAGATTTTCTCTCCTTTCCTTTTTTTTTTTTTTTTTGTTATTATAGATAATAAAACTGTTTACTACAGCTACATCTAATAGCCAGAAAAGAATTTTTCTTCACCATTTATTTGTTTATCTCGTAAAACTGTACGGTTCATTATAGTGATCAGCTAAATCTACACCACCTATAAACTGGTTGTATTTACAAATAACTGTTGGTCTAGCTTTTTTGTTTATGAACTGAACTACATTCTGATAAATCAGGAACAAGTAAAAGGTCAGGAATTTCCTAATCACAGCAGACTGTAACCTACTTGCAGCTTACAATGTAGCGGCAAACTAGTTTTTGTGATGACTCACATGTTCGTAAACATTTTCAACTTGGTTCAAATTATTGTAAATACAGTGTAGCACCAAACTGTAAAAGATTGAATGTCGGGGGCTTTGCCACAGATGAGTTATAGGCATTTGAAAATCGTAGCGGGTGACCCCCGACATACGAGTAAACTGCAATATACGTTAAGCAGGGCTCCCCCGATAGTTGACTGCTAAGGATTAAGCCTTGATTGATGATTATGGGTTCTTTCATTGAAATAGTTATTTTTTTTCTAAATTGTAACCATAATTTATCTCCAATTAAGGGCCTAGAGATGAAGTTAGGATGATTTTTCACACTCCCTCTAAGTTCACTGTACACGTCAAAACGTCACTTGTTTCTCCTCCTGACAGAAGAGCCAGAAAATTAACAACAACTTAAAGCAACTGTGGCGTAAATGTTTATATTAATTAAAACAACCTCTCAACACAAATTCAACAAAGGTTGTTTTAATTAATATAGACAGAAAATTAGTTTTGCCAGTACAATGAATTAAATCAATAAATTTTGGCATGCCATTTTCATTGATATTTCTTTTCAGTCTCTGTAATACACTTTAGCTAACAGGTATATTGGATTATTTGACAACTGTATTTGTGAATAAAATGTTAAGTTTGTTCAATATTTTCATTTATTTTGTTAGTGGAAGGTCACCCTTTTTCAATCCACACTGTATAGTTTTGGTAGCAAAACTAAAGAGAGAAAATGAAAATAGGGTAGTTCAAATCATTTGCGGTTACACTAAAAGTCCGGAAGACCACCCACGCTTTGTTGGAGCAGTATGGGGTCTGCTTTATTAATAAGAAAAAACACTGAATTTAAGTTTAACACTAAACGTTAATTAAAGAAATAGTTCAATTTTATGAGTGAAGTTAAGTCTACGCCACTTACCATTCCAAGGTATACAGGGTAGTTGAAGAGTTGCTGCGGTTGTCCCAGGCCTGGGTTAAGTCCTGAAGTGATGAACCGTAGCTTGCGAAGAATTGCATAAAACTAAAACTCATTTAAAATTAATTGAAAGTTAAAAGCACTTCAAATAGTCACAACAGAAAATCTTTAATACACACTTGATAGTTCACACACGAAGTTAAAGAATTAATTGTCTGCGGTGTAATGAAGTACCACGCGTTTAACCTAACAAATTACACTTGTACAAGGAAAGCGGTTTAAAATAGTTTTATCGCGGCTAAAGTCGTCAATTTATAGTTAGAACGCATCTAAAACATTAATTGAACATAATCAGTAAGCGGGGTAATAATCAGACGCGGTTTAAACCCGATGTAATCGGCTAAAACACTTGAATAGAAACCAGGAATGCGGCACTAGAAAAGCCATGTTGCAAGAAGTGTGTGTAACTTGAGAGAAGACGGAAATGCTAGCAACAGGTAACTAAATCAGAAAATTAGTCTAAAACCATAGATGAATAGTCTAGATTCGTCTGGTGACTGGATCGTAAAACCTACTTCTTTGCAGTAAAAGAATCCTAGATTCTGGTCGGCAATGAAAGTCTAGTAGGCGGTGGAACTTGAACTGTGATAAACACCAGCTGATTGCTAGGTTATACGAAATAATGAGAATTGTAAACAAACGTGGTCTGTTGAAAGTGAGGTTAAGGATCCTGTACTTAACATACCGCCCACCAAAACGAATGTTTTTAATCCGCCAGGTGGGTAGGGGGCGAAGAACCACTAACGCACCGGAAACCGAGGGTGCCGAAGAAAAAAAAAGTGGCAGGGAAAACGAAGAAAACCAAAAGAATCAAAAGGGGCAAGAGCGCCGAAGAAAGAACCTGTAGGAAAGCGGTGAAGAACTAATGATGAAGCGGAAAGCCGACGAGCTTGTTGACTGGTCTCTTCAGTTGTCCATGTGCAGTCTTGACAGTAGCTACCCTATCGACGTGGTCTGTTCCTGGATGCAATTTGAGGATCCGACCCACAGGCCAATGAAGAGGGTTCGAATGTTCACCAGTTATGAAGACGATTTGATTCTCCTTGAGCGGGGAGGCGTCCTTGTTCCACTTGTGCCGTCGAATTTGTGTGTGTAGGTATTGGGTGGACCAAGTTTTCCAGAAGCGGTTGGACATTTGCTGAAGAGGTGGCGGTTGCTAAAAGGGGTGATTTCGTGGAGACTGATGAACTCTCCCGCCCACCGTGAGCATTCCGGAGGCGTCGACTAGAGGGCGAAGAGACTCGGTGATATGGTTAACACACACCTTCAAAGAAAAATTGTCTGACAAGAAACAAGTCTATAAATTCAAATACCTGTGGGTCTACTACACAAGTATTACAGTAATTTGGTCAATTTTATTAGTCATCACAATGTACACAAATGACCTTTAAAACAAGATAGAAATCAACAAGATAAAAAAAAGATAAGACAAATGTATCCAAACACCACATTTCAATGAATCTCAACACACCTGCACCCTATATGTTATGTTATCATTCACCAGCTTGTCATGGTCAGTATAGTCTGAGAACATTTTAATTTAATTTAATTTGTTGCACAAAGTATAAATTAAATAGCTGTAAAACTAAAAGATACAATTATATTTAATTGTCTCTTAGAAACAGATTTAGAATGTTTAGAAACTTTCCCCAAATTACACTAGGTCAAAACAAAACTAGGTCATTACATCCAACCTTTATTCATTTCAATTTACCAGTATTTGCTTGAATATGATAGTATTTCGACTGAAATCTTTGGAGATTTATGTCACCAAAAATCTATAGTTTAATATAGTGAGTTCCTACCATATGGATATAAATTTAACCATATATGATACAAATAGAAGACTTTTATTGATAGGGAGTATCCTTCGTTTGTTATGGTCAATAGCTTTTCATATTTCATAAACAAAGATACCATTTTAATTTAGATAATAAAAAAACAATCCTGATCACACAAACTAACATAAAACCTACAAATTCTATAGTAACAAAACAAAAATAAACAACACAACATAACTGATGAAACTTAACAATATGAAATATACAAACATATCAAGCTGTACCCAACACCAAATTACATTATAAATTACATACAATTGTTTGACATTGTAATCCCCAGATTCTAAAACAAAATGAATAACATAATATCCTTATTCTAACCCTCCAAAACCTAAAACAACAAAGAGTTTAGTTAGAGTCTGAATTTTCAATGGGCTAAATCTCACAAAACAGCCATCCTCAATAATAAAAAAAGGATAGTATAGGAAATGTCCTGTAAGCTGGCACGTTCGGGACTTGAGGGATGCTGGATTACAAAATATTCCGGATTACAGAATTGAGATCAGAAAAATTGGAAAAAATAAACAACACAGTACAAATAACAAATTTTTATTTTTGAACACTCAAATATGGCTAAACAAAACTAAGTGCACTGTAGTCTAACTCTAGTCTGTGGGGTTGTTCTTGTTGACAATCTTAAACAAATCACGAATGTCGGGTTGGTTTTTAGTTTTCTCCCTTCGTTTTTTAATGAAGTCATTTGTAATGATGAGGAGTTTCATTATTTCAGCATCATTAAACAAACTGCAACATTCAGAAAATTTTATGAAAGTATTCAAGGCATCAGCTGCTTGATTCCAAGTGATGTTGCTTTTTCAACAACAATACGTTGGGATCATTTTGCTGAAAACCAACTATATAGGGCCGAATCAAGTTGTTTTAGTTTGGGTTTTTTAACGTTTGCTTCCAAAAATATTTTTTTAAATTTCTGGTTCATTCATAAATTGTTTCACCTTTTTTTAATTTTTCCAATATCTTGAATTGTAGATGATTCTATGCTGTAATATTTCATTATAACGTGCCTACTCATGCCATTTTCAAGTTTTTTCAAATTTCAGCTTTTGAGCTAAAGTGAGAGTTAGATTTTTTTTTTTTGAAGATAGGTTAACCTTAATGCCCATATCAGTGTCAATAAGAATCTCACAAACACTAAAACACAAAACTAAAATCAACTACGCCCATCCAACATTCAACAAATGTCTAGTCTGAAATTCATGGTACAGTAAAGCAATAGTGGAAACTGAACTGTAGTGAGAGTGGGGCACACAAACCTGAGAAAGGAATGGGCTGTTTCGGAAGTTACAACAAGGCCCATACTTGGCCGAAGGGGAGGCATCGACATACTTACCATATTTTATAGAATTGTAGTTGACATAAAAACATTTTAAGCTACGCCTGTTCTTCGAATTCAAAACATATTCATTTAATCAAACATTGATCACACAATTAAAATGAAATAAATTTTACATCCAATCTGTTTGATATTACAATTGTAATACATACTCCATTATACAATTGTTCCTCTCCAATAAACTGACAATATTGCTTCCCGCAATAAATATTTCACGCAAATGTCGTGCCAGATTATCAACCGGACAGTACTATGCCGGATTGGAGGACGTTTACTGTACTTCTGTAGACATGTGTAACATATCAATATATATATCCAAGTGTTAGTGTAAATTAAGGTTCTGAATTTAACAAGAAACTTCAGTGTCCAAATGATTTATAAAATTTATTCAGTCAAGATATATATTAGAAATTGTTTTTAAAAATTTGAATAATTTGGACGATAAATAAAAACTAACTAAATAAATACTAACTAAATAAAAACTAAGTAAATAAAAAAAACATTTAAAATTACATATCTAAGTAATAATTAAATGTACATTTAGAGATCAAATAAAACTTGTAATATATTTTTATATTCAGTATTGTCGTTATGGTAGATATTAAATAACAGTTTAAATTTAAATATGGTTCAATTTATATACAGTTCAAACTAAATAATTGCAGTATATACTTCAATGAGTATGTCATTAAGTAAATTAGGCAACAAGCACAAGAATAAGTTCAGATTCAACCACAACTTGAAATGACATTCAAGAATAATCAGAAGAACAAGACAAAAAAAGTATTCCCAATTATCTGAGATGAATATACACAGATATATGAATACTGAGAAAAAATTTGTAATTACAAGAGTTAGCCAATTATTTAAGATAAAAATGGAAAAATATGCTTTGGGACAATAATTATTGCAAGAGGTGGAGTGAAAGATGTGCAATACGATGAACAACAACTTACTAAAACAAACAACAACTTACTAAAATAAACAACAACTTACTAAAATAAACAACAACTTAATACAAAGTTTAATTGAGGTTAGAAACGTTCAACACTTGGGGAAAATATTACGGTGTTTTGATGAAATTTGATTTGAAGGAATCATTGCACATAGTGAAAAAGGACAATGGGAGGCTAAGGGAAAACATAGTCTTCATATTTCAAGGATAAAATTTGAATAACTTATTGCTCACCTTGGAGGAATGCATATTAGAAGTTCTCATAATATTAAGATCTAAATAATAAACCACAAAATTAGTCATAGTAAAATTTTAAAATGTAATAGTCTATAGCAGGGGTTCTCAAACTGTGGTACGTAAAAATTTTCAGGAGGTACGCAGGGCAGGTTTATGAAAAATTAAACCATTTTTATTATTGTATGTTTCATAATCAAGCAAAGTAATAATTTAATAATGGAATTTAATTGAATACTTGTGTGGGCGAGTTACCAACATTGAAGACCAGTATAAGAGAATACTTCCCATTAGCAGATAAAAAGTTGTACTGTATCCGTGACCCCTTTTTGTTTGATACTATTGAAACTTTGAGCAACCTGACAACATTCCAGAATGAAAAACTGATTGAACCATCATTGTGATTCGACGTTTAAAATAATATTTCAGTGCTTCGTTGTTAGATTTTCGGATCGGTGTTGAAAAGGAGCACCAAGAACTTTTAAATACTGCTGTAAAGTTCCTTATTGCATTTTCAACTAAATACCAATGTGAGAGTTTTCAAGTTTAACATATCTAAATGGTAAGTATGAAAACATGCTTGATGGATGCAAAATATATCTAGAGCTACATTCATGTTTATTAAAATAAATTAGAAATGTTTACAACTGAATTTTATTCAGCATATTTTTTTGGTGAGAGGTATTTTTCCAGGAATGTTCACTTAATGTCTGCTTTTAAATATTTCACTTTTCCTACTATATTTGAACTATTGTATACTTTATATTTTTCAAAAACATTCCTACTAATAAATTTCGTTTTGTTGTCTTCAATACCTTGATATTTCCACAAAAAGGAAAATTTAGTTTGCATTTGTTTTGGATTCTTGAAATATAATTTTAAATTTAATGCCATATTATCAATGTGTATAAAAGTTGAAATTAAAATTTGCCTTCAGCTTTAAAGCTGCAAACTTCACTTGGTATGTGTTCAAGGAAACTTTAAATTCTTTTAAGCTATAAAGTAGGAACTTTTTTTATGGTATGAGTTGTCGCAACAAGCTTTTAATAAACAAATTAACATAAATATATAATAATTATAAAAATAGTTATAAATTATTCAACATAAGTGTAAAAAGTATAAATATAGTGCTACATAGTTTCGTTGTTAATATTAGATTAATCTAGCCTCAAATACTAAAAAAGTAAAATTCTTAGATAGTTTTTTGATCCAAGAAGTTACCTAATATTAACTTAATTTCTTACTCTAATCTCTTTTTAAATTTTAATAGATTTATACAATAACAAAAATCTGAAACTGGTAATGAATATTTACGCCCATAGATAATGATTAATTAATTCACATAAAAAACAATTCCAGTGGGAACAGGGATATGGGTTTATTTCTAAAACTGAGTGAATAATGAAGTTTTGGCGGTTGAATATCAAAGCTATAACCCATTCTACTGTATAACTCATGGTTCTCTAGACCAGTGGCTCTCAGCCTTTTATGGCCCATCGCCCCCTTTATAAATGTTGACTTCACCCTTCGCCCCCCCTTTTAATTTCACTGTATGTCTAATTTTAATTTGAAGCAAAGTAAATAATAAAGTAGTTCTATTATTTCAAACAATTTTATTACCAATTAAATAACCAAAGCAGTTTTACCAGGTCACTCTTGAATAAAATAAAGCTAATTAAAAATTAAATTTTTTACAGATTTGTGTAAAGAATAAAAATGCGAATTAATTAACTAAGATAATAGTTGTACATTGGAAACAAAGGAGTAGTTGTTTTAACTTTTTAATTGGAATCTGCAAATATTAAGACACAGTGTTGGCAGTTGAAAAAAATGAAAGTTTGAGAACTTTGTTATAGTTTATTTTATATTTTCAATGGCTTCCTTGTGCTTGATGGATTTCAGTTAAAGCTTGAATATCCGGCTCTATGTTCGTCAAGTTTAGATGAAAGTCTCTTTTGAGGTCCAACTTACTTCTTTGATTTCTGAGGAGAGCTGGACAGCGGAGCTAAATCCTTTTTAAATTAAATATGTTGACGGGGACGAGATGATAAATGGTTCATTTTTTCCATACAGTTGTGGATAAGGGTCCATAAGCTTCATCCAGGCTGATTAGTAATAAGCCTGTTTGAAAATGATTTTCTCTTAACAACCATACTTCAAATCTAGAAACTGTCTGCAAAGAGTTATCAAGGTTATCTACATCTTCACACAAGAGTGGATCTGGAATCCATCTGTAATTTGTAACTTTTTCAAGTTTTCAAATCTTCATTCAATGACAGCTTTTATTTGACTTTGCGGTCCCAACAAAGAGCCAAGGAACACACAAATCCACCCAAACAGAACACAGACTCAGCATTCGCCAATCACCTAAAAGAAACAGGATACAAATTACACAGGCATCAAACATAACCTCGAAATCTTACACATAAAAATAAAGGACCACATCTCAACACATCAGAATAATATGAAATTTACAAACACAAAAAAACAAAATACAAACACAATAAACGGACAAACCCAATACAAATCATATATAACTATCAAAAAACTGTCTTTAAAACGGTGACCGTTTAACCTAACAACAACTTGAAGCATAAAATTTAGACACTGATGAAAATTGCCATCGAGTGATCGAAAAGGTTCAGTCTCAGTGCGTTTTTACAAATTTACAAAATAAATGATTAAAGTTCGGATAGTGATAAACTAATGTAAAAGTGATTAATAAGTTTCACCAAACATAATTGGCCTCAAAATACAAGAGATTATTTTTATATTTTTCAAACATATTCGTATTATAAAAGAGGTTGAAACACTACCAAAAATACAGAGACATTTCTATTGATTAGTGTTGATTGGTGAAAGTTGCTGACAAATTCTGTATTTTTTACTTTAGATAGGAAAAATGTTTTGTGATACTAACTGAGAATGATAAGAATGGCAGACTATGATTTATTGACATGAAAGACTCTATCCTTCTTAATATACAACTGTAAACATGTTAGCCAATAAATAATTCTATTTTATGATTACTTGGAGTGGGAGATGATTCTTTCATTACTGTTTGTAGTAGATTCTTTGCACTTCAACATTAGATTGTAATACACAAGTCTCATATATAAAGATATTCGGTTTATAAAAATAAAAAGTAATACATGAAAAATTACAGTATTAATTTTATATAAATTTATGCCTTGAAGGACAATATAATTCTTAGAAGTTATATTATTTTTTATCAACTGAGTCCAATGTTTTGATTTGTTAATTATTCAATAATTTGTAATTTATTAATATTTAATATTATTTAATACCATTTGTTGATTCCATCTTCGCGTGAGCTACTAGTAATCACTAAACACTTTTAAATGTTTTTAAAAAAATCATCTGTATGGATAACCATACAGATCATCCAAAGCCATAACTAGTTACGGTCTAAGTTGACAAAGGGACACATCTCCTGAAACGGCCGTCCTCAACAAGCAAAGTAAGTGCTACTATAGGCAAGTTTAAAACATTTAAAAGTGTTTAGTGATTATTTAATAATAATATTTAAATAGTTTATTTATATTTGATAACAATTCTTAATTTATTGCATGGATTAATATAATGAATGTAGATTAGTAGATCATTTATCCATTACAATTACAGCATCTCTAGATGGCTAAATAAATTTAATCAAAGCTTATTAATTTTAACAAAAGTCTTATTTATTCCAGCTTAATATGATACGATGTACAAATTTTGATTTGTAAATAATCTTACAATGACTCAATACAATACTGATCTTATATAAACAAATAAATTAACCTAATGAATCAATCATAGACTCCCAAGGCTTTTTGTTCTCCTAATACAATCTTAGTTCAATACAAAAGTTAATTTTACTTTTATAATCTCACAGGTCGCTTTATTAGGATCTTTCTTATCGAAATAGTGGTATAATAAAATTTTTTAAAATGATTAAGAATTAAAAACGAATTGTATGTAAAATTATAAAAAATGATTAAGCAAATAAATTTGGATGAAATAGAATAGAATTTATGAAAAGTTTGTTTTACTTATATATTTGAAAATCCTCCAGGTGGTCTTCGCAGTTGATTTAGGGTGTTAATTTGCCACACGTACCTCACTTATTACACAATGATTTTTCATTAACTTTTTACTGCTTTCCATAGTCTTCAATAACATTACTTAAAAAATTCTCTAACACTTCTTAATAGTTATAAGAAAAATCACCTAATTACTCTTCTTATATTCTTTATAAAAACTCTCATTACTTTTATTATTTATTTTATAAAAACAACTTAGTCCCTTTTCCTTTTTAGATATCATTCATTCTATTCTCTCCTATGGTTCTATCAGAGGTCTCTGCTGCTTGGATTTGTCAGTTATTAGAAAGATACACTTTAATGAGTTTCTCGGCATTACTTTCTGACACTTCGGTTAACTTTCTGACACTCTTCTTTACTGAAATAGTTCAATTTCTGAAATTAATTATGCACCCTTATATCACCAGCATATCCCAAACTACTGATCTATAATGCTTAGCTGATATTAAATTTGCTATGTTCTCTTTGTCGGCTTTTGCCTTAACATTTCTAGCAACATAGTTAAGCATTGAATACTAGTTTTCCAATATACTTCCTATCATTTTGTTACACATAATCTTATGATTGATAACATCCCGTTTAAGGTTGACAGACAGTAATTAATTTATTCTTTGTATATTTGCATACCAGTATATAATTACTATATTTGCATACCAGTATATAGATACTATATTTGCAATTTAACATGCAATTGTGAACCAATTATGCTTGCTATGTATTGTGATTAATCAAGTTAAGTTTTTTAAGAATTTAAAACCGTATGTTGATTATCAAGTATAACAAATAATTAATAGTCCACTCTGTAGTCTTGAAATAGAAACACATAAAAGCACTTAACCAATGATATATTTCAACCACACAGTGGTCTTTGTCAATCAAAGAGAAAACACAAAAAGAAATATGAGAGAATGAAATAAAATAAATATAAGTTGTAATCACAGATTGTGTAGAAATCAGATGTCACAGATGCACAGATTAAAGATATATGTATTGTTTCCATGAGCATATGAGTGATTACAGTTTATATAAGTCTGTCAGGGGAAAAGAGATTGGAGACGTCTGATGAGGCTATTAGAAAAAAAAGTGAATGGATTTATCTGATGTTGAGGTTAGGGGATTTTCTGGACTTGGTATACCACCAAGATTTCTACACAATCTGTGATTACAACTTATATTTATTTCATTCTCTCATATTTCTTTTTGTGTTTTCTCTTTGCTTGACAAATACCACTGTGTGGTTGAAATATATCATTGATTAAGTGCTTTTATGTGTTTCTATTTCAAGACTACAGAGTGGACTCTTACCAAGGTAAGTCTGTCAGTCTCCTAGTCCAAAAAATCTAAATAATCTTTATCAACCAAAAATAATTAATAGTGTTAGACCATACTTTAATTACTGGGCATGGCAATTTCTTGCTCTTCAACATATGACTGTAATCACATTTGTGCTGTTTCCCATTAAGAATGACTATGATCTCTAATAGGCCATATACTTAAATTCCTGAGTTTTTGTCAAGCTTTTCTGTATGTTCATTTTTGTAGGCCGAGTTCTAACTTGTCTATCTCCTCCTTCTTTCAAACTAAGAGATCTTTACCTAGACTTTAACCCCACCTACATCTAAATTTGTAAATTTTGTTTATTTTTTAATATGCAAGTTTCTTAGTTTTTAAAATGTCTATTATATTTTTAACAGAAAACAGGCAGTATTATGGTAGGCTGGCAAACAAATATCCTCCTTTGTTACTGGTTGTGTACAGTATTCTGTATAAGTAAGTATATATTATTTTTTGTATCATTTTGATATAAACAAAAGAAATTTTAATTAGTAACAATTTATGAAATTCTTGTTTAGTACAACAACCAGATGATGTAACTAATGGTGCCTATGACATGGACCATAATATCACTAATCTGTGCACGAGAACCTGTGTGACAGGCGCACCTGCTAAAGTCTGCTACTACAAGTTTATTTTGGAACATTACACAGTTTTAGGAGTGTAAGTTTGTTGACACTGATAAAGCTGTAAATAAGAATATAGTGGAACCAGTGATATTTGTTTAAGCATGTGTATATATTCATGCAACCTGACTGATTATAAGATAATGAAATGAAAGAGAATGATATATATTATGCAAAAATTAAGAGAAAACTTTGACATTCAAATCTAATTTTTTTTAATGCTGTTATACTTATTTACCACATTGTCATACTGGTAATTGCATTGTATTTCAGGTAATTGGTATTTCACACTTTTCTTTTTAGTACTAACAAAAGGATCTCGTCATGCCCTAATTCAAAATATCTTAATAATGAAAAAGGTTTTTTATACTTATTTCTTCACTTTTTGTATTGAGAAAAAAAATTAATTATTCCTTATTTATTAACCGTTGAGCGGGCGCGGCGCGGTACCCCGTGCCGCAACATTGAGTAATTCATAAACTGCTGACAAAGGACTCTATTACTTGTACTGAGATCTAGAGTATTCTCTGGTCTTATCTTATGTACATGATTCTAGTTTTGTTCTGTTTTTCCTTCAGTAGTTCATTTGCTATTGAGCTGTGAAGATGACCACTACATTATGCGGGACTCTATTCCACTGCAGGCCTGGAAATGTTGTTACAATTCTTTGCGTTGTGATTAACCTATCCCCTATAATACTGTCTTTATGATAGGATTATGATTCAGTTTGATAATTTTTCTGTGTTATAGAATTATTATTTCTTCATAAATTCTACTTATTGTTGACATTTACTTCAATTCTCGTGAATTATGCTTTTCAAGAATCCAGTAAAATCATGGACTAGTCTACAGGGGAATATTTCCTAACATGCCAGTTAATGAAAGATGATTTGAGAGAACAAGCTAAGATCTCTTTCAAAATTATTGTTCCCTTTCTTGAAAAAATGCAATTGAGGAATAAAATGGGGGAACAAAATAATTCTAGAACTGGACCATTCCCTCCTTGTGGAAAACACAAAAATAATAGAACTAAAGTTCGTTGTACTTCTTGTAAAATATTTGTTTGTAAATCGCACAGTCAATAACCAATTCGATGTTTCGACTGCATTAAGGAAACCGATAGTGAATATTCTAAAATACATAATAGATTATAACTAATCATATTTTAGGTCTAGACAACATATTTAGTAAATTTTGGCTAGGTTTGAAACTAAGAGCTAATTATATTGTATTATTATAATTTCATAATTGTATTATTGTTGATTTGTAACTCATTTATTAGACTCTTATTATAAATAATCATACTATCCATAACATAATTGTTAACTAAATATAGTGTTTAATTATAAACTATATAATATAGTAATAAAATGATTCTTGATAAATATAATTATTGAGCAAAAAACCAATAATGACAAAAATCATACTAAAATAGAAAGAATTGAGGCGTCCTAATGTTAGAGGTACGGAGTACTGCTACAAGCTCGGTTTCATTATATGGAAATCGCTGCATACTCAACGGTTAATCTTGTTTTGACAATACAGTTTCTTTTAACCCGTGTATTATGGGATGTCTTGATAAGTTAGATTTTTGGCAAATGAGTATAATATATTGTCTTGTATTTACAAGTTTTAATGTCTGCATCCAAATGAGGTTGAAAAAACCCAGAAGAGTCCAGGGTAGAGTAACTGGTAACAAACTGACACCTATACTGCATTTATCATTTTCAATCACTTGATATTTGTTAGCATTTCTTTATTATGGCAATAGGCAGCTTTTAGAGAATCTGTAAGAATTTGACATTAATTCTTGGAATCTAGTAGGCTCTAGCTACTGCCTGAGTATGCTGTGACTTTGTTTTTTTATTCTGTGAGTTTTGTTATCTGTTGAATTTGTACTTTTGTTACACTTTTACAATTATAAAACGTGTATCTAACCCCACATTATACCTAGTGAATGCTTCCAAATTTATTACACCAAAAAACATTTATAATTTTTGTAGTACAGAAGAGTCTTGATATTACGAGCTTTCGTTAAATTCGATCTTATTCCTATTTGAGCATATTTTGTCATTTTGAAAGAAAATGATAAGTTGGGCTTCCAAGAAATGTTTATAGTCACATGGTATGCGAAGGAAATGAGTCGGGCTTCAAAGAAATGTTCATATAACGTTCAATAAACTTATTTCGTACATTTTAAAATATTAATATTATTAGGGCTCATTAAAACTCCTTTTTTTATGCATAGGAACATTTTCAGTGTAATTCGAGTTTTCGGTAATTCGAGGGGGTCCCGGTCTCATCTACCTTGAGCTATCAAGACTCTACTGTATACATAAAAAAATCTAAAATTACTGAAAAATATTTGTTTTATTCTATCATCTTTACATATATGTAAGATTTTAAAATTAAATAGAGCTTTAAACTTATCGAAAATTTATTTATACACATTAATTCTGTTACCTATAAATAATTTATATTTGTTGATTCCATCTTCACGTGAGCTACTAGTTATCACTAAACACTTTCAAATGTTTACAAATTTGCCTATATTAGCACTTACTTATGTTTGTTGAGTACGGCCGTTTTGGGAGATGTGTCCTATTGTCAACTCAGACCATAACTGATCTCAAGGTTTATGTAGGTTAGGGTGTTAGGGTGGGGATATTATGGTGGTGTGGGTGTATTTTGTGAGTATTAGGAGTTATGATGTCAAAAAGTGCGTGCGAGTTGTAATGTAATTGTGTATTGAGTATGTGTGTAGGGTGTAGTTTGAAGTGTCTGTATATTTCGTATTGTTCGGTTGTGTAGCGTTGGTTATTTCTGTGTTGTTTATGAAGAATTTGTAGGTTAGATGTTATGTCTATGTAGTCATGTTTTGTGGAGTTGAGATGATCAGCGAAGTTTGATTAGTAGTTATTGTTTTTTAGTGCTTTTATATGTTCTTGGTAATGTGTGTAGAAGGACCTCCCTGTCTGGCCTACGTAAAAAACTGGGGCACGAACTGCAAGTTAGTTTTTAAACTCCAGTCTCATTGTAAGTGTCTTAGATTTTGTTGTTGGGTTTAAATTGTTTATTGAGAGTGTTGTGTGTGGAGTAAGCTATTTTGTAGTTGTATTTTTGTAGTGTGTTGGTTAGATTGTGGGTTTTGGATGATCTGTATGGTAATGATAAGTATTTTATGGGATTGTCCTGTTGTGTGTTTGTATTTTGGTTATTAGCTTTATTTTTTAGTCAGTCGTATAATTTGTCAATCATGGTTGGTTTGTATCCGTTAGTTTGTGCTATATGTTTTATGGTGTTTAACTCCTGGTAGTGTTCTTCTTTGTCTAACGGTGTTTTAAGCAGGTGATATAACATGGTGTTGTAAGCAGCTAGTTTATGTTGGTGTGGGTGGTTTGAGGAACTTTGAATGATCGTATTGGTACTAGTGGGATTTCGGTATATGTTGAATTTATGTGTTTGTTTAATTTTAAGGTCTAGGAAGTTGATAGAGTTTTGTTGTTCTTTTTTGATGGTGTATGTTAGTTTTGGGTGTATGGAATTAAGGTATTTAAGAAATATGTGTGCTCTGCGTATGTTACCTTTGTATAATGTTATGATATCGATAATGTTATGTTTCTGTACCAGTAAATTATGTTATCTGAGTATTTATTGTTGTGTAAAATGTGTTTTGTTCAATATGGTGTTTTACACCATAAATTGTTTGTGTATACATAAGTTACTGGTACAGATACGTCGACGATATCATAACATTATACAAAGGTTACACACACAGAGCACACATATTTCTAAAACACCTTAATTCCATACACCAAAACTAACATGCACCATCGAAACAGAACTACAAAACTCTCTCAACTTCCTAGACCTTACAATTAAATGAACAGACAAACAAACACATAAATTCAACATATACCGAAAACCCACTAGTATCAATACGATCATTCACAGTTCCTCAAACCACCCACACCAACATAAACTAGCTGCTTACAACACCATGATATATCACCTGCTTGAAACACCGTTAGATAAAGAAGAACAATACCAGGAGTTAAACACCATAAAACATATAGCACAAACTAACGGATAAACCCAACAATGATTGACAAATTATACAACCGCCTAAAAAATAAACCTAATAACCAAAATACAAACACAACAGGACAATCCCATAAAATACTTATCAATACCATACAGATCATCCAAAACCCACAATCTAACCAATACACTACGAAAATACAACTACAAAAGAGCTTACTCTACACACAACACTCTCAATAAACAATTTAAACCCAACAACAAAATCGACGACCTTTACAACGCCACTGGAGTTTACAAACTAACTTGCAGTTCGTGCCCCAGTTTGAAAATAAGAGCACTTAATTAATAGTTCTCAAAAGTCGACTCCCAAATATATGAAGTAACGATTCTTGTGTAAGTACATTAAAGTGTAAGTGATATATATATATATATATATATATATATATATATATATATATATATATATATATATATATATAGAACATAAGGGCTGATAATAAAATTGTATTGATAACATCATCATTAATATTTAATAATTTAAACAAACACTCAAAATATGTTTTTAAAACACTCCCTATCAAATTAGATATAATTTATTACTAATTGGTATATTGATATCTAATGTTGATGGGTTTTCATTGTAATGGGTTTAGTCTAATTGTGCGGTTTGCAGCTAAGTACTATAGGAATAATGAGCCACGTATTTAATAAAACATATTTACAAAAACATGTTCTCTGAACTTTGTAATTAAAATAAACTACAGATCTTTGTGTAAAGTGTTTCAAAGAGTCAGTCAGTTTACATCCTTTTTTTATTACCAGTTGTAAAAAAATTGTAATATATTGAAAATTAGATTTTTTGTAACTAATTTATTAATTTCTTCATAGATAAGTTTTTTATGTATTAAAAAACTGATCATACATACTAAGAATATTTGACACATTATACCGAAATGTTTTCCCAGAGCCTGCAAAAACTGTCCTGAAACAAGAGCCGACTGTTCCAATGAACAGTGTGTTACTGCTGATGGTGTGCCAAAGTCAATTCTGACCATCAACCGAAGAATACCAGGACCTTCTATTCAGGTTTTCATTACTGTTGTCACTGTTGTTACATGTTCACATTTTAATATGATATTAAAACAAGGTTTAGTTACACGCCCTAAAATTATATAATTTGTTTCTCTAATAAGATGCAACATAGATCCTGTGGCAAATATACTTGATATTTTTTTTTAGATTGCAATACTCTGTTAGAAAATAGCTTAGCCAGATAACCTAATATTCTATAACTTTTTGCCTGGTATTATTTTATTATTCCTAGTTTCGTTTAATGTTTCTACAAAAGTTCGTTTTCTTTTTTAGAATGTTTTCCTATCTTATCATCACATAAGTCTATTTAGTTAGACTACTTACTAAGGTTTGTTTATTTATAAGACATTTTATACATAGTGTTGCCAATTTTTGTTTGCTTTGACTATGTACTGTAGCTGATTCTGTATTGAAGGCTCAGTGCTGATTTATTTAATTTTGTTATGTTATATAGTTTTTGTATTTTGTGTTTATCTGTGCCTGTTCATTTATCCATTGTTTGTATTATTTAAATTTAGAAATATTAAAATATTTTTGAAAGTGTTTATTATTAAAACTTTTAATTTAAACAAAATAAACTAACTGTTAAATTTGGAGACCATGGGAAAAATAAAAAATTCACCTTATAGCAAGAAATCTATCATTGCAAAAAGAAGGATTTATTATACAGTAGTTCATTGTTAATTTTATATCAAAGTCATGTATATCATTGGATATAAATTGTTTACTATTGTTATAGGTTTGCAAAGGAGATACAATTGTTGTAGATATAATAAATAGGCTGAAGGGCCGAAGTGTTACTATTCATTGGCATGGAATCCATCAAAAGAAAACTCCTCACATGGATGGTGTTCCAATGGTTACACAATGCCCTGTTCTAGAAGGTCAAGAGTTTCGGTATAAATTTAAAGCTGAACGTCCAGGGACTTATTTTTACCACTCACATTCAGGTAATATATTTTGTTCTGGTTAGCTGAAGTAAAATTTTGTATTATAATGTTGTATGTATTCTACAATATATTTTACTTGTTGTATATAAACATCAAAATAGTTTTTTTGCTGTTAGACATTTTAGAAATTATTAAAATTTAAAATTTGCATTATGAAAACTTGTAACAACTGAAATTAAAAGTAAATTTGTTGAAACTTTGTTGAGACATAACTTTTTTAATTTTAACATTATGTCTCAGTAAGTTGTAATCAGTTAACATTAAATTTAAGTAGGAGAATGAAAAAAGCAGTTGATTTGCAACTCATGTATACATATTTTATTTCACTGGCAACATTTTGGAAATTGGTTTATTTCCATCATCAGGCCTAAGTAGGCTACACAATAAACAAATTAGATCATACATAAATTTTAACCATTACTAAAAATTACAGTATCATTTCCTATTAGGTTTGGCACCAAATTAGACAAAATGCTTTTAAAAAATTGTTATAAACACTCAACACTGAGTGTTAGTCATACTAACCTGTTTTCAGTACAGAAAAGATAAATTAAAATGAACTACAATTATCTATTACACCTAATTATGACAGTAATAACGTCAATTTTAATAAAATAATTTTGCAAAAGGATTAAATTTTCCGTCTAAATGGAAGTATTATTGATCAGTATGTAATTAGTTCCAATAAAAAAAATAGAAATTTGATCTCTTTTGGATAAGTTACTGAAGTGCTGAACACTAAACTAAAACCTTCTTCAGAAGCTAAAATCTAAATATTTTTCCAACTTTTCAATTTGTTGATACATTCATTCAGACATCTATGAGGGTGTTTCAATTCTAATATTAAAATAATTACCATTTGTTGATTCCATCTTCGCGTGAGCTACTAGTAATCACTTACAACTTTTTAAAAAATGTTTTAGGCAAGTTAAAACATTTTTTAAAAAGTTGTAATTAAAATAATATGGTTAACCGTGATGTATGATATTTGAAGTACCGTAGTGATCAGCCTCCTGCAAATATACTGCTCTAGTCCAACACTCTTTTGACTCTTTATAATATTCATAATAAGACTGTTTACAAATAGAAAAATATAAAATAGTAATAGAGTACTAATACTTTTAGTAGAACCACCAAGCTAGGAAAAGAATAGTTTTGTACAAAGATATTTCAAAAACCACAAAATGTCTCGCGATAATTCAAACATTGCCGGGTATTGCTCTGCTTTGGGTTATGGCGCCAAGAGTGTTGCTCTGACGGTGGATTGATTATTGTCATTGCCAATTGGCATGCAAAGGATTAATAGAAAAGAAATAAACATTTGTTGATATTTAATCATCATCGTTATTTAATCCCAGAAAAGGATTCTTTGAAAGCATTTTGGCTTTGAATGAAGACTATAAATTAGGAATATTTATTTAAACTTGATTTGACCAATACAAAATTGGAGATAAAGCATTACTTGTTTTATTGTTATTATTATTCTAGTGTTGTATGTCTTTTTAGTATCTAAGTTTTACATGTTATTGTTGTTCCATTTGAAAAGGAGAGAGTTTGTAAAATCCTGGGTAGTGTCGAAAAAGAGGAAATTCAAGAAATATGGCCTACGGGAAATTTTGTTAGACAGTTTTTAGATAATTCTTATGAAAATGAGTCTCTGCCAGATGATGAATCTGACGAAGAAGCCAATGAAATTGAAAATGAAACAAATGAAGACATACTAGGTGAATCTGAAAATGACAAAAGGGGCCATTTGTTAAAAATCTGTCAATTTTGATGTTGTAGAGATAATTCCGCTAAAAATCTGGCAGGAAGCTATTACAGTGCAGTTTGACTATAAGAAAACAGCATTGTTAGTAAAAACCTAAAAATTCTGTGGTATACTGAACCAGTAAGGCAATGGAGGACAGCAAGAAGAAACATAATTCTCATGAGAGTGGGTTATGTTCATGCAACACTAGTGGTGACTAGTGAGCTGGAAAATGAACAATTATGAGTTGTTTTTTCAACAAAGATTAAATTTCTGCTAGTTTTATTTAAATGGAGAACCTATTGTGTTATAGAGACAATAGTTTTTCATCCACTAATTTTTAAAGTTATATATTTGAAGTAAAACATTCCTTATTGTCACTAAATATTATAATATTTCAAATTTATATATGTACTATCATGATTAGATAGTCATTTTTATGTTTAGATGTTTAATTACTTTATTACAGAAAAATAACTCACAAACTCTTTTCCCGTGATGAAAACAATGGTCTAATATACACTACTTACACATTTTAACAATTCAAGGTATTTTTAGAAATGTGACATTTAGATATTCAAAATTGTGCAATAATGATTTCTGAAATTGTTTACAATGTATTTATATAGTATTTAATTATAAAGTCACCCAAATATAAAAACAAAAACTGTTTAAATTTAAACGTTTTTTTGTGTGGAATAAACCTCCGCAAGCGCCCTCTCCTGTTTGACAATCTATGTGCTTCCTCGAAGAATAACTTCGAAATAGAATTTTAATGATTATTTTTCTATTAGGGCTGCAGAAGTTAGATGGTATTGGTGGTAGCTTGATAATACGTTGCCCAAAACTATCTGATTTACAAAGAACTTTCTTTGACCAAGATCTGCCATCACACACAATGATTATTCAGGATTGGCTCCACGATTCAGCAGATGATAGGCAACCTAGTTTAATACAAAATCCAGGCCAAGCACCTGACTCATACCTTATCAATGGAAGAGGATTGTACTCAGTATGTACTTTTATTAATTAAGTTTTTATAATGTAGTTATACATCTTACTTACTTTTTGGAAGGATTTCTTTGTAACTGTCTGATCTGAGCTCAAAAATATATCACAAGGTTTTGACACTTTAACATTTTAAAATTTTTGAATTTTGTAGTCCATTACGTTCAGCGAATCTATATTAATCACTTCAACTATACTTTATGACTATTCGAACTTTAAATTTTGTAAATTTGTGAAAACTTACTGAGACAGAAAGTTTTCGATCGCTATGTGGCGATCTTCATCAGTGGCTTTATCAGAGAAGAGACTTATCTAAGTTCTGTCTCAGTAAGTTTTCACAAATTTACAAAATTTAAAGTTCGGATAGTTATAAACTATTGTTAAAGTTATTAATTTTATAATTGTTGAATTCAAACATTTATTCGTAAAATTTAAATAAAAGTTGAGTATGAAAAATATTTCTTTATTGTATAAGTATAATCATTTTAAAGTATTTAACATACAAGATGAAAATAATAAGGGCTAAACACATTATACATTTTTATTGGCACAGTAATTTTTATTTTACTGATTAAATTATAATTAATTATTTAAAAAACTAAGGGAAATCTCAGTAGCAGGTTAATAAAACATATAAGAGTAGTAAGTTAAAAGTTTTTACTTAGATCTTTAAATAGTTAGTTATGGCATTACAAATGCTATATGTGTCATTTGACTGTATTAGAACTAGTAAGAATAGTTATATGCTCAATATGAGATTTAATTAAAGTTAAATGAAGTTGGTTGATGTAATCATCTTGAATTCACTGATTAAACTAATTTTAAAAATACCTAACTAAGTGAATACGTAATTGCTTACTTGCTGACATGTTTCAAAACATTTGTTCCTTTTACGAAGCTAACCCTCTACTGGCGGCATCGGTTGGGTGTAAAGGCTCTAACAGGAATGGATTTATTTATTAAATTTAGAAAACAATTCAAAATATTCATAGAAAATTTCAAAAAAAATCACCTTTGAAAGTATATCAACGGTTTTGATTATTTATTAAGCTAAATATGCAACCAAAGTGAAACAGAAAATTATGTTTTGAATATCAATTTCATCACAATAAAAAGCATTGGTGTCATCAAGGTAATGATGTAAATAAATTTAAAATCTTACATCTTTGTCCTACGATCTTCATGTATTAGTAAGCACTTCATGAAATATCCATGTAGTGCTACCTTTAATGTATTTTCCAAGCTATTTTGTGAAAATAGGTGACAGGGAAACAAACTGATGGGCAAACATTTTTACAGAATGCACAGCTGTCCCTTGAATATAACTAATTGTTTTCTCTGGGATAATCATACAAAATAATTCTTTTTGTGATGATTGTTTGAGACAGTGTGCAACTGGATTCTCTAATACTACAATTTAAATTGAAATAGTTCTTGTATAATGTAACTAAAAATTGAAATAATGTAAAATTATTTTTAATACATTTAAATGAGCATAAATTTACTAAATATACAATGATTTTCACTAATAAATAAATATATAACAATGTTACCTTTTCAGCCAAATATGAAGGATATTCTTCCATTAAAAATGCCCATCGCAGAATTCAGAGTTAGAAAGGGTCAGCGATACCGTTTCAGGATTATTGGTAATCTCTGTCTCTCTTGTAGAGTGGTACTATCTTTTCAGTCACACCCTATGACTGTTATTGCTTCTGATGAGAGGGACTTAGAACCAGTTGTTTTTGATAAAATGGTTGTAACATCAGGTAAAAAAAAATTGTTTTTTACTTAAAAACATTTTATAGGTAAGTAATTACATTTTAATATTTGTGTCCATAATTAAGATGTCTATTAAATAATTATGTGTTTATAAGTGTAAGCTATTAGTTCAAGTAGAAGTAGATTAAAGTAAATAAAATTAGATAGTTTATTCTTAAAATGATTTACAAAACAGCTTGATCAGAAGATCAAGGTAACTGTAGAGCATGAGAAAGGCAAGTCAGGGGATTGACAAGACCAGTTGGAAATTAGTAAGATGGGTTCTCATTTAGTTAAAATTTAAGTACACAATTTATCAAAATTTAAAACTAAATGTACACCTCAGATTTTTGTTACATAGGCAATTTTATTAACCATGATGTTCAGAAAATATAATCAAATGTACGCATTTATAAAAAAATTTAAGTAAAGGTTGTGCAAATTTTTGTAAACTTGAAATTAAATCAACATGACAGCTTGAAAAGAATAAAAGTACAAAAGTGTCGCAAAACGAATGTTTGCCATTCAATGTGGCAACAGCAATGTATAAATCTTCATTTAGCATAAAACACCTTTATCACTGGCAGCTGTTAGATTATACTTGCTTTTTCAAGCACCTACTTATGAGAAAAAACATTTTCAGCACTTGTTGCAAAAGAAACAAACTTTATGTTGCTAATGACTTGCATTGTGCCTTTACTATAATAAAACCTCAAATAGGTATGGTAGTGGAAAAAATTCAAGCTCATCCATCTCACTAACAGATTTTGCAAATTAAAACTTGAATTGTTTGTTATATCATGTTTCTTGTGAAAGTATGTATAAATAAATAATATAAAATTCAATTTATATATAATATTTGTTTCTTTTTCATATGGTCATACCATTTATTTATAATGTAAAGTGGAGGGGTAGTGGGAGCCTTTCATTCCAAGAAGAGGGGGCGTTGTATTAAAAAGTTTGGGAATCCCTGATGTAGAGCATAGGATTTGATGTCTAATGTTTGGGATATTTGGATTCTCAACTACTGATAATTTTAATTGAATGAATTTTTTTTATTTTAGTAATCAAACAGAACAGAACTTTTCCTCTACAAAAAGCTTTGGTCAATAGCTTTACTCCATCTCAACAGGAAATTGAACTTTATTTGCGACCTTTATTTGTGAACTTTATTTAGAAATATAGCACCTCCTCTCCATGTAATAGCCACAATTTGACTGGTACCCAAACTTATACCTTTACAACCTTAATTTTGTTTTAATATTTGATACAGTATAACATATTGGTTGAAAGACACGTTGAATATTTTCATTATTTCAAAAGTCCTATTAATAACATTTCACACTAATGTTCATTATTAATAAATTTGCATACTTTTAAAAATATTTTTAGTTTGGATTACATAAGGATGGAAAAAATTCAATGAATGAGATGGATGAATTTGCTTTTGTTAAAAAAACAAATCGATATTGGGTTCAATAAATGAGGTTGATATTCTTAAAATGCATTTTCAAGTTGTTTGTCAGTGGTCTTTATCCTATGTTTGTTTCTTGTATGTTTCATTCTTGAAAATAATTGTTCACAAATATAGGTACGGCCAAAAGCTGAAGACATTAATAAAGCATCATTGTGAAAATTGGAATATTTATTGTGGGGTAGGTAATCTTAATGAAACTCCAGTAAAGAAACATTCTCAGATTTTTTTTCATTAGGATTAATGGCATTGAACCCTGCTTCACAAACATACAAAGCAAAAAGAAACTACAACACAATGCAAGTTACACAAAAAAAGCGTATAAACAGTAAAAAACAAAAATAATAATGCAATAACATTTATAGAAAAGAAAATGGAAAATTGGAAGGACATTCGCTTTTTATTTTGCCACTTAATATTGTTATTCTGACATATGTATATACATAATTATTTTAACTGTAATTATAAAATTAAAAAAAATATATAATAAAATTTTTCTTTGTTGATTTAAATAGGAATTGACCTATTTTTTAAAAAATATTACTTGGTTTTTATTTATTTGTGGAATTTATTTGTGGGGTCTGTGGGGTGTTTCTGTGATGTCATTGCTTTTAAAATATGATAGTACTTTATTGTGTAATTCTGTTTCAAGTATAATGACAGTATTTGTATAGTTTTGGTAGCAAAACTAAAGAAAGAAAATGCGTGGATTACTAGAAATCAAGATGGTAGTTCAAATTATACGAGGTTACACAATAAAGTTCGGAGGAGCCACCTTGCTTTGTTGTAGCAGTATGGGGTCTGCTTTATTAATAAAAACGACACTGAATTTAAGTTTAACACCAAAGACAATTAAAAGAGAGATAACACAAGTTTCATGAGTAGCGGTTAATTCTAAGCCACTTACCAATCAAACTGTATGAGGTTCTTGTAGAGTGAGTCATTCCACGAAACAGGCCTGTTTGGTGTCTAGTAGAGATAAAAGAAGGTTCTCGATGAGTGGCATAAACTACAACACATTTAAGCTTTAATTTAATAATTTCACTGAACTTAGAACAATATAAAACGTCTTGAATCATTAAATGTTTATTCCTTCAAGCGGTTAAAGGAATTAATGTGCTGATGCAATGTTGGCCACACGCAGTTAACCAAGACAATGGCACTCGAACTTATAACGCGGTTTAAATTGACTTATTAAAGTTTGACGGCGGTAATTTATAGTTAGAACGCATCTAAGACATTAACTGAACATAATCAATAAGCGGTGTAATATTATAACGCGGTTAGAACCCGATGTAACCAGCTAAAAGCACTTGCCTAGAAACTGGAGAGCCGCACTAGTAAACAGCCATATTGGAAGAGGAATGTAACTTTGACAAAGACGGAAAAGGCTAGCAAAAGGTAACTAGATCAAAACTATGTGGACCTAGTCTAGAACATAGATGAATAGGCTCAATGCATCTGGTAACTGGATCGCAAAACTATTTCTTTGCAGTAAAAAAAGCCTAGATTCTGGCCGGCAACGAATGTCTAGTAGGCGGTGGAAATTGAACTGTGGTAAGGAACACCAGCTGTTCCTAGGTTATATCGAAAATAATGACAGATGTCAACAAACGTGGTTTAGGGAAAGTGAGGTTAACACTCCTGTACTTAACAATATCTTTTACGAATTTGAGGTTATGTTATTTTTGTGTTTTATCGAGTGTAATGTTTTTGTTTTGTTGTCTATTTAGTTTTATTTAAATTATGTATTATGTGTTGACAGAAACACTAAATTCAATAAAACACAAAGACAACATAACCTCAAATTCATAAAGCGGACAAAAGCAATATCACTGTCATTATACACAAAACAGAATTACACAATAAAGTACTATCATATTTTAAAAGTAACCACATTACAGAAACACTCACAGACCTCACAAACAAATTCCACAAACAAATAAAAAAACATAAATAAATGCACACACATAATAAACAAAGAGCAAAAAAGACACCTTACACAAATTTAACCACAAGCACAAACACTCAATGCCTTAACTAAAGTACACAAAAAAGACATACAAGTATGTCCACTAATAAATAACACATCAGCACTGTCACACAAATTCGCCAAAAACCTTGACAAAATAATAAGAAATAATGTCACATTTCACAGTCACACCTAACATAAATCTTACACAACATTTTACACAAAAATAAAAAACACACACATAGCACATAACTCCACACTAGCTTCATTTGAGATAATTAACCTGTACACCAATCAAAGAAACAATAAATATACTTAAACAGATGTTAATAGAAAACAACACACCAGACAACATAACCAAAGAAGTAATAACACTTATAGAAACAATCACTTCTCAAAATTACTTCACAAGAACAACAAATACTACATGCAAAACAAAGGCCTGCCAAAGGGATCTAACATTTCAAGCATATTGTCAGAAATATTTATGCAGAATCTCAGAGAATCTCAACTTGAGTTACGGTCTGAGTTGACAATGAGACACATCTCCCGAAATGGTCGTCCTATGGCTACTAAAGGCAAGTTGTAAAATATTTACAAGTATTTTAGATAAAAATACATAACATTAACATATATTGACAACACATCACAAAAAATATCTTCCTAATTCCGCAAACTTAGATACAAAGTAGCCTGCAAAACATTTAACACAACTAAAAAATACCTACACAGTAAAAAAACACACCAGATAGAACAAACACAACAGGGCAGGAGTATACAAGATCACATGCAACGACTGCCCCAGCTTTTACATAGGTCAAACAGGTAGAAACTTTACCACATGATACAAGGAATACATAAAAGACATAAAAAACACACAACCCAAATCAAACTTCGGCATATACATACAGAACACACTACAAATATACACCAATGTAGACACTAACATAAAAATCCTTCATTACATAAAAAAAGCAACAAGCTAAACACTACAGAAAACTCTGAGATTTACAAAACCACAAAAACAATCCACAATACATTCTAAACAACAAAACACACTCACAATAAAATACTATATTTGAATACAATTAACAACTAGGCTATGAACATTAATACATCACAGAACACCGATACACCGCAGACTCATACCAACACAACATACCTGAGCAATAGATTGTCTGTGACTCACAGCATTAACATTGCACTGATCTAGTGAGAAACTGGTCTGGTGAAAATATTAGTAAGTAGTAGTTTTTTTTACCAAATGATATTAAAAGTAGTTATAGAATTCATTGTGCCTACTCAAAGATTAAGACTTTTTTGAGTCATGTATTTATTTCAGTTTTTGTTTTTTCAGGTGAACGATATGACGTAGTAATTAAGACTGATAATAAAGAACAAATCTATTGGATTACACTTAAAGGTTTAGATGAATGTGGTCAGGGTAAATATCAAATTGCTGCACTGAAGTATATACCAAACACATCTGATACTACTGCCTCCGCAGCAATGCATCCAATATATCCTCTAACATCTATAAATCAGAGTGCTGTTGTAAGTATAAAAAAAAAAATACTGTGTCATTATTTTATATGTTACTGTGTTTGTTCATTTTATTCCAGTATATAATACAGTGAAATATGAGGAACAGAAATTGAAATAAGTATAATTTAATCCTAATTGATAAATTCTTTGTGATTCATAATCATTGTAATGTAAGGGTAAAAATCTGTAAAATATAGGAGCATTTTATGGATATATTTTGCTGGGTTTTATTTATATTATGTAATAGAAATATCATTATGTTCTACTGCCTATAAAGTGACAAAGTGTAACCAAATATAAATATATGAAGATGTATATATAAATACTATATATGAACATTATATAAAAAATAAAGGATAAAGAACCATGTTAGTACTGTTTATAGATTTCTAAAATGATTTCCAATATGACAACCAGAGATTGACAAAAAAGGTGACCAAATGGAATTTTTAGGCCATGTCTTCTGTTAATTCTTCATAATTATTACCCGTAATATATATCTTATTTTTATTGATACATTAATTTTTCTTTATTATTATTACTCCCATTGCTTTTATTGGGTTTTCGTAATAATATATAACAAAACATTATCTTCATACAATTATTCTTTGAGCTTAGCTTCTGAGGTTATGTTAAAACAAATAAAAGACACACACAAAACTCACAAATTAATCATTTATTGAGTCATACGTGTTTCAATGACAAAGTCATCATCATCATCAGTGAATGTTGCTATTACAAACTCCGTACATTAGAAAGTTGTAGTAGTAAAACTCATGATGATGATGATGACTTTGTCATTGAAACGAGTCAATAAATGATTAATTTGTGACTGTTGTGTATGTCTTTTACTTGTTAAAACATTATCTTATATTAAGTATACTAAATGTTATACTTCTATTTAGTTAGTTTTTGCTTTTCATGTTTCTTTATTAGTTTAGTAATTTCATAGGTGGCATTCATTCTTATATTTCTGTTACAGTAAACTCCCGATTATCTGTGGAATAGGGTGGCCCGGCAACACCGGATAACGAATTCGCCGGATAATCTGCTATGAACAAAGAATACGCAAAACGATCGATAATCGATTATTATACCATAAATTACACAAATAATGATCCCGGTTAATGCAATTCACAAATAATTTTCAGCAGACAAAATAAATACGGAAAATAATTTAAAATATCGATGTATTTGACAGATTATATCATGTACATTTATATGTCTAACTATTTACAATACGTACATAAGTATATTTCAAAAGTAAGTATGTATGTACATATTATGTAATTTCCTTTACACATAATACTTTCACTTTTTAACAAAAAAATCTGTCACTTTCGTCTGTTTTTTTGTGAGCATTTATTTAGCTATAATGTGCAATCTAAGTTTCTTGGGAACCATTTTGTCGCACAGTGTCTACTTGTGTCACAAAGCCATAAAGATCGATAATGTATATGACAGACATGGATAATGCATATGTCACGTCCTAGACTATTTATAGCCGAGATTAGCTGACATTTGCTTACAATCTCATGATACATATTAGGTTTTCGGGCGTCCAAGGATTTTATCATTGTCTCTTATATACAGTAGTCTGCTCGCCCCTTTTATTTCGCTGGCCCGCGTCGGGATGCTTCCCTTTCAATGTAAAAATTAGTACGTACATATTTACATATCTATTCCCTTCATCTTAACTTCTATTAGGCCTTATATGTATTTACGTCGTAATTCACCGTTTGGAAATTTAAACACATAAATCTGATTGGAATAAAAATTGGATATTTGTAAAACAATGGCAGACCCCGGATAATCCGCAAACCAGTTAATCCTCCCACGGATAATCGGGAGTTTACTGTATTTTATAAATAGGTACGTCAAACCCTATTATAAGATTTCCCAATTTTTGCTAATATTTCATTTTATATTAACTGTCTTGAAATCTTCTAATATCTCTTTATCTTCTTTAGTGAAGTCAATTTGAGTTAAGTTGATAAAATTAGGAGAGAAATTACGTTAATTTGTTTCAGGTAGTAACCTATTTGTTTTATCTGCTGTTAACTAATTTAATTTATTCATATTGAAGTTCTGTTATTTGTATTATAAATATTTACCCATTTAAGGAAATTGTTTCGCAAATTCCAAAAGTAATATCTGTATTTCATTAGTTAATTTATTGTTCTTTTTATATAATTCATTAAATATCTCAACTTAGCCCATCTGCCGAATATGCTAGAGCGGAGCCTTAGATCTCATTTGATTGGCTATTGAACCTTGTACACTCATTGAATGGGTTCAAGGTGTGATTATTTGAAGACTAGTTAAAGGATATTCTATGAACTTTGTTTTATGTAGAATATTCACACCATCTGTTAATTGGAAAGTAAAACTTTTTTTAATTTCATGAAATCTGAAACTTTACAAACTTTGTTCGATTAAAATTAAGTTTTCAAGAAGATGTATTAACTATCACAAGTCTTTGATAGTGCTAGCAATGAAGCTGGCAAAAGCTAAAGACCTCTTTAGTAAAAAAAATGTTTAATTAAGAAAACATAATATAACACAAAATTTTACTAACATTAAAATATTTACACACACACACACACACACACACACACACACACGCACACACGCACGCACGCACACATGCACACGCACACCCACACACACACACGCACACACACACGCGCACACACGCACACGCACACACACACACATACACACACACAGAGGTATTTTATTTTTTCTATATTAATTTCAGTACTAATTGTTATAACAGGTGATGTTAAAATTATTTCTCTAGTTTTATTATTTTCAATTGAATCATCTGTTGCTCTTGCCTGTACGTTTCTTCTTTGATTTGTTATTGACTTGGATTTTCTGGTCCTATTTTTTATTTGTTTGTTTTATATTATTTATATATATTTATAATTTTTCCTATTTTCAAAGAGATTTCAGCATACTCCATATTCTGCTCCTCTTTCTTTTATCTTTAATTATAACATCAACTAACTAATTATGTAATTTAATACATTATTCTCAACAATTTCTAGAACTTCCACTTTCAGTACAAAATCCAAATAAAAATTACAAGGGTCACTTTCTTGATTATTTTTTCTGTCATATCAGTAAATGTATTCAGATTTTTTTTGATCTCTTTCTATCCTTTTTTTAGCTCTAATATCTTTTTATGTTAGGTACTTATAATAATAAAACTTTCTAGGTACGTGTAGTAATCAAAACAAATAAACCATATCTACTTGAAAATAAATGAACTCTTGGATATTTGGAATCTTATAACCTTCAAAAGCAAAATTTGTAAGTAGTAAAAAAAATTCAGGAACTGCATGACCATATTGGGCACCGAATGGGAAAGACCTCCCATAAGCCTGTAAAAAATCTCAAAAAAAGTTACAGCTTTTTTCTGCAGTTAAAATAGTTTTGTTATCTTATTTATATCTATAAATTACTGATTTGTCTAAAATACTTGGGCATTTTCACTTATATTAACAAACACCTAGATGTTTCTACTCTCACTATTTAGGGAGAAATCAGCAACAATTATATATATCCTGCTAGCAGTAATAGTAAATGCAATTTGTTACAGATCCTAAACCACCCAGATATAAATTGCACTTATGTAGAGAATAATGGTAGGTGTGTAAGCAAAATGCGAAGCCGACAGAAGACGCCTTCATATATCTTAAAGGTCAAACCACATTTACGTCTGTCTATACCTTTCAAGTTCTATGTGTATGATGAAAATACACTGTTTACAACCAAGCCATATCTCCCATTCATAGGTAATTTTTTAAACTGTTTTCAACTTACTACTGTATAATAGAACAAGTTACTACAACTGAAAACTATCTGCACCTACTAAGGGGGTTCTAGCATCTCTAGTGGCACCCTAATCAATCATAACACCACAGTTAACCATAAATTTCATAATACATACTCTTTTATTTGTACAGTCATCAGTTAACTATACCATTTTCTATATATGCACATTAAAACCTTCACATAAAGGCTTTTTACCAATAAGAATAGTTGAGCATTAGAAGTGCCAAAAGGGGCAGAAATTGACAAACTCTGTTCTGGGATACTGCTTTGAGCATCTGTAACATAAGTACAGTTGGAGGTCTGCAACTAATTCTGCCCTTGGTCAGGGAGTGCTCTTAGTTAGGTGTCAGAGCCTTTTCACAGTATTACAAGAACTCGACTGATCCCCATTCTGTGGGTACTAGAGCCCTAGTGATTGGAAATAATCAACAGTGATCCCTGAGGGCACCTGTTATTATAATTTTGCCTGTAACTCTTGACAAAATGGTTAGCTTAAAATATCAATAGAAAAAACTACAATTTTAAAATTGCCTTTAGGAAAAGTCTTCATTAGGATTCACCTGGTAAGCTGAAAGCCAAGTGTTGAAGATGATTGAAATAAGAATGATCTCAAAGAGTTATGCTATTGTTAATTTACTAGGGACAAGATTTTACAATCTTCTTTTACTGCAGCTTATAATAAAAAATCCCCAACCAATAAATTTAAGGAAAAGGATACACTTTTTATTGTTGGGTTGTCCGCCAATTCCTTTGAACTTTCCATTTTCTATAGACAAACTGAGGTAAGCTTTTGTGTTAACAAAGGTTCTGCTCTGGTATAAAATCATTTGTCCTGGAACATTATTTTCAGTTGCATGTTTAGAAATTAAGGTAATTCCTCTTTTAAAAACAGAAAAGACAAAACCATTCCCAGTACTTATAAAACAATATCTTTACCAAGGTCTGTATGCAAACTACTGGAGAAGGTAATCAACCACCAGCTTGTATGGTATCTAACTGATCTTTAGTGACCAATTATTTTTGTTATAGTCAGCTATTAAAAAAAGCCTTTTTTTGCATTAAATAATCGTTTTTTTCTTTGACCTTGAGAACGCGTGGAATATGGCATAGAGGAAAGGAACTTTTAAAACTTTAGATCATAGGTTATATAAGATAACATTCTTGCATTCATCTTTCTGTGTGTGTCTTCAAGGCATGATATCTAATTTATATGAACTACAGAAAGGTGTTATACAGAGTAGCATCTGAACATAACATTGTATCTTGTTGTTATTGACAGTATCGCTGAGAGGGAGGGTTTAGGGAGAGAGAGGGAGTTGAGCCCTCCTGAGTGAGAGTGAGACAGCAGAGTGAGAAGAGCGGTGACAAATGGACCAAAAACGCTTGCAATCGTCTTTGTTCTTGTGTCATAAAGAATAATAATATATTCGTCATCTCAAATAGACATTTGCTTCAATCATTTAATTCCTTCAAAGCAACTAATACTTGAATAAGAGATAGTTGATAATTAATTATATTTCCTATAAATTACACTACACACATATTTTAACAGTTAAAAAAAAAACAAGAATCGGAATTGGCACCTTAATTAATGGAGAATCTAGTATTGACGATTCTTCTATACCATTAGAATCGGTGATTCCTGGTATCGTGAATTGGAATCAACCCATTCCTATACAAAATACAATACTTCTGAAAAATGTTTTTATCGCATTTTTGAAAGTTATAGATCCTATCAATATTATATATACAGATGATTATTCTGAAATTATTTTTACTGATGGTTAAACCTGGAAAATGGTGTTAAATGTGCATTTTATGCACAAAGACCCACCTACACTTATGGGTTGCCCTGAGCTTGGAACTGCCATTATTAAAGCATTAACTACATTTAAATCTAGATCTGCTCTCTACTTTGTGTGTACTGATTCCAAAAATGCTATTCAGGATATGTTCTCAGTAAGCACTTTAGTTAAGACATTTTGTGTGCAATTCACAATTTTAAATTGAGGGGTGTTGGAGAATCATTTTTTTGAGTATTTGGTCTCTGTGGAATACCTAGAAACATATGATTGCTACAAGCATGATGCCCATCTACACTCCTTGGTACCTGAGTATTTATGAATAGAAAAAATGGATTAATCTCTGCTTGGAATGAAGAATTAGTATATATGAATAACAATATGTTGAACGAATTTAAGGATAAAGTCCTTCTATAATGGTCTTCTGATTGTTTACAACATAAAGAGGAGGCGGTAGCTACTCAATTTCATATTGGACATTTTTTTTTAACTCACGGATATTTGATGCTTTGTAAGGATCCGCCACTATTTGAGTTCTGTAGATATTAGATCACAATTAGATATATACTATTTGAATCTGGTGGTTTGACTGAGATTATTGAGGGTTTTTCTCTTTGAGAGATTTTAAAGGTAGTGTTGAGGGATTATCTATGGCCATTGATTGTGTCATTGCCTTTTTCATCATTTAAATGTATTTAATGAAATTTAATTTTTTTTGCACTTAACCCTTAGCACTCGACTGTTGGGGGAGCCCCGCCAAGCGTATATTGCAGTTTACTCGTTTGTCGGGTTTCACCCGACACGATTTTCAAATGCCTATAACTCGTCTGCGGCGAAGCCCACGACATTCAATCTTTTACCGTTTGGTGCTACACTCTATTGACAATAATGTTAACTAAGTTGAAAATGTCTAGGAATATGTGAGTCATTACAAAATCTAGTTTGCCACTACGTTGTAAGCTGCAAGTAGGTTACAGTTTCGAGGGTTATTTGTTTACTCGTAGTTTGCCATGGCTTCACGTGCTATTAGTGATTCTGAAATTCCTGATCTTTTACTTGATCCTGATTTATTAGAATGTAGTTCAGTTTCATAAACAAAATAATTAAACCAACAAGTATTTGTCAATATAACCAGTTTATGGGTGGTGTAGATTTAGCTGTTCAATGTAATGAACCGTGCAGTTTTACGAGACGAACAAATAAATGGTGGAGGAAAATGTTTTTCTGGCTATTAGATATAACTGTAGTAAACAGTTTTATTATCTATAATAACAAAAAAAACTGAAAATGAGAGAAAATCCTGTTAAACAAAAATAGTTTTGCCAAAACCTGGCGAGGGAACTCACTGATTATATCAGGAATAACCCGTATAGTGAGAGGGGTCGGCCATCAACTACTGACAAAGAAGAAAGTCTGAATGGGAAATTACATTTAATCTTTTCCAATGATAAAAGTAGTTCTAAGGATTGTGTAGTTTGCAGTAATAGGAAAATAAAAGGAGGTAGAAGGGAAACAGTTTTTCACTGCATAACATGCAGCAGAAAACTAGGACTTAAACCAGAAGTCTGTTTTCAAAGATATCATACTTTCCAAAACTAGAAATAAGATAATAAAATCACGTACATACAGTATTAGTGAATAAAAATAGCTTAGTTGACTAAAATCATGTAAGAGAAAACAAAGTTTTCCATAAACAATAATGCAACTTCCAGAGGAGGAATTTGTCTCAATTTAATTACAAGTTGGGAAGCAAAGCATGTTAAAAAAATCCGAGCGCTAAGGGTTAAAAAGTGTTTAGTTAGTTGCTTTAATGTATCATCCTACTTTTATTATTGTTTAATTTCTAAAAATAGTCTTGATTTCAACCTTATATTTTTCCTTTTCAGTTATCTTAGTTTTTAGGTTTTTGATGTTCTAAGCTTTATGTTAATTTAAAATTGTAGTTTTTAGTGTTATTCCTTGTCTTTTATTCATTTATTTTTATTCTTTATCTCTTTGATAAGTTTATTGTATACAATCTTTCTTTACAAAATACATATTTATTAGTTAATAAATATAATATCATTGTTATTTATTTACTGTACAGTATATTTACTTGACCTATGTATGATCAGAAAATCTTAATTTCACTAAGCAATAAGCCAATAGTAGCTTGATAACGGAATAATAAAGTTGAGAAGTGGGATAGAACTCAAACAGTCAATATTTACTGCATGGATTTGTGACCTTGTGGCTTATTTCTATCATTAAGTTTTTTATGCGAACAAGAGTAATGCTGATCATAGGTAGATTATCATCTTAGCCAAGGATGGGAATATCATAATTTCTGTTGCTAGGCTTGGAACTTTGGTTTAAAATTGTAAAAAGACTTGATTGTAGATGAATATTTTTTATAATAAAACAGTTTTAAAATCGTACTTCAACTTTTAACAGTGTTAAAAATTTGTAGTGTAGAAAAACTGAAGGTAGTCCAATCTCTTGAAGGAGGAGATGTTCTGAAAGATGATAGTGCAAAATTTAGCAAGTAAATTTTATATAAATTTATTTATTGAATTAACTCATTTCTTTAAAAAATTTCACATAGAAAATTTCAATAACTTTTATAAAAACAATGGCTTAAGTTACATTTTATAACTCAAGTTACAGTTTGAGTAAGAGTAACAGTCAGAGTTGACAATGGGACACATCTCCCGAAACAGCCTCCTTACAAATATAAGTAAGTGCTACTATAGGCAAATTTGTAAACATTTACAAGTGTTTAGTAAAAGTTTTGACAATGCGGCTTGTGTCATTTAGCGCTAAATAAGGATGTTAAAGCTGTTTTCCTAGTTACAGTAAAACATTTCCGTATTACCAATAAAATATATTTCAACATCTATTAAAAATTATAACACTTTTGCTATTACTTGCGACCAGACTTTTAGTTAACAAAAAGTCTGGTTGGAAGTAATAGCAATAGTGTAATAAGAATTAATAACCAGCTCGTCATGAACAGCAACAAGATTTCGATATCTATTAAAACCCTTTCAACATATGCTTAAATCTTGATGCCATACTTCCCTGCTTATTTGGTATGAATTGGCAAAACTTCCATTTTCCTTGAAGAGCTCTAACAATTCATCAGCTGTTGATAGTTCACCTATAGTATAGCTTATTTTGCATAAACCCATAATCCATTGAAATAACTGACGGACTGTGGCCGTTGTCAGTTTGCTTTCTCTATTTATACATGGTTGTATTATCAAATCTCATAGGCTGGGTAAGGTTGTGAAACCATATACGAGGGCTGTTTTTTTATCAACTTCCGATGTGGTATAAAAATAAAACTAGTGAGAGTAATTAAATAAATTTATTATCAAGAGTTAGGTACATTATTAGTTACTTTTCGACATAATCGTCTTTTAAATTGAGGCATTTTTCATACCTGTGTACAAGCTTCTTAATACCTCTTTCATAGAAGTTTGCCGCCAGTGATTTGAGATGGGTTTTCAGCGACTTGCAGCGCGTCGTCAGTTCGGAAGCTCTGCCCTCCTAGCATCATCTTCAGTTCCGGGAAAAGGTGATAGTCGCTCGGCGCTAAATCAAAGCTATATGCCGGATGGTCAAAAACGTCCCATTAAAACCCGTCAAGAAGACGTTTCGTCAAAGCAGCACTGTGAGGACGGGCGTTGTCATGAATGAGCACAACTCCTGATGTGAGCATTCCTCTCCTTTTGTTCTGGATAGCTCTCCGCAAACGTTGTAACGTACCACAGTATCCTTCCGCATTGATTGTGGTCCCTGGCTCTAAAAACTCCACAAGCAAAACACCTTTTTGACCGCAAAACAAGGTGGCCATAATCTTTCTGTTGTTGAATGTTTTTTTGAATTTTTTGGGTTTGTTTGGAGAGTTTGAATGCATCCATTGTTGGGACTGCTGTTCCGTTTCTGGGGTGTCGTACAGAACCCATGTCTCATCTCCTGTCACGATTTTGTTCAAACAATCATCGCCATCAGCTTCGTAACGATTCAGAAAAGACCTTGCTGACGCCATTTGCCGAGCTTTGTGGTCATCAGTCAACATCTTCGGCACCCATCGAGCACAAAGTTTTTTGTAGCCTAACTTATCAGTTACGATAGTGTATAGGGCTGACCTTGAAATATTAGGAAACTCATTGGATAGCTCCGTAATCGTAAACCTCCGATTGCTTCTTACACTTTGGTCAACTCGTTCAACGAGGTCTTCGTTTGCGATCGACTTTCGTCCTTGGCCCCCTTCATCATGAATGTCAACTCGTCCATCTTTAAATTTCCTACACCAATCACGCACTGCACTGTCACTCATAAAGCTTTCACCGTATACTCGTTTCATTCTACGGTGAATTTCTGCTGCGGATAACCCTTCAGCTTGCAAGAAACGAATGACACTTTGCAACTCACACTTGGCGGGAGATTCTATCAAGGTAGCCATGTTTATATGTCACTGGATAAACTGGTAATGGCGTCGGACGCCCGAAAACGAGTGAGGTTGTTGTGGGAGAGGTGCGCATTACTAACCGATGCCGCTCGCCCTGCCGTCTAGCGGTACAGTCGGAAGTTGAAAAAAAAACAGCCCTTGTACTTGTTATAGCTATTGTAAATGTTTCTGGTGTGGTACCATCAGTCAATCAGTGTTTTCAGTAAATTTGTATAGAAGTCTTTATCCTTGGGGTCTTGTTCATTGCTGTAATTGATACACATGATTTGAACCTGTTGATTTAGAAAAAGGTCAACGGTTGAGAGTATATTGTTAAGAAAAAAAAAATGCTGGAAAAAACTGCTGAAAGTTTTTGTTATCCCTAAACTCACAGACTGTACTGAGAATCGTTTTTAGAATATTTTGTTTTTTGATTTTTGTTTTAAATGATATGTTATAGTTTTTTTTAGACCTGTCTATTCCTGCATAGAGTAAGAAACAGTTTGACTTACCAGTGTTAATGGATTTTTAGCAACAAAGTAAGCTATACAGGACCCAGATTGCTTACTTACTAGCCAACACCCACCCTTGGCTGTTGAGCCATTTGGTGACGCGGTGACCAGTATGGACGAAAAAGTGAGTCGTCATCTCCAAAATGGTTAAGGGCATTGCATTTCATCAGATAATCCGCATCCATCGTATTGTGTCCACAGAGAGGCCATTCCGGTGTTAGGAGCACACTATGCAATGTAGATGGGCAGCCAGGATCCAGATTGCGTTTCTTCATTAACAGTTTAGTTCTACTGTTCCCTTTTAGTACTATGCATGCTGGTCTATGAGTCACTATCTGATTCAGACATGTCTGGACCAGAATTATTTTTAAAATATCACTGGTTTTTGGCAACTAAAACTGACATGATCATTATATGATCTGTTTACTTCAGTGACCAAATTACACTAAAACAAAAATATTGTCAATATCTGAATATATTATTATGTAATTACATGGCCACCCATTAGATTGTTCTCAACACTGCCTAATTTAAAAACTTATGCTTGATTTAAATACTTAGGAATAGATTAAATGGCATGTGGCATCATTCTACCTCTATAATTTTACTTCCTTTATAACACCTAACTGTCTGATACTACTGTAAACTATACATAAAAGGGTTAAAATGTTAGATTCAATCTCATTGCATTGTTTCTTTCAACTTAAAACAAGTTCAATTGTCAGTATAGTTCTAATAGTAATACTAATTCGTCTACATTTGTTCTAGTACCTATTGTTGGAGTACATATTTTAGGAATGATGAACAATAAAAGCTTAGCAATGCCACCATCACCTTTGTTGACACAGAGAAAAGACATTCCAAAATCCTTGTTTTGCACAGCAGAATGTGAACAAACATTACATCCTTGTGAATGTGTAAATGTTGTTAAAGTGCCTTTGAATTCTGTGGTTGAAGTCCTCATTGCCGATATGGGTAAGGTCTAATTGCAAAATATAAATTTGCAGAACAAGTATTTCAAATAAATTTCATCATCTTACATGACCATTTATGAAGAGCTAGATCAAAGATTATCAATTAATTTGTATGTTTAAATTTTGCAGCTCTTATATCTTAAACCAAATCAATTGATTATTAACTATATTTTTCATTTTAAAATTACTTTTAGTTTCAGTGGTAATCAAAGTGGTTTGAAGAACATAGTTTGTCTCATAAAATATTTGACAGATAATAGTTAATGTGACTTCTCTACCTCCTCAAAACATTTTATTACCTTTGTAACTTGATGTACAAAAAATGTTATTTTCTTACTAAAATTTGACAAATTCTGTTTTTAAATACCTTTGCAGATTTATATTACTTGTGCATCATGGTGCCCCTACTATATCACGATTTAATTTTGAAATTTTTTGATTGTTATTTGCTTTACTTTGACTGGTACAGGCCTAAAGCTGAATACAATATGTCCATATTGGTTTATGGACTTGTTGATAAAGCAAAAGCTTACTATATACTGAACAAGGAGTATTTTCCTGAATGTGAATACATCTTTCTGTATATAAGATTGATTTCTTCTGCATTTTTTTTACATGCAGTTCCCACCATAGCCTGGTATCCAATGTTATAGCTAAATATTTGGCTGCATCTAAATAAGCGATCATCCGCTAATTCACATATAGCGGTTTATACTATATCTTCTTATTAGCAAACTCAACATCAACATATTTAAATACATTTAATTTATCATTTATTGCTCCATAATCGTACGACACCAATGGGTATTTGTAGTTCCTTGTTGATTCATATTTCAATCACTGACTGTCATAGTTACGGTATCATCATCAATGAATCAATTGTACTATTTTCCATCTCAAAAGGGGAATAGTAAGTAGGACTGATACTAATACACTTTCTTGGGGATCTCTTGCTCATATTTCCTTTAGATCAGAGTGGACATCATCTTCCTTGGTTCTGAAGTATCTTTCTGATGTATATGACTCATATTTCTGCAAATTGGACAGAAAAAAGCATTTTTATATTAAATATCAAACTTTCATGTCAAACTGTATCTAAAGCTTGGAATTTATCAAATAATATTGTAGAACATAACTTCTTTTCTTGTAATTATTTTATTCTGCTTGTTATTCTATGAACTTGGTCAATTATTAAATGGTTATTCCAAACGCCAACCATCCAACATTGGTGATGTGGGAAACCCAACCATCCAACGTTGGTGGTGTAGGATAAGATTTTTCCTCTCAATAACAGTTTTAAAACATTTTAAAAGAAGCTTCCCAAATACTTTGGATATTGTTGGGAATAAATGTATTGGTTGATATGAAGTTGGTTCAAAAATTTGGTGGTTTATTATGTTCAGGTATCATAATAACTTTTGCCACTTTCCAAATTTGAGGGGCATTTTTTAACCAATATAACGTATATGTTTGAGTACAGTTTTCTTGCCATTCCTAATGTTTCAATATTCTCCTCTGTTGATGTGTTTTGGAGTAACTCCAAGTACAATTGAAGTTTTGAAAATAGAGTAACTCTGAAACATGTCAACAGAGGAGAATATTGAAACGTTAGGAATAGCAGAAAACTGTACTCAAACATATAGAAATATTCCTAACAGAAATGAAGATGAGTATAATAATTATTTCAAAATAAGTATTGATTAAATGGTTAACTTTATATTGGTCTTTCTTACAAGTTCTTTTAATATATAACCCATTAAAACAATGATAACTTTTTTGATTGCTCAACAAATGTTATTTTAAAATGAAAAAAATGTAGATTAAGAAAGTTTCTTACTCAGTTCAATAAAGAAAAATCTGTTAGAAATTTGTATATGATAGAAAGGTGTATAACATTATATTGGAATACATTGTTTTGTATATAGAAGCTATTATTTCGGCTACCTTAATATATAAATAGTATCATATTAAAATTTTATCTAAGTTATAACAAGTATAGTACTGTATATTACATGCTGTTATTTGAGACATTAGGGACGTGTTTACTCTGACTCTGATTGGGCATGTATTTTATTGACATGTATATTTATTACTCATAATTTCTTAATATTTTTAGATTTCTTTCCATTATCACATCCATTCCACCTCCATGGGCATTCCTTCCATGTTGTGACACAAGGTAAATGGGAGACTGACTGGAAGTCTACCCTAAAAAACTTATACAAACAGTTAGAATCCGGGGTTCTTCTTCATGACAGACTGCCAGTCAAGGACAATGTAGCTGTGCCAGCCATGGGATACACAGTATTCAGAGTTTTGTTTGATAATCCAGGTAATTTTTTTTTTAATAATTTTTATTCTCACAATTTACAAGTTATTTTTTCCATTTTCTATTCAGATATTATATTACTGAAGTCCATTTCCTTCTTTCTTAGTTATTCACCTTGAAAGCATGTATTTGCTGTTGTAGTGATATTCATTCTCATTTAACAACCATACAACTATACTAAGTACTGTAATTAATTACCAAGTACTTCTTCACTTTGTTATTTTATTTTATTCTTCTTACTATCCAATTCAACTTGTTTCATATCATTGTTTCTTAAGTGCAGGGTTTTATTTATACAATTAAATGTGAATTGTAGTTATTTTTACTGAAGTAATTTTTATATCTTATATATATATATATATATATATATATATATATATATATATATATATATATATATATATATATATATATATATATATATATATATATATATATATATATATATATAGATTTTTTGGACTAGGAGACTGACAGACTTACCTTGGTAAGAGTCCACTCTGTAGTCTTGAAACAGAAACACATAAAAGCACTTAAACAATCATTGTTTAAGTGCTTTTATGTGTTTCTGTTTCAAGACTACAGAGTGGACTCTTACCAAGGTAAGTCTGTCAGTCTCCTAGTCCAAAAAATCTAAATAATCTTTACCAACCAAAACTAACCTATATATATATATATATATATATATATATATATATATATATATATATATATATATATATATATACATATATATATATATATATATATATATATATATATATATAAGAACTAAGTCAAAATACAAATACAAGAATTATAATTGAATTTACAATTCAAAGCTTTTCGTTGGCTAACAGTACCACCAACAACATCAGGAATATTAAACAATATTATGTATATATATATATATATATATATATATATATATTCTTGATATTTTACGTTATCCATTGTTTTTCTGTTGCACTGACTTTATGAAGTTAATATATTACTATTGTAAGTAATTTTATCCACCATTAAGTGCAATAATTTTACCTTGAGTGATGAGGCACCTTTCGGTCAATTGACCATTGTCGAATCACTGATATTTTTCTGGTGTAGATGTTCGGTCCATGATATTGGTATTTGTTGACGTTACACGCACTTTCTCTTGATCTGTGTGTATGATGTTTTTATATAGTATGTCTTCTGTATATGTTGTTTGTAGATTCATTAAATTGTTGTGTATGTTTTTATAAATGTGGTATTTTTCTAGTGAGTTTAGTTCTATTGGGTTATTATTTATTTCAAGTATGGTTAGGTTATTTTCGTAATTTGTTATTTCATGTTTATGTGATATTAGGTGTGCTGCAACATTTGATACTTTTGAATTTTTGTTTTTGAATGCTCTATAATGTTCTTCAAATCTTATTTTAAATGATCATAGGAAAAACAACCAGATCATTTAAAATAAGATTTGAAGAACATTATAGAGCATTCAAAAACAAAAATTCAAAAGTATCAAATGTTGCAGCACACCTAATATCACATAAACATGAAATAACAAATTACGAAAATAACCTAACCATACTTGAAATAAATAATAACCCAATAGAACTAAACTCACTAGAAAAATACCACATTTATAAAAACATACAAAACAATTTAATGAATCTACAAACAACATATACAGAAGACATACTATATAAAAACATCATACACACAGATCAAGAGAAAGTGCGTGTAACGTCAACAGATACCAATATCACGGACCGAACATCTACACCAGAAAAATATCAGTGATTCGGCAATGGTCAAGTGACCGAAAGGTGCCTCATCACTCAAGGTAAAATTATTGCACTTAATGGTGGATAAAATTACTTACAATAGTAATATATTAACTTCATATATATATATATATATATATATATATATATATAGATTTTTTGCACTAAGAGACTGCCAGACTTACCTTGGTAAGAGTCCACTCTGTAGTCTTGAAATAGAAACACATAAAAGCACTTAACCAATGATATATTTCAACCACACAGTGGTCTTTGTCAATCAAAGAGAAAACACAAAAAGAAATATGAGATAATGAAATAAAAGAAATATTTTATTTATTTTATTTCATTCTCTCATATTTCTTTTTGTGTTTTCTCTCTGATTGACAAAGACCACTGTGTGGTTGAAATATATCATTGGTTAAGTGCTTTTATGTGTTTCTATTTCAAGACTACAGAGTGGACTCTTACCAAGGTAAGTCTGTCAGTCTCCTAGTCTAAAAAATCTAAATAATCTTTACCAACCAAAACTAACCTAAACATATATATATATATATATATATATATATATATATATATATATATATATATATATATATATATATATATATATATATATATATGTGTGTGTGTGTTATGTGTAGAAATTGTTATATGTGAATCGTGTAAAGATTGGTTACTTGAAACTAGATATTAAAAGTATGTCAGAAGGAAGGTAATGGAGCTGTTAAAAATGGTAGAAGTTAGGGGGAAGTTAAAAGGAGTTTTATCTGATGTTGAGGTTAGGAGGCTCTCTAGATTTGGTATACCACTGGTATGATAACTCCCATCTTCTTAATTCTGAAGAGTTGCAATCAGGGGGGAGGGCTTTAATTATTTTGGTGGTATAGCAATCATTGAAAGAGATGATGTTGTGACTAGCAGCGTGTTGAGCGGTTGGCCTGTCTATGTTCATGGTTCCAACGTCATGTCTGTGGCCATTCATTCTGATGCTCAGACTATCCGTGGTAAGGCCTATGTACTGTGCCGGGCAAAATATATATATATATATATATATATATATATATATATATATATATATATATATATATAACTATAAGAATGTGATGTTGTCTCCCACATGTGATAGTAATACTGCTTTATTGTGATGTGTTTTATTATATTATTCAAATATATCGGAAATTGAAATATAATTCCTAACAAGCAAATGGCTGAATATATTTCTTTCCCTCTATGATAATTGTGCCTGACTTGTTCTGTTCACATATTCCCTAATTATAAACATATTAATTATCACAGAAAACTGGAAATTTAGAAAAAATTGTATCTACCATAAGAGCTCTACATGTTAGTGAAAGCTAACACTGGTGATTTGACAAGTTGATTACCAGTGTTCCAAATCCGGGATACAAAGGTGCAGAGTTGCAAAAAGAAATGATGAGATACCTATAGAGTTGGTTATTTCTTGGAAAAAACAACATATAACTTTAATGAACATTTATATTTTCTATCACCATGAACTGTTATAAACAATTCTTTAAAACATAAATGACTTTTTTTTAAATTGCATATTGTACTTCTTACAACATTATTCCCTAAAAATTCAAATCTTATGAATTCTGCTGCAGTTTTTTCTAAACTTGATACAGACCTTTGCAGATTATAAGTAATTATTGGAAAAACTAAACGAAAACGATTAACGTACCGGCTGACGCATTTTGAAACAGTTGTTTCAAAGCCTAACCTGCTACTGCCTGCGATCGCTCAAGGCTGCTGCATATGATTTATGGGTGTAGGATAGGCAGATTTTGCACTACATAATTGAAAAGGGTGTTAGAATAGAATTGTGTGTGATTGTTTAAAATATGTTGCTTTGTATTATGTGATGTTTGTATATTTCAAATTTTTTGCAGTAGTCATTTTTTTACTAAGGTTTAGGTTGTGGAGAATATTCAAATTAGTCTGGATGTTTGTGTATGTGTGTTGGGTGTTTTGCATATATGTTGTAGCTGAATCTTGGATGTATGTTTTTTATGTGTTTGATTTGTTCTTTGTATCTTGTGTTAAATGGTCTACCAGCTTAGTGAAGTCCATACAAGCCTTGGGGCAGTCATGTATTTTGTATATACTGGGTAGATTGTATTTGTCTGTTATTGAAACGGTTATATGCATTTTTTAAGAGTGTTTTATGTTTTGTATAAAATTTGGTAATTAAGTTTTCTGAAGGTGTAATGAATTTTGTTTGTGTTTGTTGTGGTAAGTGATGTAGATGTATTTATTGTTTTTTTTTTGGCTCATAATTGTGGTTGTTTGATGGTGTTGTTTATGTTTAATTTTCTTGTGTTTATTGTCTATAAGTGTATGTTTGAAGCTGGTTTATTAGGTGACATATTTTATTGTATTTATTTCTTGGTCAGTCTTTTTGCTGCATAGGTATATTAATTAGGTGAGGTAACATGTGGTTAAATGCAAGTTGGGTGATTAGATATGTTGTGTGTGACATCAGTGGTTCTCGGATTCCTATATATTTTGAAATTCTGTTTGGAGTTGAGTTTGGTGATTGTGAGGTACAGAAAATGTATTTTACTATTTTCTTCTAATTCAAGAGTGAATGTAAAGTTTTGGTGTATGGTGTTGATGTAATTGTGTAGTTGCTTGAATTATCATTAATTTTATGGCACAGCCCAATTCCTGAAACTTTTCTTTATATTGTCATATTTGTATTTTTAAAAACTAAGCAAATTTTCGTTAAGATGATTGTTTAAAACTGTGATTGCTATGAATTTTATTTGTCAAACTCTATTCTGTGATAATTATTGTTTTGTATTTATCACAAGAAATAAATTCTTTGTTTATGCATTATAGGATACTGGTTGTTACACTGTCATTTTCTCTATCATGTTGAAAATGGAATGTCAACAATTATTCAAGTTGGAGAGGAAAGTGATGTAGGACCAATACCGGAAGGATTTCCCAAATGTGGAAACTACTTACCAGAAATTTAATTACATTGAATGACATTTTTTTAATTTAATAAAGTAAAAGTGACATAAATCATATTTTTTTACTTAAGAATGATTTTCGTTTACTATTTCCTATTCACGTCTACTTAAAATCCTATTAATTGTACAAAATACAAAACAATACTGTTTGGTACAGCCGTACAAATTCTAATTTCCTGCCATGAAACTCTATACAAAATACAAAATGCACTCTATTTTTTTTTCCAAGTATGATAAACTTACTGTCAAGACAACAGAGGATTTTCAAAACTCATCAACATAAGTTTTGTTGAGCATGTGTCAATTTTTTGATTTAATGTTGATTTGTATCACTAAATTTCCGATTCTCACCACAGGCTTGTCAACTGTATAAATGCAAGGTAAAAATCCAGTCCTGTGTTTAAGGAAAGTGATTTTGGAAAAGGAACAGTTCCTTCTTACTTGGCCATTGAAGAACTGACAGCATGCAAACGCTTCCTTTTCGTTTTCTCTCTTCTTGTATAAAATTTAAATGATACTCTTATCCTTTTGGTTATTTCCATTCTTTTAATCTCTTTAAAATCAGTCAGTTTGTGTAGGAGTTAATCTCAATCTGTACATTCTGTACATGTGCTGGGGTAGTGTCGTCACGTGGAGAATACTTTTCTCTCAAGTACAACTTAGTTTTGAACCTGGAGGCACCTGGTGAGCTCTCCCAATCTATTTGGAAATCACTACAAATATCAAGAGGTTTATAATTATTTTGAAATTGTATTTAGTTTTAAAGGTGCTCATATAATTAGATCTAACTTCTCATATTTATTCCTTGGTTTGAGTAGATCTTACAATAATTATTCAAATGTGAGTGGTCCTCTGAAAATTTATTTATTTTTCTGATGCTTTTCTAAAATTAAGATTGCTAAAGTAACAAAATTTAACAAACACAGTGGTACAGTAAACAATATTTATTTTATGGCATGAAAAGCAAATAAAACAATAAACTTTTATGATGTGCAATATTTATTGTGTGTAAATATAAAGCCATTGCAATTTGTACAACGTATCTATTTGTAAAAATAATGTTTTTAAACAAAGTAAAATGTTTCTGTAAATCAATGTCGAAGGGTCAGAGGTCTAGTGTAAAAAGCTAGGGGCCAAATGTAAAGACTGAAAAAAAGTAGAAACTGACATACTATTACGTAAACTGGTTCTATACAGCTCTATGTTTGATTTGATAAAATTTAATTTATATTTAAATGTATTCTCTTTGCTGTAGAAATGTCTATTTTTTATATTTGACAGAATAACTTTATATGTAGGTATTTTTAAAAGTTATTACATAGTCTTTTCAACTGGAGTTATTATATAATTAATTTAAAGTTAGTTGGTTAAATTAATAACAGTTAGTAATTATGTTTACACTCGAGATTACACAGAGATTATTGTTCAAATAAATGCGGTTGATTTGCGAGTCCACGTAAGCTGGTGATACTAAGAGACAGTTGCATGTACGTATGAGTGAGCATGAAAAAAGGAGTTAAAACATGGTGTCCTTCTATGTTGGTCATATTGGATCATATCAAGGAGTTTAATCATAGTTTTAATTTTAAAAATCTTGAGGTATTGGACTATGAAAGTAATTGACAACGATGTATTCTGAGATGATCCATATTAAATTACAGAAAAATGCTATTAGTATTAAGGAGGAGACTAAACAACTGAAATACATTTATACACCACTTATTAAAAAACTTAAACATGATAATTTTATTTGTTTGAAATTTGGCAGATTGTTTTGCATTGTTAGTTTTATTTAATTTGGGTATTTTAAAAGTGTGAATGTTTTTATTTTAACTTGTAAATGATTGTAACTGTAGTAATGGTTTAGGTTTTTTCATGTTTTTGTTAGAATTAAATATATAATAGGTTGTATTTGTTATGTTTATAACATTTAAATATTTTTTGACTTTACCCATTTTAGTCATTTTTGTAATGTTTTATAATTATAAGAAATTTTATTATAGCTAAGTTTATTTGTGAGCTATTGTTATTAATACTGGTAATTTTAAATGTGTACTTATTTATTGTAGGCCTGATGATAATAACATAGCCATTATTGAAACGTTGCCTGTTTAAATAAATAGTTGTATCTGACTTGCAAATCAATGACATTTATTTAAATCATAACTTGTATTTAAAAACTATAATATTTTGAAAAATAAAATTAAAAATATTAACATGCTTTTCCAGTCAAATGTTTGCTATTTTAATGTAGATAAATTTTATATTTTGCAAGTTATTTTTATTTTTTTTTGTAGTTGATTTTATTCACACCAATTTTCTTAGAATTCAGTTATCTACAAGATTTATTTAAAATTTTTATATTATTACTAATTTTAGAAAGTTATTGTACCTAAAATATCTAAAGTGTGGCTTTACAGCAATTTATTTCCGTTTTACCTTCAACATCACAAGAACTGCTTTAGATATGGCTCTTGGACTTTGATATTCACTGCCACAGGTTAAAACCCATAAGCAAATATCATTAATGGCCCTTAATGACCTAAAAGCTTCAGCGTTTCTTGAAAAGAGTTGAAATCCAGGTGAAAACATTCACTAACCATAACTCACTAACAAAGCATCTTTATGTGTGAAATTTTTTTCCTATGAAATTATTTTTAATTATGTTTTTAAAAAAGTAAAACATTTTCAAAGGATGACCAGAAATAGATGCAAGTATATAGAGTCAGAGATGACACTTTTTGACTCAAGTCATTGTAAATAAATATAGGCAGTCAAGACAGTCTTTGCCACATATGGTGTATTTTGAAATGCAGAAAATTGTTGACTATATTTTACATTAAAATTTATAATAATAAATTATTTATAGTATGAATATTTATAAACAATGAATTTATAATAATGACTAATGATATAAAGTGTACAAAACACATATTATAAAACGAACTTATATTGATATATTTATTAAAACATTAAAAAACATCAAATTTCTTAAAAACAAATTTTTTGTTTTAAAATTAAACTATTCAAACAAAAGTTCTTTTGAATGAGGTAATTTGAATTATAAATTTAAAAAATGATTAAAACACTCCAAAGGCCAGCCCTTGTCTCCTGCCAGCTTTCAATGAATATTTAACCCCAGTCCAGCTCTGAGTATCAGCACATTTCTACTAATACATGTCAACAAGCAGAACAAAATTGTGCAAGAGAAAGTAACAGTCCTGGAAGTTTTGATATAAAGTAAAAATGAATATAGCTTTGTATATATATTCTTTGTATATGCTTATTCAAATCAAAAGTTCTGAAATAAGTAGATTGGGTGTGGAGGTCCTACAAATTGGCCACCCAGATCTATGGACATTACACCACTCTATTTTTATATACAGGAGTGGATGAAAGAAAATGTTTACAAAGTAGAAGTAAACCCCCAGAATATGTTAGTTGACTATATTATTGATGCTTTTTGCAGAAAAAAGGCAGCCCAGCTGAACTGATAAAAGCAGCATGAGAAATCCATAAAAGTAGAAAAAAATTCTTTGAAGTTGAAGGAAATATTTTTGAACAATTACTATAATTTATTATTGGCTAGGTTTTAGCTATTATTTTCAGGTAAATTTTGCTTTGCACTGTTTTAAATAAAAGCTTATTACATTTATTAACTTCATCTATACCTTTTTTTACTATTCGGTTAGAAGTAATTTTATAACTAGTTTTATTTTAAAACAATAAGTCTTTTTATTTAGAGTATCATAAATACCTGCCATTCCCAACATTGTCACACTCCCCATTGACGCATTTTGGAGGTCCTCCATCTGTCGGAACTTTTTATGAACTTTAACAAAAAGTTATGATAGATGGAGGGCCACCAAAACTCGTCAACAAAGAGTGTGACGATTTTGGGAATGGCAGGTATTTATGATACTCTAAATAAGAATATATATACCAGCGGAAAAATAGAAAGTTATCAAAAGCAATAAGTCTTTATTACCAATTTTAATAACCTAATGATGGGATTGGATAACAAAGATAAAAAACAGGTGTTTTAGCTCTTAAACATTTTTCAAAACTTGCCCAAGATATGGTTTTGAGCTTTACTAGCTTTATCAGGTGAAAAACCATACAAAAACACCATTTTATACTCATAATTAATGCCCTACAAAATTCATTCGGATTTTATTTCATGGGGTCTTGTTCCTCATTTCTTCATTTATGATACATTGGTGACACGAGATACTTACACTACATTTATGCTGAGTTGAGTCGTCAACTGATTTTGTAGTAAACCTTCCATATTTTGTATTCCTATCAGGTTTCACAGTTATCTCAACAATCATATCTTTTTATAGAGACCTGTTATATCACAAGAAGTTACTAGCCTTCCTATATCACTGATTTATGTTTCTCCTTCCTTGTATATGTATGTTTACCAGAGCCTCAGATATTTGATTTCATTCCTGGTTGTTTCTTTCTTTATTGACATTTTACACCTGGTACTATCAATTACTCGATTCATACAAAAATGAAAAGGATGCGTAATTGTAGCAGCACATTCGTATTACATAAAACTTTTTTTCCCACTAAAACACTTGTAAATATTTTACAACTTGCCTACAGTAGTACTTACTTATATTTGTTGAGGATGTTTTGGGAGATGTGTCCCATTGTGTTACGGTCCGAGTTGACAATGGGACACATCTCCTGAAACGCCTGTCTTCAACAAATATAAGTAAGTGCTACTATAGGTAAGTTGTAAAATATTTACAAATGTTTTAGTGAAAACTAGTAGCTCATATGAAGATGGATTCAACTAATACAATTATTTTTTTACTAGCCTAACATCCCCTCCTCTGCTTCACAGATTCCTTTCACTTTTCGAAAGGACCATTCTATACCCCTCAGTTACTATAAATGTTATATCACAATAATAACTGTTAACATTCACTTTAGTACTTATATAGCAACCAAAATATTACAAGAGCCTTACAAATAATGCAATTATTATTTGGTTTTGTTGAGTATTTTGCGTATGACCAAGATTAATTTAAGTGAAAATAAAATATAGGCCTACGTTTAATTTATACCTGAGACTATTTATTTAATGGCAATAATAAATAACAGAATCACAATAATTATTAATTAAATAATTGGCAATGTTAAACGTTAATAAAAAGACATTCGATCTTTCCGTTCTAGACAATAAGAATTTTTCTAGACAATTAAAACATTTCTTCTTTTGTAACAAACAAAACAGCTGACCCGATGCCACCACAATATTAAACAAATAGTTAACTTCAACAGGTTTATTATTAACTTTATAAAATATTTTCAATTAGAATAATTTATTGTTTAGTTATAAATGATATTAAATACATAATTCCATAAATCACATTTTTTTATACAGAGTGTGGTAGAACTAACTAATTAGTTTCAGATTATTGCTTAGGCAGTGGTGGGGATAGGCAGTAGTTCAATCTGAATTTCCATCCCTTAAAAATAATGATGGGTCAGTAATTGAGACCCACAGACTATGCCAACTACCTAAACTTGTATGCCCAAAATGCTTGCACATATTTATCCAAATTCAGCTTTCTTTAGTATCAATAAGACACATTTTCAACTTAGTAGGATTGTGAATAAATGAAGTGTTTGCTACTGGGAGGAAAATAACTACTGAATTATTCAATAAAGACTGCAATATTTTCCTAAACTTATTGTGTGGCGACTGTATCAGAATTTGGTCGAAAGAGAAGTACTTTTTTTTAAGGAAGAAAGTGTGACTATGACTTTTGCTACTTATCCAGACAGTATATTACAATGTTGCACAATTTTATGTAATTCAGAATGGAAAAAATTCTTAGGAAAAGTTGATAGAAATCTTGTGGTTCCAATAGAATGAAGCTACAGTTCACACAACTTGATTGAAATTTACTTGTAATGAAAGAAATGTTTCTGATTCACCTTTTTGAGAGGAGATGTAAGGTGCCTTGCTTGTGTCATGAGATTTAAGCAGTTGTGATGTCTTTTTTGTGGAAAGAAAATATTTTTAAACACTGCCATCACCCTATCAGAACTAAGGATTGTATTACTGAATAAGTGAATCCCATACTACACAGTATATGTGCAAGAGCCATTAAAAATTTCAGAGATAACCAATAGTGTATTGATTTTGACAACAATCATCTTGAGGACAATATTTTCACAGTCAATGAATGTAAAATGGTATATACTTTTTCGAAGATGAGAACATTTTTCTTCATATATCCAACTTTATTTTTTATAATTCCGCAGAACTGCTTAATTGGTTTTGTCCCACCCTGTTATTATAGAATACTTCAATTATATTTGCATTCATAAATGGGTTATGGCATAAGGAAAGTAGAATCAGCAGTGAAATAATAAGACATAAAAACTGTTCTACTAAAATAATTTGTGGTGGCAGTGAAATAAATGAGTGTTTTTGCTTTTAAACATCAACTTGCACTCAAATAGGTAACAAAAGTAAAAATATTATTCTAAACCACATGTTAGGACATTAGACAGCATTTGTAATTTTAGTTCAATAAGTTTAAATTTCAAATAATTCATTATTTGAAATTTAAACATTATGCTCCTTAATGCAAAATATAAAGAAAACAGGCTTATCTGCTACAAAAAAGTAATTTATAACGAATTGTTTTCATTTTCCATTGTAATGTGTTTACATGCAGTTTTGAAATTTAAAGGGACATATATTTCAGTAGAAGGCACATATATTTCATGATTATATTAAAGCAGTATTTTATTTTTTTAAAACAGCATTTGTTTGCAAATATGAGGATATAAAGTACAGTTTCTTCAAACATTTATTCAAAGAAGACTTTAGCTGATGCTCAAGTAAGTCAAGTTTTTTTATTCAAGTTGTCGTAAATGTTTTACAATATTACTATTATTTTAAACTATAGAAATATAAGCAGTAAAGTTTCAGAATGAAATTTTGTTATTTTTGTATAAGAGTATTATTTCAATGGAATATTGGGAAAACTGGAATAGTTTATCAGATTATTAGATTTTATCATTGCCATCAAATAATACAAAAACTGTAGTTTTGATTTGTTGGAAATCAAAGTTTTCTTAAGAATGATAAAAATAAATTCTGCTCTACAAAATAAGAGTAAACAATTGTTATTGTTAAGTAGATATTTGTGTATCTTATGTTTGGAAAGTGATAGCATTGATATTTGTTTGAATAGTTTTATTTCTTCATAATTTTGTGTAAGTCTTTAAAATTCTAACAATAATTTGATCTAAAAAAATGTAAAAGTTTAATTTTAATAAAACAATAAAATATGAAAAATTGTAACTATGTAAAGAACTTAAGGTCATTCCTTGTTCAAGACTATACATTATATAGTATAGGTCTTTTCATTTACAAATTATGTAAAATAGTTTTACTCACACAACACACACACACGCATACAAACACATGATATATGATGAATATTTAGTTAATATCCAGGGTACATCCATTCATTTTGTAGTGCATAAAAACATAATTCTGATGTTTCACCAGAATCTAATCTAGTATTGAGGACTCTTGTGTTTACTTCATTGGTAGGATTTGTAGATGGGATTCGTTATAACAATTCAAGCATTTAAATTTTTCCAAAATTTATAAAGGTAATCAATTTTTTCATATATGCAACAAATTTACAATTATATTAGATAAATTTCAATATTACCTTAAATTTTAGTAAATTTTACCTCACCTAATATCTCTTAACATGTTAATAAAATGAAATTCTTAATTTACTCATTTTCATTTTTGTTAGGAATATTTCTATACATTTGAGTATATTTTTTTGTCTTTCCTAACATAATATTTTCTTCTGTTGACCCGTTTCCGAATGACTCCATTTTCAAAATTTAATACGATTAAACTTTTGAAAATAGAGTAATAATTTTTTGAAAATTTTTAATAATTCATAATTACATTTCCTATTAGTTTATTTAAGCTAATTGTATTATCTTATTACCTATAATATAATTTAAATCATAAGAATGAACATAACAATTCTAAACATCAGCTCAACTTTTGTTTTTAATATATACTTTAGTCAATTGAAACCCCACCTAAATTGCCTTGTGTCTGACCTTGAATATAAACTGTTAAATTTAACCACACTGTTTACTTTTATGCCTAGGAATAGATTCCAAAGTTTTGACCTCTGCCGAGTTGGTGTCTTGGATACCATGCCGAGTCATTTCTAGCTTGTTATTTTAGGCTTTTGTTTGTACATAGGTTTAATATTATATTAGAGCGATTAATTTTGTAGTTTTTTCCTGCAACATTTAGATTTCTGTAAATTAATATTTGAAATGAAATAAGTCTTACTAATCTAAACCTTAATGACAGATGATAAAATTATATTTCCTTTAAAAATAATGTCTGCAGTTCAAAGTATTTAAATCTCATATTGTAACGTACAGTATACTATCTGCTATCGAATTTAATTATTTTAATATAATGGCTAGTATAGTGAAACCTTTCATATCCGGAACCTCCGCTATCTGGACTGAATATGGAATTAAAGTAAGTGTTTTTATTCCACAATACACCTAGCTGTTGGGCCAGTTTTCTGGTGCTAGCAGTCGGCTCTTAGTTCTTTCCCGGCGCAGCGAGTTGTTAATTACTTAAACAATAGTTTATGACTATCAGAACTTTAAATTTACAAATTTAAAGTTCTGATAGTCATAAACTATTGTTTAAGTGATTAATAAGATTCACTGTACGTAATGGACTAAAAAATCCAAGAATTCAGCGAGTTGTGTTTGAGGCTCCGAATCGTAGAATTTACATATATTCTACAGGAAGTTGTGTAATTAAGAAGTTTAGTTAGTTATTTTACTTAGCATTTGTAATCTACAGTCTACAGAATGGCGGAAAATCAGAAAAAATTGTGTTTTCTATAACTTTGTAAGTTACTAACAGTTACAATTGTGGGTATGGATGCGGGAAGGAGTGTTTCCTGGTGCCTAAAACCGTAGACTTGGTAGATGTAGCTCTATGGATTGGTACAGCATGGAATGCAATCAGGCCAATAACACCAGTTATAACTTACCAAAAACTGTTGGATCATAAAATAAACAATAATTGAAAACGTATTACAAATAAAAAACCTTTTTAGTGAAACAAATGAATCGTCAATCTTCTTCGAAACATTCCTGGTTGTAAGGCCATGAACAGTGTTGGTGTGAATGAATGGATGAATAGGAATGAAGTTTATGAGTTTACTACTCATGTCTAGTGATATTATAGACCTAGTAAGGACCTAGCCATCAGCCGAAGACGAAAAAAAAACAAACAAACAAACCGCTATGGATAGCGTAGCTTTCCTGGCCTTTGACCAGCTGATCGAGTATGTCGAACAACAAGGCAAGGTAACAACAGCAGATCATCTACTCTTTCGAAGGTGAATGGATATTTTTTATCAAAGAAACGTGTTCAATGAAACAAGCAAACCGCCATTACATCTTTTTCTACCAAAACTGATAATTAATATACGTATGTATGTACAGTACAGTATTAAGGAACTGTACATAAAGGCATGTAACTAAATTGTACATACAGTTCTATATTGCTATTAAAATATAATTACAATCTTCAATAGGTGTAAAATATTTACTTAAAACAATAATACATCTATTTCTAATTAGAATGGTTAAGATAAGTAGTACAGACATACATCGTTACATAACCCCTCCCATAACTGGATTTTTTTGTTATCCGGATCCTTCTGTCTCCACATTGATCCGGATATGAGAAGTTTTACTGTATTTAATTATTTTTAACTTTACGTGCACATTTTATAATTTTACGACCTACTAATTATTAACCTAATAATGTGGCATTTATTTAAAGGTTTAAGAATGGTTTTCCACTAGAATAGTGCTTGAGCATACCAAATTTCTGTCCTCTATATAAAAAAACTATTCAAGTTTTGACCACTTCAGTCTTATCAGCTGGTTCAATTTGTAATTAGTAATACTTTCCCTGTTTAAGACTTCTAACCATACTGCTTCTCTTTGTATTTAATTCATTTAATCAAGTAACCCCTTCCCCATAATTTCGTTTTACAAACCTTTATTTAGATTTCATTATTATATCATCTACTTCCCAGTTTATATAACTTACAACAGTTAGCTACCTTTTTCCTAAAATCATTTAGTTTACAGCTATTCAAAGTTTTTGTGCTGTACATCTTGACGTTTTTTAATTTCCTACTATTGGTATCTCTCTGCCAACTCCATGAACAGTAAATTTGCTATTCTCAGTCATAAAATTAATATAAATTTCTTGTATATGTACTCAACATTTTATCTTGAGAGTATAAAGAATGCACTACTATAAACAGAAATGTAACTCTGTGTGAATCATCATTCTCTGATAGTTTGTTCATAATTGGTGAAGTTCATAATTACAATTTTTTTCCCAATAAAGACCGTGTTTTTATATTTACTTTTTATAAAAAATGAGTGGTAAAGCAAACATAAAGCTCTTACAATAAAAAAAGGTTGACTTTTTAGAGTGTAGAAAGAAGAAAAGTTTAAGTGTGCAGCAACTAGCAGAAAAGTTCAAAATTGGAAAAACTCACATCAGTGACATTTTAAAAAGTGAAGATCGGATAAGGGAATTGTGGTTCAGCAATGGAATGAAACATGAAAAACATTAAGTTTAGAAAAACAGATTCAAGTGCAATGAACAAATTTATTTTTTGTTGGTTTTGTGCGGTTAGGTCAAAAAACTCTGGTACAATAACAAGCTTTAAAATTTAGCAAATAATTAAATTTGGAAAGCTTTAGAGCTTCAAATAATTAGCTAAAAAAATTTTGAACTTGTCACAGCATACATTTTAGAGCAATTTGTGGTGAGGGTGAATCTGTTGATCCAAAAAAGTTTGTGAATGCAATAACAAATTGAGAACATTAATTGACGATTAAAATGAATCAAACAATTACAGTCGTGATGAGACCGGTTTATTTTTGTGTGCATTCAATACAAAACTATGAGTCTTAAAGGAGAAAAATTTAATTCTGGAAACACATCCAAAGAATGATTAACTGTTATGTTATTTGTATATATGGTTGGTGATTTTGAAAAACTTCAATAATCGGTAAAGCACATCAAACAAGATGATTCAAGAATATGAATGTGATTTGGAAACCTACAGAAAGTCATGGGTGGTGTGTGAAATAATGACCGAATGGTTAACGGGATTCAATGATAATAGGCAAAAGTAATCAAAATGCGATCCCTTTCATGGATAATGCATCAATACACCTTCAAATCAGATTAAGAAATATGGAAATATCATTTATACCCCTAAACTTTACTTCTCATTGCCAACTGTTGGATCAGGGTATAATTTTAATTGCCATTATAGACAAATTGTACTTCACCATATTTTATCTAGTACAGAAAATTGTCAAAATGCCTAGGGCCATATTAAATCTATAATAAGTGTGTTGGACACTGTTTCATTGATCATATCTTCTGTAAAAAAGTAAAGAAAAACACAGTAATCAACTGCTTCAAGAAAGGAAAATTTTTAAAATAAAATGTAATCACAGTTCAGACAAAAATATCGAGAAAGAAATAACGCTCAACTGGTTCATTTCCTATTTTCATTTTTTCCATTTCATATTTTTGATAACAGTTGTGTAGAAGAAAATATAGACATCGATATTGATGATAACAATGGTGTTGGTATATTGAAAGAAATTAGAGGTCATGTAAGTGAGAATCGTGAGGTAGTCAAATGCCAAGAAGACAATGATCAAGTCCCGGAAGAGTATCCCTAAATTATGTCCTGCATTGAATGCGTTTCAGGTTAAATAAATACAAAACTTATATTATTAAATACACTACAAAGTGAAAGGTATTTTTTAGAATATTACATTTTCCTTATTTTAAAAGTTTAATAATCATAATAATAATTTAACTGACAATAATAACCAATAAAACTATATTTGTGTAATATACTCTATTTCTTGAACTTCCAAGATAATTCAAAAGGGTATATGGAAGTATATTAATATATAATCAGTGTGTATCAGGACAATATTAGTGAGCCAAGATATTTTGTAAAATAATCTCATTTGTCTATCTATATGTAATGTAAAAACATGATTGTACAAGGATATCTAAACAAAGGTCACAAGAGATTTTTATTGAAACAGGATCATTGGTGTATAAATCGGGCGGGACTGATCATTTGAATAATTATTCAAAAATAAGACACCTAAAGCTAAGTCAGTAGCCGTCCATTCAATTGTATATGATGCTACTGGTTTAACCCTAGAGGACTCGTGCGGGGTAATTATTCTCCCAGTGAGTTTTCAACAAAGATTATAAAACAGTTGCAAATCCTGAAATTCTTGCACCCCTTACATAGCTTCTAATTAACTTGCCCTCTATCTATTTTCTGTCCCTCCATCACTTAGTTTGAAAGTTTTTGTTTACTTATAATGGTTTGAAGTTATTGTTGCAACAGCTGAGAAAGTTTTTACCCTGTGCGAGTCCTCACGTTACAATATTGGTCCCTCTAAATGAAGTCCATCTGTATTTTGCGAGGCTTTTATAAGTGAAGTCAATTTCTATTTGTATTTTGCAAGGTTTTTATAAGTGAGGTCTATTTCTATTTGTATTTTGTGAGGTTTTTATAAGTGAAGTCTATTTGTATTTGTACTATGCGAGGTTTTTATAAGTGAAGTCTATATCTATTAGTATATTGCAAGGTTTTTATAGGTGGAGTCTATTTGTATTTGTATTATGCAAGGTTTTTATAAGGGAAGTCTATTTCTATTTGTATTTTACGAGGTTTAAATAAGTTAGGTTTATTTGGTTTTTGTATTTTGCAAGGTTTTTATAACTGAAATCTATTTCGATTTGTACTTTGTGAGGTTTTTATAAGTGAAGTCTATTTCTATTTGTATTTTACAAAGTTTTTATTAGTGAAGATTATTTTAAATCTCATTTTGCAAGTTTTTATCACATAAATTTTATTTTATTGGTTTTTGCAAAATTGTTTTGAGTGAATTTTATTATGTTTTGTATTTTGTGAGGATTTTTTAACTGAAGCTCATTTTAATTTATAAATTTAATAATCTATTTTAAATTATCTATGTTTATATTTTGTCATGGTGATAAGAAACGACACAAATTTTATAAATCGCTTGTTACAAGAAACGGAAAATAATGTATATGGAGGATCTTCAAGTGAAGAAAGTAATAACGCTAAGAAAAGAGTTCCTTACTCCGAGAGTGAACAAATTGCCTACAGGGATGTTGATCAGGCGAGTGTTGTTTATAAAGACGTTGACCAAGATTTGAATTCAGGTAACTCTGGTAACGTAAATAACATGAATGTTAGTTTAGAGGAAAAATACGCTAAGAACTTTCGCTTAGAACTCAAGTTGCATGAGTACACCTCTGACGAAGATGATTTACCTTAGGTGTGATTTTTGACAGAAGAATTTTGACAAAAAACAACAAAATGCTGTGCTAATTGTGGGAAAAATTTGTAAAGACCATTTAGTTGAAGTATGTGAAGAGTGTTTTGACGTATAAAAAAGGAAATAATATTGCATGAGTTTGTTCATATCTTGATATATCAAAATAGTATAACAAAATATGTTTAAATTTATTATTTAAAAAACACCAATTATTTTACTAATTTTGACCTGAAAACTAGTTGGGGTAAAAAATCACCCTGCGTGAGCTCTGTTGTACAGGGTATTAGTACGAGTCCTCTAGTAGGGTTAAATGATTTAGAGAACACTTATTAACAGGCTTAAATACAGTTCAGATAAAATATACTCATGAAGATGAATCAAAGAATAAAATTTAGAAGAGTCCCATCATAAATGGCGGATGTTGATATCGCCCGTTGGTAAGTTTGGGGTTGGTAACTGATTTTTAAGTTCTACATCCTTATGTTACAGGTAGCCACTTGGTAACAAGCACATGCAATCTATGGTTAACATAAATAGGTCAGCTGCTTGAATAGCTATAAAACACAGAAGCATAAAACAGAAATAAAAAAAGTTCTATTTATGTTTTATATTAAGTTTGAGTTATCATGAATTGGCTTGTCATCTAATTACTAAAGAAAATAAGGCTCTCTTCAACTGTGAAAAATAACTGTCTACATTATTGTAACACTTATTTCCGAGGTATCGCTTAAAGTAACAAAGTTATATCATTCTCCCTCTTTTTGATGTTGGCACTTTTACAGATTATTTAAATTTAAATACAATTGTGATTTATCTTCAGCTCTCAGAATGACTTGTTCTAACTATATATCTGTCTATTTGTCTATTTCAACATTCTTTTTCCTTAAATTTTGTAGTCCATTACGTTCGATGAATCTTAATTAATCACTTTAACAATAGTTTATGACTATCCGAACTTTAAATTTATATAAATTTTGTTAAAACTTACTGAGACAGAATGTTTTCGATCATTAGTTGGCGATCTTCTTCAGTGTCTTCTGCTTAAAGATGTCGGGTCAAGTTGTGACGGTTTTAAAGGCAGGTTTTCGATAGTATCAAAGAGTATGTGTGATTTGTATTAAGTTTGTTCGTTTTATATGTTTGTAAACAATTTGGAACAGTTTGTAAACAAACATATTAAACGAACAAACACAATACAAATCACACATACTCTTTGATACTATTGTAAACCTGCCTTTAAAACCGTCACTGCTTGACCTGACATCTCCAAGCAGAAGACACTGATGAAGATCGCTAACTAGTGATCAAAAACGTTCTGTCTCAGTAAGTTTTAATAAATTTACAAAGTTTAAAGTTCGGATAGTCATAAGCTATTGTTAAAGTGATTAAATCCTTTTCTCTCAACACACATTATGTTTTAAAGTATGAGGCAATAAAGTGTTTCAGGAAGTAACAATAATGCTGATCTGATACATCACTTTAACACCAAGAAACTTTCTCAGAGTGAAAGAATTTCTAGAAACAGACCACATTTTAATTATTTACACAGAACAACTTCCACTGCAGAGCTACTCATTGAAGCAGCATAAACAACTGAAAGTGACAAATTAAGCTAGGGTTGATACAATGGTCTTTGAAAAGGCTTCTATTAAAACTGATGAAAGGTTGACTAATAGGATGACGATATTATTATATGTGCTTCTCAACATAAGATTATAAACTCATCTACTGATGGAACAGATTTTCAGAACTTCTTCATTGGGGGAGGGTGTTCGTGGGTATTTTTTTTCAAGAAAACAGATAATTTTGAAATTTTCTCTACTTTGGCTGTTAGAAATAAAGATGAGAGGGATTTAACCAAACTCCCTCCTTATAAAAAAAATTACAAATGCTTTGAATGAGACATATATGTTGTATTTTTACAAAAACCATTACTTTTTAAAGATTGGTTTTTGTTAAGGTTTGTAAATTTCATAACATGAGCTGTTATAATACAAAGCAATATTATGCATTCTGAAGTTCATGGATAAACGTATTCTTATTAATGAAATATTTTTCTCAGTATTCTAGAATTATCTGAATTATCAATTACTCATTGGTTTAACCAACTGTTTTTGGAATATGAGCCTGGTGTTCATTTGCTTCCAGTAGACTGTGTCCTAACATCAAAGAAATAACTGGCTTATACATTTGGATGGGTCCTTAGCTTAAAAATGTATCTGTAATGATTTATTCTGAATTTCATTTATTTGTAATTGTGAACTTAGTTTCAAACAGAATAATATTATTACCTTCTCTCAAGAATCGTAATTCCTTATTTTAAACATAAAATTACTTTATGTTATCAATACATGTAGACTGTTTTATAAATATAAAAATTAAATGTTAGAGGGATCTGATTCAGACGGGAGATGATCGCACCTTAGGTCCCTCCCTGGACCTGTCTTTATATACCATCTGAATTATCAAGGTCACCTCTATTTGGTGGGAGACCATTCTTTGGCTATTTGACATGGTACATTTTCTTTATTCCTTTAGATACAATTTTAGCATACAATGTTTGAATATAGATGTTAAGAATAGTATTATAATTTGATTAATTGGGATAACAGATTCATAGTGACTATTAATAACAGCATAGTTCCGAATCTTTTTATTGTTTCTTAATATAATTGCTGATGCTATTTCTAAGAGTTTGAGAGGAGGTTTTACTTTCATCATTTTATATCACAGAGCCTCCTTAATTTATAATTGTAAACATATTTTTACTGCTTAATTTTGTGATGTTAAATGGCGTTTTGGGAATTTTTATGTATGACAACACTTTGCTTGTAGAAATATGATTCACATTAGTCTACTTGTTGTATGAGTATCTTTGTTAATTTCCAGTTCTTATTACATTTGTGAGATTTGGAAGGATTTTATTTAACTTAGTGTTTGTAGGATAGGTTCTCATATGAACTCACGTCTTCCTTCTTACAAACACATAGATCTTTGTATATTGCATAATCTTACCCATATTCAAACTTTTCCATTTTGTTTATATTTAAGTTGGTCAGTTTGTAATTTGTCTATTTTATTTTTCAACAGAAAAGAGGCAGCAATATGATAGGCTGGCTAACCAATATAATCTTTTGTGTCTGCTTGACTGAAGTATTTTGTATAAGTAAGTATGTGTAATCTTTTATGTCATTTATTATAAAAATTAAGATATTTTAATAAAAAAAAATAACCATAAAAATTATTCTGTCTAGTACAACAACCAGATGATGTAAGTAATGGCGACTATGACTACATGGACCATAATAACACTCACCTGTGCACAAGAACCTGTGTGTCCGGAGCCCCAGCTAAAGTCTGCTACTACAAATTTATATTGGAACATTACACAGTTTTGGGAGTGTAAGTGTAATGAAGTATTGATAAATCTATAAATAATAAGAATATAATAGATGAACCTATCCAGCCCCATTATATACATATACTAATATAAAATGAATGATTAAAAGATAGTGATATGAAACAGAATGATACATGTTATTTGAAGATAAAACTTTACAAAACTCTGTATAAACATAAAACAAAACAAGCTTTTATTTTAGATTTTAAAAATATCTTTTGCTTATTCAGGTTGATTTCTGCAAGCATTTTATATAATTTTCTAAATATTTTAATAGTTTAACTTTTTTATTGGTTACTGAATTTTTAAAAAGGTAAAGTTTTACGAATCACTGTAATTTCTAAAGTTTGTAATATTTATACACACTACCAGGCTTTTCAAGAGTAGGTTGATTCCTGGATTGGCAACATCTTTAGTTCTGTTTCTGAAATTGGGCAGGCCAATTGTTATCAGTTCATACATATCATTAAGTAAGTTATTCAGGATGACTATAATTTTACTAAAAGTTAGGTAGGAAAACTCGATTATGTACCAAATAAATTTTTCTGTTACATCTGAAGTCACAGTTAGTTCAGAAAAAATACCAACAAAAAGGTTTTGCAAAGAAAATATAAAAAATTTTAAGTGGCAAATGTAGTAGTTGATATGAAGTTGCTTGATGTAATCATCTTGAATTCACTGATTAAACTAATTTTAAAAATACTCAACTAAGTGAATATGTAATTGCTTACTTGCTGACACGTTCAAAACATTAGTTCCTTTTACGAAGCTAGCCCTCGACTGGCGGCATCGGTGAGGTGTAAAGGCTCTAACAGGAATGGATTTATGACTGTGGAATGGGGTGGGTTGTTTCGGTTGTGTGTCATATAATAGAAAAGGCTGTTGGCTTCAAAGTGTGTGTGATCATTTAATATGTTTTCTTTTTCTTTTGCTTAGTGTTTGTATATTTCATATTTTTCTAAGGTTGTTAGTTTTTTACTTTGTTTTAATGTGTGTAGAACATTTAAATTAGTGTGTGTTTTTTTTGGGTGATGTGTTCTTCGAAGCGTGTATAGAATGACCTGCCGGTTTGGCCGATGTAGTAGCTGGGACAATCATTACAAGTTAATTTGTAAATACCTGAGAGTTTGTATTTGTCAATTTCTTTTTGAAAAGGTTGTATGTGCTGTCTTTGTTGTTTTTTAGGATATTTGGTAATATAGTTTTTTGAATGTGGAGGCTATTTTGTGTGTGTTTTTGTTGTGGTAGGTGAGGAATATGTATTTGTTGTTTTTAAAACGCAAACATGTTTTCAAAAGACATTGGAGAAAGTTAATTTACTATTGATTACTTTATTGACAATCATTGTCATCAGTGTAACACAAATTTGTTTCTGATTGTTTATTTTGACACTTACTGGGGTAAATGTATTTACAAACAATATTTGCTGAATACTATAAATTTAATATACTGTAAATATCTGATTGAAGTAGTTGAAATATATATATTTGAGTAAATATTATTGTTTTTATTATTATATTTTTTGTAGAGCCTGTAAAAACTGTCCTGAAACAAGAGCTGACTGCTTCAATGAACAGTGTGTAGCTGCTAATGGTGTACCAAAGCCAATTCTAACAATCAACCGCAGGATACCTGGACCCTCTATTCAGGTTTGTTGCAGATATTTTCCACAATTTGTTTTATTATAGTTATTCTACGGCAATGAAGTTATCTTGAGTTATTTGACACAAATGATATTCTTCATAGAACTGATTGAAATGAGAAAGATTCATACAAGTTTGTGTATAAACTATTGGACCATTACTGGCTGTATAGTTTTACAATTATACAGATTAAAAATATTATAATAATTTTTCCGCTCTTACCCAATAGATAAAAGTCTGATTTAACTGCTGCTAAAACGATTCTTAAGCCACTTAGAACAGTTTACACAATTCTCTCCCAAAACGAGCGGCTCGTTTTAAAAATAATGAAAATATTTTAATAATCTTCTTAAAATTCATTTTTGACTGTCACAGAAGTGATAAAATTAATGATCAATTTCTCATAAGATTTGTTAGAAGCAGAGTATAAACTTGAATCATATTCTTCTATTGTCAATCTTGTCGCCTGTATTAACCTTTGAATTTAGGAAATTGTTAAAAAAAATCTATTATTTTACAAAAGGCCTCCAGTACCTTGGAAAAGTTTTGCTGCTCCCCTATTAGGAGATTTCAACTTTGTAAGATGTGTTTTAGTAGTAGGTTTAATATTATCATTTGTTGATTCCATCTTCGCGTGAGCTACTAGTAATCACTAAACACTTTTAAATGTTTTAAACTTGCCTATAGTAGCACTTACTTTGCTTGTTGAGGACGGCCGTTTCAGGACCGTCTCTTACCCTGGTCTGATTGCATACTGTTGTTCTAACGGTGTGTTGTGTTGGATTGTATTTTCACAAAGGGACACATCTCCTGAAACGGGCGTCCTCAACAAGCAAAGTAAGTGCTACTATAGGCAAGTTTAAAACATTTAAAAGTGTTTAGTTTTTTAATATTATATTTGTGTTACATATCTGAAAGAAGGTTTTTATGCGTTTATGAGACCTCTACTGCTCTTTCATCATTACTTCATTGTTGCAAGCCATGATTTCTTTCTTAAAAGTCTAACTATAAATATATTAATCAGTTTTACTAACATCTGTGTTTGTTAAAGTGGTAGATATTCTCCAGATCTTTAATGACCTTTTATCAGATTAACTGAAGATTTATAAGCAGCTTAATTTTTATATACATCTACTGACAACAAGCTTACATGAGATACTTATTGTTGAAATTTCCTCTTTGAAAAAAATTATATTATTAAGATTTATAACTCTAGCAGAAAATGGTTTAGCTCTTTAAACTTATACACTGTTATTAATTTCATTAAAACATGGTATTAAAGTTCATAATTGTAGTAAAATGTTGCTTAGCTCTACAGCACTGAATCTAGGTAATTTTTCAGGAAAGCTTGATTTTGCCACTGCCTTTCTGATACACTAAATGTCAGAAATGCTAAATGCCATCCAGAAAGGTTAAATGTTAAACAAGAAATATAAAATTTGTTATAGTGAGCCCTATGGTTTTATAATGTCAAGCATACTTAATTTAAAAACATACACAAAACTCACAAATTAATTATTTATTTACTCATTTGTGCAATATAATTTTGGTTAGTTTGACTGTATTATAATAAAATTATGTTAGAGATTTATATATTTACTTTATGTTTTTGTTTGTTTGTTTGTAACAAAAGGTTTTACTACTTTGTCATAATTAATCAGAGAAGCATATTTGTGGTCTATAGAGATAATACTGCAAGTCTGTGTTTAGAGCTTCTCAGGTAATTCTTCAATAGTTTCAACTCGTTAAAATTTCATTTACCTATAGCAATTTAAATTGAAAGTGTTACAAATATTTTTAGTTTTTTTGTAATGTTTAAGTATGCCTTTTGCAGTTTGTTTTTCAGAAAAATCTATCCATTAGCTTCTTTATAGTCTTCATCAGTTATCAAACCATGGTGTTTATAACTTTCAACTTAAAATATGAACTTCATTTTGTTAATGTCTTCTTTTTATGTGTGTGCCAACACGCCTGAGCTCATCTTTAATACATACACGCCCATTTCATATATTCTACACCTACTCAAACAAAGGCAACCTATCATTGATTTTTGCTAGAGGTTTAAATGTTGTAGTCAGTTCCATAATTGAGTAGTTTTTGGTTAAAAGGGCGTAAGTCACCGTTGAGTTTTATTGTGTTTCGTATAAAGTATATCAAGTTATAATAATTTTGATTGAAACGGCTGATCATCTATCTACTGGAGCAACAACAATAATTAGGTTTTTTGGTTTTTATTGAAAGGGCATGAGTCAATGGGAATGATCTAATCAGTTGTTTATCAAGTTGACTTACCGCCATTTAACCAAACTTGACATGTCCCAGCAGTGTATTTGTTGATGTGTGAGGAAATGTCTACAATGTATGGGAGAAGAGAACTGTCTGGATGTTTTTAATAAATTTTATAACATTTTTACAAAAAATGAACAAGGCCTTTATTTGCAAGGACTGATTGACATTGTTGATGTCCAGCAACAGCAACCTAGGGACGATGTAACAACCAAAGGACCAACATCTACTTCTATTAAATATTTTATTTTTCTGGGAACTGACCAAAAGTTAATGAATTTATATCATCATTTAATATTAGAGAAGAGAGAATTTTGAAGTAATCAACAGAAATAAAATAGTTGAGCAGACTCCAAAGGATAAGAAACGGAAAGGGATTAATCATGCCTTTACCTCCAGATGTTAGTCACACAGTAAGCTAATACATAAAGTCGTGCAGTAAGCTAACATATAAAGTCATGCAGTAAGCTAACATATGAAATCATTTCCACTTGAATGTTCCCATTACAGTGGAAAGAAAATGTACAATCTCTCTGCAGAGCTCAACAATAAACTCACGTGGAAAATGTTATGTGACAAATACCACACCTAAAAAGTCAGCAAATCTTTCTGTTGGAATATACATAGGGATAATTTTAATTATTAATTTTGACCTCCACATGTATGCTGCACATGTGAGCCATTAAGTAACAATAAAATCCCCTCACATAAATCATGTGGTTAAACGAGTTGCTAAAGCTGAACTCACAGTCTGTAAAAAACAAGTTTTATTTAGTTTTAAAACATGAACAATCCATTACTACTGAACAAGAAAGCCATGTTTTACCATGAAAGCAATATTTCTTCTATAAATGCTAGTTCAAGAGTTGAACTACCTAAGACAAATTTCTCTAAACATATTTAGCATACATAATATTAAAGACAATTGTCATTACAATTAGTATTTATTTGTATTACAAAAGACTAGTTCAACTACCTCAATTGTTGCAGACCACCTAATTTTTCTCTGTGATTTCAATATTATTTGTACATGTTTTATTAATATTTCCTACTATGAAGTTGAGGCACGAAAAAGTGTAACAAATTAGGCTTTTCAGCAAAAATTACAAGTTCTACTGAAGTTTCAGTTGTGTATAATCTTGTCAAGTTTTAAAAAAATGGACAATTTAGGGCACAGGTATGCCAGTTTCTATCATTTCAAGAATTTTGCCTGAACACCAGCCATGTTCACACCAGTGTCGTAGGACTGGCCTCTGCAGTTTTCAAATCTAGTCCTTTAATTTTCTGTAGTATATCTTGGGGTTAGACTTTCGTATTGAATGTGGTGGGAAAAGTAAGAGACCTGACCTTTTTTGTCCCACTGAATGTGTTAACTTAGAGATGTCATATCATGAAATAAGGTTAATTGTGTTTAGAATAGATTCACTATCTGAATCACAGAAGCGGCCCTTCTGAAAATAAATTGCCCTTCTTTATTTATCTCTAAATGCGCTATTCATATTTAGCAAGAATAATACTACATTTATAACATATTGTAGCACTCCTTTTCATTGTTATATTTTATTATTTGGTATTGTATATCGGTACATACTAAATGAGTTTCCTAGAGAAGTCTACAGAGCTTTCAATTTACAAAATGCTCAATTTGTTATGCAATTTTTCATGCTCAGGTAATTATTCATTTAGTTTTTTCCAATTAACTAATTCACCTTGTTTACACAAAGATGATATTTTTAATGTAAGCCTGTTGTTAATAAATATGAATACGTCGATAAAATTTTGAACAAGCATCTCCCATCGAAGTCTACCTGGTGCTAATGCTTGCCAAAAGATTCAAAATTATACGCGAAATTAACACATATTATAACTATAATTTAACACAAAATATATATATGTTTAAATTTCATCGTCCTTCAAGACAACCCCAAATAATTTAGAAAACAAATAAACAATCATTTATCTCAAATGTTACTAAATAATTTACCTCAAATATTTACCTTATTTAGCATCAAATATATCGAAGATCTCCCCATTATTTATATTAAAAGATTTATGCAAGAAAAACCACACATATCAAAATATGAAAATTCATAAAGACAATGCACATATTAAACATCAAAATCATTTTGTTTTCAAAATTAATTTAATAACTTCTACATTTATCTTGTCTTAATAGCGTTATTATTAGTTTGTTGTGTGTGTGTGTGTGTGTGTATGTGTGTGTGTGAGAGAGTGCGTGCGCACTGGCACATGTGTGCATTTAGTTAAATGTTTTAATACGTTTTAACCCTTTAAACCATTTGGTTTCAAATGTAACCCTTTGAAAAAGAAAGGTTTACTTATTTTTAACATACATTTATATCCTGAAAACTTAAGTTTACTGTTAAATTTATATTATAGCAAAATTAGCCCTGAAAAAAGAAACATATTTCAACTTATAATTCCCTAAGAGAAATCACCTGTATAAATTAATCAATTTTTGCTAGGAAGCTTCACATATTCAAAATTATACGCTACATTAACACATATTAAAATTTAACGTTTATACAAAATCCATGCATGTTTAACATTCCCCATCCTGCAAGACAACCCTATATAATTTAGAAAATAAATTTAAAAAAAATTATTTCTTGGTTAAGCACCAAACATATCTAACATTTCCCCATTATTTATATTCAAAAGTTTATAAAAGAAAAACCACACATAATGAAATATAAAATTGTATAAAGAAAATTCACATATTGGACATTTAATAAATTTCACCTATTTAAAACAAAGAATTTTATTGAAAATATAACCCAAAATGACAACTTATATCATTAGAAAAATTTACCTATCTTAAACATCATATTTATATCCAAATTTTAACACACAATTATATATATATATATATATATATATATATATATATATATATATATATATATATTGATATTTTACGTTGTCCTTATTTTTCCGTTGCACTGACTTTATGAAGTTGATAAATTACTATTGTAAATACTTTTATCCACCACTAAGTGCAATAATTTTACCTTGTGTGATGAGGCACCTTTTGGTCACTTGACCATTGTTGAATCACTGATTATTTTTCTGGTGTAGATGTTCGGTCTGTGATGTTGGTATTTGTTGATGATACAGACCAGAAAAATAATCAGTGATTCGACAATGGTCAAGACCGAAAGGTGCCTCATCACACAAGGTAAAATTATTGCACTTATTTGTGGATAAAAGTATTTACAATAGTAATATATCAACTTCATACACATACACACACACACATATATATAAGTCATACTTATTACATTTATCAAATAGTATTGAAAATATAGTAGTATTTTTTGACTGTTGTTTGTTTTTAAACAATAGGCTACTTATTTACCTTCTGTATATGTGAAAATTTTTCAACACATCATCATGTCTTCTGATATTTATGTATTAAATTTTAATTTGTTAATTACTAACCCGCTCTACTTACAACTCATTCTACTAGGTTATTTTGTATACTTTTTTCTGTCTAAAACCACCTAGTGGTTAATTTCCCTATTTTAATATAAAAAAAATTTTAAAAGAGTCTAAATCTTAATTAAGGTAACACACCTAGGCATATTATTAAATTGATTTATTTAATTTTGACCCCTTTTTTTGCTTACAAGTAACCCCATTGTTTATATTTATAGTAATTTTAATATAGAATACTTTTGCAATTTTTGACTATAATCAATTTTTTCAAGTCTGACTTTGTTTACAAATATTTAGACTATTTATTTATTTTGTTTACAGCTTATATTAATCTTATATATAAAAAAAACATAAAAGATTTATTTGAAATGTTATTTATTTTCCAAAAGCGTTTGTTTACATTCACTACTGGGACGCGCTCCTCTTGGATTCTTTAATATCAGTCAAGCAAGGCTCTCTCTAATGTTACCAGCCCTCTATTTTTGATAAAGGCGTTTTTTTAAAACATAGTTTTCTTTTATTACATTTTATTTTAAAAAGAATTATTTAATATATCAATTTCCCAGAAAAATTGAGTTTAATATTTTATGGATTTGAAAGAGAGCAGAAAGCTAACCTATTTAATCGAGCTGTTTCCTAGTTACTGCAGCCGCTTGGGCAGACTTCTTTCGGCTTGGCTATTGTTTTGTTTCTCAGCTTCTTCTGTAGCGAAGTCGCCTTCTTGGGTCTTCTCCCTCTCTTCATTGTTACATGTAAATTTTGTAACTTTTAAAACTTTACAGTTCTTATTGTTGTTTTTAGTTAATCTGTTTCACTCTCTTTATTAGTGATTTCTATACTTTTTTACGGTTTACACTTTAAAAGATCTACAATTGAATATGGTGAATTTAAAAGTTATTAACTGTTTTGTTCTACATTTTGCGGTTTGTAATCTGGCTTTTAGAACCTTTAAAACTTCCGACTTTAACCTATTGAACACAATATTGGTTTTAATTTTGACAATTTAAAGGATCGAAATCCCTAAAATACAATTGGGAAACTCACTGTCACATATCGTAGCCCCCACCAGCACGCACTTAGCACCTCATGTTGAATTGTTAACACCTTTAAGTCATTAACAGCGAAGCGAGTTATTCAATCTTCCTCTAAGCTAGACCAAAGCACGCTAACAACTTCCCTCGCGGCTTTTTCAATCCTCCACAACTCCCCTCTCACATTTGTCTTCTGACTGATGCTAGATGATGCAATATCTAGATGATGACATCTTCCCCTAGAAATCAAGTCTTGTGATGTCATAACTTCATGTTTTTACAAAGTTAACGTTTCATTTAACATCTTTAGTACACAATTTATATTTTATTATAACTTTTTAAATTATGGTTTTTATGTGATTTTCTTATTATTTATTTTCTTCATAATTTTTGTCTCTGCACATTTTCTAATACCAGTGGAAATTTCTATTATGAATTAATTTTGTTCTTTCTTTTAACTCACCTGTTTGGTTTCTACCTCCTTCAAATCAATGAACAATCTCCTTCCTTTAAAAATGGCTTTACTTTATGCAATTATTCAAGATGGCTGCTTACGACACTGTATTATTATTATTATTATATTTATGGCTCCTTATCCAAAATTAAAATTTTATATTTTTAAAATTTAAAATTTTTATTGTAACGCTTAAATTCTCTATTTAAGCCCACTACAAAACACACACACACACACATGTTTATATTATGTATGTACTTGAAGGTATATTTGTTTTATTATTGCCTCAGGTTTGTGCAGGAGACACAATTGTTGTTGATGTAGTAAATAGGTTAAAGGGCAGAGGTGTTACTATTCACTGGCATGGAGTTCAACAGAAGAAAACTCCTTTCATGGATGGCGTTCCAATGGTTACACAATGTCCTATTATGGAAGGACAAGAGTTTCGATACAAATTTAAAGCTGAACGCCCAGGGACCTACTTTTATCACACGCATACTGGTAAATAATCTTATTCTGATTAATTCTAAACATATGTATTTTGTTTTCAAACAAAAAATTTTGTTCCAGACGAAAAAAAAAAAGATGATTATGAACGACTTTATAAATTATAAATAAGCTAAACCTAGGTAAATACCATTAAATATCTAAATACTGCTAACTAAAACTAAATTACTACTGCAGAACTTGAGGTCTAAATACCTGAAATTAATTTATTTACATAGGTATAGATAAACGCTAAAATCTAAAAGAAATTTAATAATTAAAATTAAATAAACAGAAAAACTTGCTAAAATTAACACAATTAAATTTTATTAAATAAATTAATGTGATATAAGAAGGCAATGACATGGTCTATATCCGTTGGATCATTCTTACCCTCCCCCCTTTTAAACTTCCTTGGAGATCATGACGTAAATGAATCTTCGTCAACTCCTTACATTCAAACAGAGCATGGTTGACTGTGATGGTACCTCCACAAAGCTGGTATAGTGTTGCGTCAACCATATTAACAAAGAGTGTCAATGTGAAGACAAGTAACTACCACTTCCTCTCTACAATTCGAACAAGTTGAAGACTTCCATTAACAGATGGTGTTCTTGTTTTTTTCCATCTAGTTTCCATTCACAGTATGCCATTCTTCATTCAATGCAAGGCATATTGCATACTTTATTTTACATATGCCTATAACATTGGTTACCACACATTGAGTGATGGTACCATACTTGCAGTTAGTTTTGCCCCTTCATCTGTTCTTATGTTTCTGAGGGAATAGGCACCCAGCAAAATTATAACCCGATGCCCTATAATTGGAGCCTGTGTATTGAGGACAGAATGTCTTCAAATAAAAAGTTCTCAGAGTACATTTCCTATATCGCCTGGAGAACACTTTTGGAAACTATTCACAAAAGACAATGTATTGCTGAGATGGAATAATTGTTAAGTCTTGATAAATGGTAAACAATCTGCTGTTGAAACACTACAAGCTGAGAGCAATTCATAGGTGTAGGTGTATCCTGACACATAAAATGTGCAATCTCTCCCATTGTGCAGTTTCAAATCATTTGTGGTAAATATAATCACATACCTCGTATATTGGTGGGTTCCATGAATCCGCAAAATCTCTTGATGATAAATAAGATAAAGAGTATTGTGTTTTAAATACATAGACAATGAGAAATTAAATTTTGTCATTTTTACTGTCCATAGAGGAATGTGTATCAACTTTCGTTCAATTATAGTCAATAGTTGTAATTTTTGGCGATTAAGAATGGTCAATGAATCCATGCCCAATGGAGAAGTCGAACATTGGCACGCATTATAATGATCCTTGAGGGAGTTATTAAAAGCTCTAATAATAAATAAAATAAAGTAATAAATAATTTCATCTAATTTTATATCATCTTTAAATTTTTTAATTTCCTACAAAATTAATTTTTTATAATTTTTTGTACCCTAGAGGATTTTTTATAAACTTATCCACTTTAAAATTGAATTTAATAAATTAATTTTTGTTAATTATTTACCGTCATCAAATCATCACCCATAAACAAAAATTATTTGTAAATAATCACATAAATTTTTTATAAAAAAAACATGCAGTATTAGCATATTAAAACTAACAGGCTTATAAATCTAAACATTTTCATATATATCAATTCAAAAATTATTTTCGTATTATTTGAAAAATTCAAATTATTTCATTTAATAATTGTAGTTAAAGCCATTTCGGAAATTTACAATCTCGCCTTATTGATATCATTAAAATGATTTAAAATCAATTAAAATTTTCTTAAGTCTTTTTAGACTATTTCCTATTTAAATAAAATTCAATTTGAAAATAAGAGAAATATGAATTAAAAAAAATTTCTTTCTAAAGTGTATTTAAAACTATAAAATATGAAATAAAATTATTTGATCAAAATACAAAGTTTTAAAGATAAACAAAGACATTGCTAACTCCTTTTGTCACTTCACTTTCACGAATCTCCTCTCTCTCTCTCACACCCTCGCTCTCGGTGCGCGTCTTTTTAGTTTGGCTGGACTGGATGTCTTCATTGTCTTCTTTCTTGATGTTTTAATCAGATTGGACTTTTATACAAATTTTAAAAGTCTGTTATTAAAAGTTCGTTATTCTCTCATTTTACCTTTTGTTTAATAAATTTATACATTTACTTTACTAAATTTTCATTTAACTTTTAAACTTTATTTAACTGTTCTCAAGTTTTATTTCAGCCTTATAAATCCACTTCACACCTACTTCCATACAGTTCATTTTTGCCTTTAAACCTCTTTTTATAATTTAGCACTTAAGCAACAATGAGGGACACATATTTTTTTTTAAATTTTGAAGTCAGAAGGATCTTTGAACACAGATGCTAGAGGGAGTACCCCTAAAACTCACTTCGAGAAAACACGAATGCTACATTTTGGCGTCACTACCAGTCTTTAACCTCACATTTTTTTATTAATCACTAACATTTTAAAAAACAAATTTCGAGCCTGACATCTCTCCGCTCTTCTGTCTAGTTCCAGACTGTCGTAGCTAGACGTTAGCGTCCCTAAAGCTAGTGGCTTATTGATACACCTTACTTATTACAACTAATCAGAAATTGCTTCCAATCGTATGATAACTGGTGCTCCAATTTTCCCTCCTTTTTCTTTTTTATGAACAAATTATCTGTTTTCAAATAAATGCCTCTTAAAATGGTGTACTTAAACGAGATTTCAGATCTTAAAAGTTTCTTAAATATCTCCCGCTGATCACAATGAAATATCGATGGTGTTTCTACGTGAAAATTGGCGTTTGATATAATTAAACATGGCCTTTTTTACTGAGCAATTTATATCGTGTCTCTCTCAAAATGACTTTTCTTTTAAGTTTTTGATTAAAAATTAAAATTTCAAGTTGTTTGTTAAAATTATTCAAAATTAAAATTTTTAAAATTTCTTCCATTATACGTTTTCATGTGTTGGGACCATTATAACCTGTGGACCGCGAACACTCTCTGACCAACTGCCACACATAATACTTGTTTGAAAAGAGAATAAGTTAACATAAACAGTGTTCATATCTAGAGAACACATTCAACACACATCTATTGCGATTTCTTATTCATTAAAATGACTTATTTATATTTATAAAGTAAAATTTTAATTTTTTTTTATTAGGGTTACAGAAATTGGATGGTTTAGCTGGTAGTTTGATAATACGTGGTCCAAAGAACCAAGATTTACAAAGAAACTACTTTGATCAAGATCTGCCATCACACACAATGGTAATTCAAGATTGGGTACATGAGCCAGCAGATAGTAAACAACCTAGTTTAATACAAAAACCAGGCCAAACTCCTGACTCATACCTCATCAATGGAAGAGGACTGTATGCAGTAAGTACCTTTATTAAATGAGTGTTTATAATTTAGTTTTATAATAATTTACTCCTTTTCTGGAAGTATAACAATATACCTTTGTAATTGTGTGATGTTATCTATAAAAGTACGAAATATATCAGATTGCTTTGGGAACTCAACATTTAAAAAGAATAAAATTTAAACATTGATTCATAAAATTTAAATAGAAGTTCAACATTAAATAAATTTCTTCAATAAACAAGTAAAATTTCTAAAATTTCAGGTTTATTCAGAAAATAACAACTGATTATTGATAAATGAAACACATTAGAAGACAAACATATTTTATTGTATATATACACACAGTGTATATTACAGCTACATCTTTACTCAATTTTTAACGTAATTTCAATTATGATTTAAGCACTTATCCAATCTCTCACTTATTTTGAAATTTCGTCTTCAAAAGCTTGTCCACCTATGATTTAAGTCAGCCAAAGATGTTGGCAGTTTCTTTAAGCTCATCATCATCAATCCATTGAAAGCCAAGATACTTTTCACGTGCAGAAAAGATGGAAACCACAAAGTGCTAAGTTAAGACTATAAAGTGGATTAATATTATGTCAATTAGACCTTAGCTAGGGAGAACATCTCACAAATTGTAAATATTAAAATAGTTCACTCAAAATCCCATTACAAACTAGTTTATTATAACATACAATATGTATGTAATAATAAACTAGCATGTAGTGAGATTTTGAGTGAGCTATTTTAATATTTACTGTTACAAAGTGTATGTTTGAAGACATTGCATTTATGTTCATTCAGAAGGTGTATTGTTTCCCAAGCAATGTGAGGCTGACCATTGTAGTTTACAAAACTTCCACTAGAAGTCGGTATAGTGCTTATTCTGTTTGTTTTCTTAGTTTTTGAATGTGTCACAGTACACTTCTACATTGATGGTTATTCCACGCTCCATTAATTCTACCAGTAATACCCCTACTTTATGCCTATGGCCTCATACAATTGACTGTTTTCTTCAGAGTCAGGATTTATTCTTAACATAATTTTTGTCATAAGTTGGAATTCTGTTAAAGAATGCTTCCTCTTTATTATTGTGACCTGTAAGCAAGTTCAAAGAAGATGCCATTTGTTTTGTTTTGTAATATTTAGAAAGATATTTAAAAACCTATCAAACACAGCACTTGGTATATTCTAATTTTCTTGTCAGTATCTCATACAAAAAAAGTCCTTGATATCAATGGAATTCTTTACAAAACTCAGAAATTGTGAAATGTCAGTCTTCATGAACATTATTATTAATCTTGTCAACAAGTTCCTCACTGGCCATAGATTACTTCTTTCTTCACCTACATAGTTTTTTGTTAATTGAACTAACACACCCCAGTACCACTCATTCACCGATAACCCTTGGTCCATAACTATCACTTTGTAGCATACATTTTGCATTATAGAATACATAATCACGGTTACAGAAACAGAATTATTATTTTCATAGTCTTTGAACTAAGATGGGCGAATAAAGATTCTACATTAGCTATTTGTTAAATGTATAGTAGAATTTCAAAGTAAGTTTTAAAACCTTGTAAAAAGTAATTTTAGAAATTTGGAAACAATTTTTGAATTTGGTCAGAAAAACGTACACAATTTTATGAAGAAAATGTTTATAGATAATTGAGGTCGATAGTTCTATATGTCCAAAAAAGGTGAAAAGCCTAAATCTTGTTGAAACTCTGATGTTTTCCTGTTTTATCTAAAATTGGAACACACTAAGTGCTGAAAAATGTATAAAATTTATTATTAAAATGGATGATTGCAATAGCCTCTATTTCTTTAAATAAAGTCGTTTACTATTTCGTTTACTATTTTATCTTTCTTGTAGACACTCTCAAGTTTACAAATATTTTAAAATTAAGTTGGTCTTGGATTCATTAATTGTTATCTAACCATAACTACTCTTACGCAGATTTAATAATTTTTAACTTACTGTTAGTTATTATTTCTTTATAGGATTTAGTAGTTTTCTTGTTTGATGATTGATTTTCTTTATAACTATTTATTTACTGAAGTTTTGATTAATTACTTTTTTGGTTCATGAAACAAAAGCGTTTACATGCTACCCAGAACTTACTTCACAAACTTCATGATTTTTTTATTCCAAATCTTGTTTTTTTGGGGGGTTGTATTGTATATAGGGCAGTCTCAATCTCATCTTCATAAGACTCTCCACAAGGGATAGTTTTGGTTCAGGTTAATAAATTTAAAAAAGATTTGTTAAAAAATATCTCATTATACATCTCAAGCTTTTCAATTCATCAGAAGGATCTTTCACTTATTTGTCATGAAAGTGCAGAAACCTATATATACCCATAAATCAGGTAATAAGCATGGCTTCAGAAAAAATTGCTGTCTAATATTTTTCTTTTTGAAAAAAACATCTGAATATTCGGTTTTTTCACTAGTGACTTCATTATATATAATACCAAATAGCTTTGTAATTCACTCCTTGTAAGAGGTGTCCAATTACTATCATACTTCAGGTTTGTAATTTTGAGGTCATCTATATGTGTTTGTGCATAATCGTCGGTTTCCTGCACTAACCATATATATATATATATATATTGCGGACATACAGAAGGCAACTGGTGACGGCAAAACAAACTTATCTTGAGTTTCTATTAGAAATGTTTCTAGTCGGTTTACAAGATTGTTCGTATGAAGTTGATAGTTTAGTTGTCACTGTTGTCATTTATGTTGTCTTCAGAGGAAGATGGAGTCCTTGTCTATACTTTAAGAAAGATGGAGAAATAAATTTCAGCTGGAGAAAGATTAACAATAACACTCAGCTAAGGTTAATTGCTCATTTATGTACTTCGTTTTATGTATAACTGCAAAACTTAAAATAACATTACATTACAATGAAATTATAACTAGTATTTAAATGAAATTTTATAGTTCAAGTGCCGATTTTATATATTTTGAAAAAATTGTTGGTAATCATTTATATAGTCTTGAAGTTGTTGGGTACACAAATCATGACCAGAACCAGCAATATTTTGTTTTTCTGACATACTATACCAGTATAATAAAAGTCTATTCAAAGAAACAGAAACACGAAAAATACAAATAAAAATAATAACTATTTAAATATGGAGCACTGTTGAGAAACGCATACACAATATAACAAATACTGCTGGCAACTGAGAAACTGAACAACGAGTTTACAGCATGTCGTGACCGGAGAAACTCTAATTTCTGTATCAGTCGCTAGTCGCGTTGCTATCACTTCTCTATGAATATGTGCTTTCAACTCTATATGCTGTGAAAAAGCAATTCTAGTTTGCGTCGCGTTGCCGTCACCAGTTGCCTTCTGTATGTCCGCATCCTAACTGTTTGTAAATATTTTTGTATAAACCCGGAAGTCCAAGAAATGGGATATTTTTTACTACGTTGGGATTTTCCTACCAAAAAAAAATTGATGTACTTTCCTCCCTTTTTACAAATATTTGTTGAGTCCGATTTGGGAGGAGCTGTGTACAATGAATCATCTGCTGTTGCATGTGATGTTGGTGGCAGATATTGTAGGGGGAAAGGTTCAGATGTACTAGAGCCTGGCAGGGGTTCCATGATAGATGAGCAATTTTTGGGTATTGTGTGGATATATATAAAGTGAATGTCTTCACTGTCACTAAATTAGTGCACTATAAACCAACGTAGACAGAGTCACAAATCCTCATTGACACTATCAATGTCACTACACTCACTCTTACTCTCTTCCACCTTGGACAACAGCAAATTTTCCATATTTACAAAAGATGCACAACAAACATATGCTACTGAGCGACGCCGAGTAAACCCTATACTGAGTTTCTCACTCCATTTGATATAAAAGCAGTGAAGCATTCTACCATGTTTAAATGTCTGACAGAAGGTCAGTTGGCCATAAATATCTTTCTTTATTTATGCTGTAAGTTTAAAGAGTCCTGTAATCCACAATTAGTAAAGGGCAGTTTCTACACTCTCCCTTTCCATCCTTAGGTTTCCCTTAGCACCCATACTTTCTGGTCATGTGCCATCTCTGTCTTCTTCTCCTTCTTTCTTCTAACATTAGGTTAAAAACTATTAGTTTTTGGTGGGCAGTAAGTTGGTACAGGTTTGTTATAGCTATGCTATCTGTCAATTTATGGCACGCGATCTACTACATACGCTCTAATGTGCAAAGCTCTCTCCATTTCCCGGCAGTGTTGAGCAATCACTCAGAATAGATACACTTCTCTCTTCTCATCTTGGTTTTCTCTCCGCCATTTTGGCGTATCCTTGCAAGTTGTTTTATTTGTTTGGATCTTACAAATCCTACCTCAAATAACTGTTGAGATTAATCTTAAATCAAAGAGTTATTCATTTCATTAAATGTTACTAAATATTAACTTCACATTTTTCATTATTTTGTTATTAAACCTTATTCAACCACAAGTGTTAGCACGTCGTCAACTACTTATGAAACTCTTCTTAGTAAAGATTTTCTATAGTTTATTCTTTAGTAAACATTTAAACTCAGCCAATTAAACAAATGAAATACATACACAAGACTCACAAATTAATCATTTATTTACTCATACGCATTTCAATGACAAAGTCATTATCATCAGTGAGTGTTGCTACTACAAACTCTAACTTACAACTTACAATTCAGTTGTAAGTTAGAGTTTGTAGTAGCAACTGATGACTTTGTCATTGAAACGAGTATGAGTAAATAAATGATTAATTTATGAGTCTTGTGTATGTCTTTTATTTGTTTGACATAATCTCACAAGCTAAGCTCAAAGAATAGTTGTATTGGCCAATTAAAGGTTTTTAGTGAACAGTTCTAGAGGAAAGTGGTGTTCACAACCGACACCTTCAACTACATTTTATTCAATGTAAGTTAGTGTTTTTTTAGCATTTTTTCACTATTCAAACTTTGTACGTAAACTCTTTGCAAAATTATAAATTCAAGATAACTCACATATTGGCTTTTAAATTTATCTGTGGTAGTCCTCCAGATCTAGTATTATTTTTTTACTGTTTTTTGCTTAAAACATAAGGGCTGAATGGTACAGTAATAATGGATGGTGTTTAGCCCATTTGATTAGCAATTTTATTGTCAACAAACTAGATACAATTCTTAATTATGTTCACAGAATGAAGAGCTTAGTAGAAACTACGTTCATAGTACAGTACTTCAATGGAATTCATCTTTGCTAGCCCTGAACAAAATGGTTGTTTGGAAAATTTTACAATCACAATTTTTGATACTAAAATTAAAACTGAGTAATTTACTTATAATAAATGATTATAAAATTTATTAAAATATTTTGAATACAAATTTATTATAAATAAATATATAAAATCTCAAAATCATAAACACTTCATTAACTTACTAGTTTCAATGATTTACGTCATCATTATCAGTAATACTGCTACAAAATCACAACTTCAACTTAGAGTGTTTATAATTGTGAGTGCATATACATTTATAAATTTATTTATAACTTCAACTTTTAATCCAGCTTGAATATCACTAAAATCAGCTTATTTTTGAATAAAAAATTATTTATAAATCAAAATTAAAAAAATTGATATCAGAAAATTAGTTTGATTGCACTAAAATTGGTATAAATTTAAAAACTTTACAAATATTTTTTTACTTGTAATAACACCATGCCACCTTTTTTAGCCAAACATATGGGATGCTCTTTCTTCAAAAATTCCTATTGCAGAATTCAGAGTTAGAGAGGGTCTGCGATACCGCTTTAGGATTGTTGTCAATCTTTGTCTCGCCTGTGTTGTAGAACTAAGCATTCAGTCCCATCGTATGACTGTGATTTCTTCTGATGAAAGAGACTTGGAACCACTTGTTTTCGACAAAATTATTTTAACGTCAGGTAACAAAATTTATCTTTTTTTTTCTAAAACCTTATAGATAAAAGGTTCATTTTAGAATTGCACTTTCTTATGTATTCTACTTGTCAAAACAATAAATTGTTCATTACATAATTTCCTAGGCTATAAAAATCAAGATTTTTACTCAATTTCAACTTCTAAAACCATGAGTTATGTATTTAATAAGATGCTAATTTTAAAATCGATTTTTGTTATATTTTTTAGTTTTAGATGTGACTTCTCCATGTTTTAATTAAAATTATTATAGTCAGAGAAATTACAATTACATTGCACATTATATATTTTTTATGGCTAAGAAATATTTAGATGTCCAAAGTAATACATTTTTAGTATTCAAAATAAGCAAGTCAAAGAAAACTAAAGTATTTTGTTGTCTTTTGTATTTATGGTGCAGGAAAAGTACTCAAACAAATTATGTAAAACATAAAAAGGTGAAAAAAGTTCCAACTAAAGCAGTTAAATTATTTTATTTGTGTATTTTTTATTCTTATATATATTATTTAATTATTTATGCACACAATTAAGAAATTTGTCCTTAATAGCAATTTTAGAGCAACTAAAATTTACAATTGGTAAGAATAAACGGGATGAAAAAATGTAGCTACTTGGTAACATTTAAAAATAAAATCTCTTAACCACACAAAATTTTTATTTAAATCCTTATGTACATTTCGATTGCAAAACAATTATCTTCAGAGGAAATTACTATAAGAATAATATTTAATATGTACGCCTATCGAAATGTACGTCAGGATTAAATAAAGAGTTTTTGTGGTTAAGAGGTTTTTTTTTATTTAGTTTAAATAAAAAATTAAAACAATATATTGTTGATTAAATTCAACAATTTGCTCCAAGTTGTTGAAAAAACCTACATATTAAAACAGCTGTTGAAACAAAACATAATTTATAACATAAAATCAGGTGTTGTATGAAAACATATGCTATCACTTATTTAAGTTGAAATATTTGCATACAGCACATATATTTACAACTTCATAATTTGTTATAATGTGGCATTTTAGTATAACACCAACTCGAACTTACAAAAGAACAGTAGGTAGTGGTTTTTGTATTGTACATCTTGAGCATTTTTAAAATATTTTTATTGAAATCACTTGGCAGATAAACCACTACCTACTGTTATTTTTTAGTAGGCACATTGTCCTTGACCCACAGCATTGAACAATGCACTGATCTAGTGCGAAACACATCTGCTGAAAAATAACAGTAAGTAGTTGCTTTTTTTCAAGTGATATCAGTAAGAACCAACTCTTAAGATATTTCTCTGTAGAATGGTTTGGTTCAGGGGCACCAAAAGAAGTATTCACTTGCAAAAACTCTAATTTATTAGGATCAATTTGACTAGGCTCTAATTAGAAACTGGTTTGTTATACACAATCCTTCTTCTGGTTCAGAACCTTGGCCTTGTGCTGCATTTGTTTGTTTTGTCTAAAGAATAAACTAATTCTTTTAAGCCTATAGGAAAGACTGACTAAAATAAAAGTGGTAACTAAAAGTTTCTAAATATTTTTGAGGTCTTAAGATCAACCCTTGTCCCCTTCTGTACTATTATCAAATATATAAGAATAAAACTAAGCTATTTGTCGTGTTTAAAAATTAACTGATTACATCTATCTTAGTTGTGACTGTTCTTTTTGGCTGAAAATGTTTGGAAAATTTTTATTACATTTTGATGTTGTTTTATAATATTTTCTTAATAATAACTTAGAATTTGAGGTTTTTTTAGAAATAATAACACCAGAATCAGAAAAATGTGATTGTTTTTTAGATTGAGAGCAGAATTTTTTAGATGGATTATTCTACTAAAATGGGAATTTACTACATAGTATGATTTTAAAATTTTTTCATGTAAAAATAGTGAAATGCAGTTTCATAATTAATTTTTTATTGATTATTTAGTCTCATATTGTATTATTATGTTAATAATTTGCTTTATTTTACAAACAATTATTAATATTTGCCTATCTATCTAGTAAATGAAATAAAATATAGTTTTATTAATTTACATTAGAAAAAAATTTTATTTAATCGATTTTACTTTTTAAACTTTTAGTTTTTAAGTTAATTAAAATTTTTTTGAAAAATGTATAGTAATTTGTAATGCTCAATTTTACCACATTATCAATTTTGTCACAGTATTACTTACATATTTTCATCTAGGGGAAGGTTGAACAGAAAGGAGCTTATGGGGAAAAACAGAAAAAGATAGAAAATGGAAATTATAAACACATTGCTTCTTATTGTATATCAATGTTTTCTGTTGTAGGCCTATGTATGTCTTGAATTTTTCAAAAAAAAAAAAAAAAAAAAAAAAAAAAAAAATGGATAATTCATTTTACTCTACCAGAGTAAGTAAAATAGCTTTTTAAAGATTTAAAAAAAAATGTTTTTAATTATCATAAGATTTAAAGAACTGATAAAACATGATTTAGTGTTATGTTGACAGCCAAAAGAATTTGCATACCTTGCATGATTTTTTAATAATTCCATTTTCTGTAACAAAAATTAAGAATGTTATCCCATTTTGTTCCCCGTGTAATACAACCTTAATTGTTTATCACATCTGGATCTTTTCGTGTTTATAGTAATGCTTTTTCAAAAGAAATAGTGTTTTTGCAAGTCGTAAATAATTTTGTTAAATTTTAATGAACAGTGGAATTACAATTGATTCAAATTATTAGATTTTGAATTTAATTTAGACTTGAATATAACTTGTTCATAATTTCTATCAAGAAAAATTAATTATTGTAAAGGTATAAATAAATAATTTGACAAAATGTAGGGTTCCGTGAACAAAATGCTTAGAATTCTTCGTGTCTCCATAAAGATTGTGTTGAGTATTATTAATTTTCATTTTTTTAGGTGAGCGATATGATGTGGTAATTAAAACTGAAAATAAGCCGCAAATCTATTGGGTAACACTGAAAGGTTTAGGCGAGTGTGGAGAGGGTAAATATCAAATTGCAGCACTGAAGTATATACCTAACAGGTCTAATGTTGATGCATCCACAGCAGTACATCCAATATTTCCTCTAACAACTGTAAATCCAAACGCTGTTGTAAGTAATTTCCAAATACTGTTTCGTTATTTTATAAAAAATTGTATTTCTTCACTTTATTCTAATATAGGCCTATGATATAGTGAAATATAAAAATTAGAAGATGAAAAAATAGATTTCATTCACAATTAATAAATTCTGTTTTAAAACTAATTTTTTTTACTGAAATCATTATCAAATTACAATCTTTTTAAATTTTGAAAATAGAAATCATGATTGTTTATATATATATATATATATATATATATATATATATATATATATATATTTATTTATACTAAATATGGTGATATGTTTTCTTGTAATATAGTTAATAAATTAAAATATTTCAAAAACCAGAATACTTTTAATGAATATATTCATTAGAAGTATTCTTGTTTTTGAAATATTTTTAGTTTATTATATATATATATATATATATATATATATATATATATATATATATATATATATATATATATATATATATATATATTTTAATAAAAAAGTAATATACTCATTTATCAGCACTTTTTTCATTCTATTTAATAGAAATTACTGCACATTTTATTCTAATGACTATGAATTGACAATAACATCAATAAGTAACAAAATAGAAATAGTTTCTATTTGTGTTTAGGTTAATTATAATTATTTGTTAATTTTAGTTACATTATGTTAATTTTTTCAAAAGTTATATACAATTATTTTTATAGAACAATTTTTCTAAACCTTATTTATGAATGCAATTCTTACTATACTCATCTTCATTTCTGTTAAGAATATTTCTATATATTTGAGTACAGTTTTCTGCTTTTCCTAACGTTACAATAATCTTCTCTGTTGACGCGTTTTGGATTGACTCCATTTTCAAGTCTTTAACCGTACTGTTCGCCCAAACTTTGAGTGCTTCTTTATATACTGTTAGCCCCACCTTACCATTTTCCTTAAAAGAGGATATAAGGTCTTTTAAGCATGAGAAAAAAGATTCGAATTATGCTACACATTTGTTTAAAGAGAGAATACACAGCAAGAAAATAAAAATACGGGGAAAAGTTTACATTATGTTATTATGGAAAGAAGTTTAAATACTTTAGAAAATTTATAAAGCAAAGTTAAAAAAAATGCAGAAAAAGTTCGAATTTAGAATTTGTTGTGTATCTTACATTCAACAGAATTGTGTTTTTTAGTAAAGAACAATTTTAGAGCATTCATTACATATTTCTTTATAAAAATTGAACAGTTTTGCAGTGGTACAAATGAAAAGTCTTTGGAAAAACCCCATCACTCGAAAGTTTCTGTGAATGAAAAAATTGACGAGGCTGTATTTTTATGGTTGAAGTAAGAGAGACAGAAAGGAGTTCCAATTAGTGGCTCATTAATACAAGAAAATGCATTGCATTTAAACAAATTATTGAACTGTGATTTGAAATTTACTGCTGACAATGCATGGTTGCATAGATGGGAGAGAAGGAACGGAATTAGACAACTAATGGTAAGCGGGGGGAAGATATCAGTCGATAATCTTGCTACAAACGATTATTTAGACGAATACACAGATTTGATTTCGTCTGAAAATTACTCACAGCAGCAAGTATATAATGCAGACGAGACTGAATTGAATTTTTAAAGCCCTTCCCACTAAAGTCTTGCTTCTAAAGAAGAATCTTCTGCGCTAGGCTATAAAAAGAGCAGAATGTATATATTCATATATATATATATATATATATATATATATATATATATATATATATATATATATATATATATATATATATATATAATATATATAAATATATATATATATATATATATATATATATATATATATATATATATATGTATATGTATATATAAATTAAATTAATATGCAACTACTTGTTTTTACTCTCACCTCCCAGGTGAACCAAGGGCAATGCGACAGTGAAGTATGGGCGGGAAACTACCCTAACGACACAGTTGTAAAAAAGAGAGTAAAGCAGGCTGTTCGCTCCATGAGCAACAGTTAATAATGTCCTGAACTTGGGGTGTGCTTCAAGGTCAGTGACTGAATACCCAATCCAAGGTGGAAGGCATCGTGCCGAAGGATGAATGGCTGCAGGGTATAAAATGCAGTTGCACACGACCCCTTGAGGAACCAGACAAAACCTCATTGTATGTTGTCTTGCCAGGGCAGTGGGGGCTCTGCTCTGGTCGACCGTTATTTCCCCCATACTCGTGGGACGTTAATGGACCAAGTAAGTAAAAGAATTGATTTCGAGACTGCACAGACAGCGGGAGCCAATGTGACGGCAAACCGTGAGTCTGTAGCAGATGTGTCAACGGCAACCATCACTGGGGGAGCGGGGGCAGCTGTCAAGCTGCCGACTGCAGAAACCGGTGAAGTGGCTGTAGAGTTGAGCACGCTGTCTAGTCCTGGGGCTGCTCTGCGGACCCAGGCGACTGCAAATTTAGCAGAACAATGATCAAGATCCTCCAAGTGAACCTACAGCATAGCAGGGCGGCGAGTGCTGTCGTGTGTAGGATGCTGGACAGGGGAGAGGTGGAGTTGGTTCTCATCCAGGAGCCATGGATTTCTGGAGGACGAATATGCGGGCTGGCGACATCTGGAGGTAAGTTGTTGTACGATAAGGACTCCGGTGTTCCCAGGACGTGTATCCTGGTTTGGAGGGGGTTGAGTGCTTTTGTACTAACGGACTTCTGCTGCAGGGACTTAATAGCAGTGACGGTGGAGCTGCGGGCAGAGGGGAGGATGAAGAGGCTGAACCTTGCCACGGCATATCTCCCCTTTGACTACGCGGGGGCTCTACCAACACAAGAGCTGAGGAGGCTGGTCGAGCACTGCGGGGCTGTGGATGAGGAGCTGCTGGTGGGGATGGATGCTAACTCCGATCACACTTCATGGGGAAGTACAGGTACCAACACTAGAGGTGAGGAACTTTTAGCTTATCTTAGCTCTAAGAATTTACTAGTCTTAAATCAGGGGGAAGAGTCGACGTTTGTCACTAGGGCCAGACAGGAGGTCCTGGACATTATGGTGGCATCGAACCAGACGGCTAGGTATGTACTAAACTGGCATGTGTCGGATGAACCATCTTCTTCTGACCACCGATATATTAGGTATGATATCTCCCTAAATCCAGCCATGCTTCGGCCAACCAGGGATCCAAGAAGAACAGACTGGGACTCCTACAGGAGGGACCTGGGAGTTCGGATTGAGGAGGCTGGATTGGAGTATGGTGGGAGGAGAGAGCTAGAAGACTCTGCCGCATTGGTTGGCGAGGCTATAGTAGAATCCTTTACTGATAACTGCCCTGTCAGTGAGGGGAGAAAAGTAGGGGATCCGTCATGGTGGAACAAGAAGCTAGCCAAACTAAGGAAGACCACCAGGAGACTCTTTAATAGAGAAAAAAAGAACGGGGAGTGGGACCAGTATAGGAAAACACTAACCGAATACAACAGGGCAATTAGAGAAGCACGCAGGAAGTCCTAGAAGGAGTTTTGTCAAGAGATTGACAAAACTCGGGAAGGGGCACGACTGCATAAAGTGCTCTCTAAGGACCCAGTTAACCCGGTGGGGATGCTAAGAACCCCATTGGGAAATATAACAAAAACTGCAGGGGAAACTGTGGAAGAATTAATCAGAACACATTTCCCTTCCAGTACTCTGAGGAAACTTGGGGGAGCAGACACTGAACCAGTTGCCAAACTCTCCACAAGACGTGGTAAGAGGGAGGACTGGGAAGTGGCAAGGAGGATAGTAACTCCACAAAGGGTAAGATGGGCTATTGGCACATTTAAACCCTACAAATCTCCAGGTCCAGATGGGATCTATCCTGTGCTGCTGCAGCAGGGAATGGATTTGCTGGTACTGGTACTTACTAAATTATACAGGCTAAGCATTGCTCTAGGGCATGTGCCGGCAGCCTGGAAATCTAGTAAGGTGGTCTTTATACCTAAGCCCACCGGTAACCTATCGGAAGGGAAATGATACAGACCTATTACACTCATGTCCTTTGTTCTTAAGGGACTTGAAAAACTGGTTAATAGGCATATTAGGAGGGGTGCTTTGGCCATAAAACCACTGCATTGGAACCAGTATGCTTATCAACTGGGGAAATCCTGCGAGGGAGCTCTCCATCAAGTGGTTGGTAGGATTGAGCAAATGATCGCCAAGAAAGATTGTGCCATAGTTGCCTTCCTCGACATTGAAGGAGCTTTCAATAACCCCTCAGTGGAGACGATGGTAAGTGGTGCAAGACGTCATGGAGTGGATGCAACCACTTGTGGTTGGATAAGTTCCATGTTAACAAACAGAAGCATTTCTGTAGAGGTGGCAGGGGAGGTCAGAAGGGCGGAGACAAGTCTGGGCTGTGCACAGGGGGGGGGGGGGGTTCTCTCTCCTCTGTTGTGGTGCCTAGTGGTTGACAACCTTATTGAACTCCTGAATGAACAGGGGTACTTCTGTCTAGGATATGCGGACGACATAGTTGTCCTGATCCTGGGCAGATTCCCTGATACAGTCCTTGAGGTAATCAGAAATCCTCTACGACTGATTGAAGAGTGGTGTAAAAAGGAGAACCTTAGGGTAAATCCAAAAAAGACTGCTCTCATTAACTTCACCAGACAGCGAAAAGATCTGACGACCAGGATGCCCCGCTTGTTTGGTGAATACCTTGAGTTTGTGGGGGAGGTGAAGTACCTGGGAGTTACTCTGGACAGGAAACTCACCTGGAATCCACATCTTGAGAGGACAGTTAACAGGGCCAAAAGGGCACTGATGACTGTGAGAAGAATGGTGGGTAAGAAATGGGGACTGAAGCCATCAATGATGCACTGGATGTATCTGAGGGTGATAAGACCTATGATTACCTATGGAGCTCTGGTGTGGTGGACAAAGGCCAACCAGGCACAGACCAGAGCTAAACTGAGCTCTATCCAGAGATTGGCCTGTCTGTGCACACTGGGAGCGATGTCAACTACACCAGGTGCAGCAATGGAAGTAATGCTTAACCTCCCTCCCCTTGAGCTTGTCCTTAGGGGAGAGGCGAGGCTAGCGGCATGGAGATTGCGCAACTCGAGCAACTGGGCTAACCTCCCAGATGTCTCGGGACATATGAGTATCGAGTGCGTGGTCAAAGAACCCGTCTTGGAAATGGGCAGCGACCACATTACTCGAATGTTTGCACCTGACCAGGTCCACCAAACTGTGATGGAATGGTCAGGGACATTAACATCGGGAGCTCAGATCTGGTACACAGATGGCTCCAAGATAGACTTCGGCACTGGAGCGGGGGTGTATTGTAAAAACCCAAGGGTAGAACTAGTTTTTTCCTTGGGGAGGCATACCTCTGTCTTTCAGGCCGAAGTATATGCTATAAATGCCTGTCTGGGAGAGATAGCGAGAAGGGAAACACACGGGACCCGGATTGCTATTTTCTCCGACAGTCAGGCAGCAATTAAGGCACTAAACGGACACGTGGTCACCTCGGCCATAGTCAGGGAGTGCCTAATTAACCTACAAGCTCTGGCAAGGCACAATCAAATCAAGTTAGGTTGGGTGCCAGGGCATAGGGGAATACTTGGTAATGAAGCCGCAGATGCGCTGGCCAGGGAGGGGTCTTCGACTCCCCTGATTGGACCGGAGCCTGCGGTAGGTATTTCCAAATCCATGGTCAAGATGACAGTGCGAAGGTGGATGGCTGAAAGACACTGTGAGCACTGGATCAGGGCCGAAGGGATGAGACACAGTAAGCTAACCCTTAGGAAACCTTCCTTGGGGCTGCAGAAGAATCTCATCTATCTGTCTAGGCAGGAATTGAGGATAGTCACAGGTCTACTCACGGGACACTGTGGACTAAGGAAATATTTGCATAAAATGGGTATCTACAAAGATGAACCAGTGTGCAGATTATGCGGGCAGGAACTCGAGACTGCCACACACATTATTTACAGATGTGAAGTACTTACTGAGAGGCGCTTTAACCTCTTTGGTGATGGAACGGTTTCGGTGGATGCTGAAGGTAAAACTCTAGTCAGGAAACTCCTAAACCTGGTAAGAGGGAAGGGGTTATTTGACTAGATCAGGGAGGTAAGTACAATATACCTTAAGGTACCAGTGCTTCGGGCAATTCAAACCCGCTCCCAAGTTAAAAAAAAAAAACTTGTTTTTACATTAACTGATTCATTTTAATATTTAGTTCAAACGGTAGATTTTATAGGTAAATACATATAACTTAAGTAGTTTTAACTAACTCTAATTTTACCGGTAGGCATCAAAGCTCTTATATTTATTATTAAATTAACAATTCTATTTAAACTGCTCTTAATTATATTAAGGCTTGTATAGGTTACTGCACCCGGTTTGATAAATTTTATACTTAATGGCTTATTACTGTTTAAAGAATTAATACAAAGTTTTTAAAGTTCTTAGTAAGCACCAAGGTTAGGTCAGGTTAGGTTAGTTTTTTTTTGTGTAAAAATATGTTTGCCGTTAAAATAACTTTGGATTCGTGTTCAGCATGGTCAAATTGATCAGGAAAAAAAATTCACCCATCGGAGTGATTAAAAACTCGCCCAAAATAATGACTCACTCTGAGGTGATAATTAAACAAAAAGTAAGAAATAGTCAAATATCTGAATAAAGCACCACGTGGTTATAGGTTACCTTTTACAAATGACACTTTTAACCAATTGAATGTGATTATTCCATTATCCGTTGCGTGACGTGAAGTTGTTGCGGCTTGAAGTACTTCTTGCAAGTAGTTTCATGAGGAGATACTTTCTGGTGAGGCGGCTCTAACTTTAAACTGAAGAGTTTCATTAAGGAGTTGTTAAGCAGTCTGCCATCTTGAATTGACTGTCAAAGGAAAAAATTGGCGGCTTGAATTTATCAGTGGGGAAAACAAAATAAAAAGGCGTGACAAGAGCGCCTGACATCAACTTTGTAACTAGCAGAACATATAAATGTCAGAATCTAACCCTGTAAGAAGTTAGATACCTTTGCAAAAATGCGACAAATATTGCATATTTTGAACACTGTTTTGTTTGATAATGTTTCTAAAGTCACTTCAAACAAATTGTGCGATTTTATATCGGCAAAATGAGACATTGTTAGGTTTTGCATATGTTTTAGTATTTGTTTTTTTTAAATTGTAAATTTGTAGGACATCTCTGTGAATTAATTTTTTTTCTCTCCATTCATTAGATCTTCTGTAGTTTTTTTTGCAATAAAATCAATGTACAGATACTGCATAGTTACCAATTAGTGTTTAAAGAATATCAAAACAATTGAAAATTGATATTGGAAAAGGATAAAACTATATGAGCAGTTAAGTCGATATATTTAGACAATCGAAGAAATACGTAATATCAACAAAAAAGAAGGAAATTAAGTATTAACACGCAGACAAAGGAGAACTTATATCAACAAAAGAAATATGAAAGAATGCCTAAAACAGGCCAATGATGACAACTCAATATCAATAAAGAAAGAAATTGAGTGTAGCTTGAATTTCATTGACTAGTTTTGGTTGCCCTGATTTTATTATTTTCATGAATTTCTTACAGGTTTTGTCTGTACAAAATCTTTCCTGCCAGTTCTATTTGAGTTAATTTACAAATTTTAATGAAATTGTATTTCACTAATATAACAACCGAAGACACAACAATAGCAGTTGCTTTCTTATAGACCACTTGTATTAAGTGCACCACTTGATGCTCCTATATATGAAAGTGCTATTCTTGTTTTTAGTCTGCCACTTTAACCTGACCTCTATTTATAAAGTTTTCATGATGTTTATGTTTTCAAATATTGTAATATTGTATAATTTTTTGCAGATCCTAAACCACCCAGATATAAATTGCACCTATATAGAGAGAAATGGTAGATGTATAAGCAAAATGCAAAGCCGACAGAAGACGCCTTCTTCTATCTTGAAGATCAAGCCAGATTTACGTCTGACATTAACTTTTAATTTCTTTGTGTACGACGAAAATTTACTATTTACAACTAAACCCTACCTTCCATTCTATGGTAATTATTTTCTAATTCTATTTAAGTACAATTTAGTTAATAACCCTTCATTAAAATTGCATATATATAGTTCTATCTGCAAAAATGTTCCTGAGACTTAATTTTTGTTTTTATATTTAAAATTTAGTTATCTTAGAACCATTAATACATAATGAGCAAGGATACTAAAATTAAATATTAGAAACATAATTGTTGACGGATTTTGTTGTTTTCTGCAAGTAATCCAAAATAGAAAAAATAATAGCTATTTATCAATTTACTTCCCAAAAAGCACTAGTTATTGATATTTAGCAGAAGACTAATTTTGCATTGGTCAGTACATTATTCAATGCTGTGGGTCATGGACAAGACTGAAGGATTCACTCAGCATTATACGACAGACTGACCCAACACATCTGCTGAGAAATATCAATAAGTAGTGTGTTTTGCTAAGTAAGTATAAAAATATACAAAAAACAGAGCCGAATTAAAAAAAAGAACCCGAATTTACAATTTTAGTGACTTAAAAGCAAACAATAATTTTCCAATAACAAAAACATGATCTTCATAAACGTATTAGTCACAAAAGTCGGTGCCAAATTTCATACTTGTACTCATATTTAATATTCTGAAAGTGAAAAATAAAAGGGATTTTACATGATGTTGGAGCACCAAACAGATTCTATTCAGTCATTTTTTCCATGTACATATTTATAGATATACAAATTTTAATAAATTTATGATTCAAAAGATTTAAGAAGATATAGTCTGTTATATTTATAAACTTCATCAATAATCAAATTCCATGTAAATCATTCAAAGAAGGTTGAATTGTCGGCAATCATTATATCTTTTCTGCTATTGTATGGTCTTTTCCGAAAACAAAGATCAGTCATAGTTCCCGCACACTCTTATAATATGGACCACATGAAATATTGGTTTCGTGAGAAAACTGTATGGTTTGCTATAATTAATGATGGGAAATCAAGCAATCAAAAACTTGATGGTTTCGGAAATGTTTGAAATAAATTTGCGGAATTAGCCAACACAAGGCTTGAAGCAAAACGGAGCCCACTTCATGGGTAATAAGCTTGCAATTAATTATGGTTTAGTTATTGGGAAATTATTTTTACTTTTTAGGAAGTAAAAATTAAAAATTACAGTTCTTTTTATAAAAGTAGGTTCTGTTAAAAAAAATATTCCTTCATTTTTAGAGATATGATCTATAATTTCTATATACATTCTATTGGAATTTCATTTCATTGATTATGTTGGCTAAATTGCTAATATTTATCCATAGAAATTTCTGATGTGTAAGTTATATCCCTCTAATCATATTGATTGATCATTGTTCAAATAATTGGGATACCCTTGAATATACGATAAACATATCAGACGAATACATTGAGTAAATTATCTTGGATATTACCTTGATTAATTTTCCTAAAATCCTACATATTATTTCTTATCTTGCAACTTTTTTTTTCATTTTCATCTAAAAACATGTTAATAATCATGTAATACAAAATCCCAGGCGAATATACAATAATGTTATCTATAATAATTATTGGGAAACACTTTTTTTACTCATAGTATGTATACTGAAAGTAAAGTTTTATTTAATAAATTTAATGGGTAATGTCTGTTAATATTTAGTGAAGTAATGAAGTTTTAGCCTAAGAATGATGGAATAATCTCGTTTATGGCAAATGAACTTAATCGTATTTTCAGTGAATTTACTTTGGCTTATCTTATTTGAGTCCTTCCAAGTTAAATATCAATATGGGTAGAGCATCGAAAAATCCACTTTCATGGAGAAAAATCGTTTATTAGAGTCCGATAATGCTAATGCTAAGGGGGTTTATCAAGTAAGAAACAAATCTATTCGTTTTATACTTATTTTTTCTATTATTATTTTTATATATAGTAGGCTACTACATAAAAAAAATGCTGTGATTGTTTATTTTACTTATTAGTTATATTATTGTTCATAATCTTTATAAACTTTTTTTTACTTAAGGTTAAAATAGCTCATTATTGTTTCCAAATCAGATTGATAGGGATGTAACTATAGTGGGACCACTGGGAGGGTTTTCTCTTGCATTTGCAAGCAAACTCACTTTGATCGGTTCAGTACTTACAAAGTTATCGCGGAACAAATATTTTTAAAAATATTACAGGACCTTCTTCTTTTTTGAAGTTTTTTAAAACTAAATTATATCTCTGTTTTTAGTTTACTCTTTCTATTACTGGTTGTAATCATTATTCAATATATTTTTTAAATGTCTTGTTACATTTACATTCTTCTAAAATTATTTAATGATACTATTATACTATTGTTATTAAAATCTGCAATAACCAGTGATCAACGTTTACCTAAACTATAACACTGATTAAGGCCACTCAAAACTATCCTCAATAGTACACTAGTTTTAATAAATTACATTATCAGTAAGATGTTTATTTGCCCTCTACACTTTGCCTTATACTAACTAAAAATGTTTACACCATTGCTAATCTCGTGATCAAGAAGCTGAAGGAGCATCGATAATCACCTTCATGATTGTGAATTCAATTTTGTCTATTTCAGCAGGTTTCTTGATACTTCATCAAGGGTTTCCAATAGGTGTAAATTGAGAGTTTTAGTTTGAGTTGCACATGGAGGATCACTCTCATAGGAAGTGATTTGAAAATTTACTATTAAAGCATCAGTTTAATTGGGTGTCTACCATGACGTTGGATTAGCGTGTTACAGCCATACAGCCTTATTGCTGATAGTTTTTATGAATAAATATTTCAGTTAGCTGTATTTTATACTTAAATGAGACTTTCAGAACTTGAATATGAAAATTATTTGGTGTTTCAAACCTGAAAAAGAAACAATATTTTGTTTGAAAAAATTTGTTCGATAATGTTTAACAATATTTGTAAGAAAATGTTTTCAATTAAATAGATGCTTTTAAGAAGTTTACTCTATTTTTAATTAAAGTCCATTTTTCTTAATTGTATTCATCATTAAAATATCTATACAAATTATTTTTTCATAGATTTGCCTATTATTTTTGTAATGAGATTATAATTAGTTCATTTTACTGATATATTCATTTTTCATAAAATGTGTGTGTGTGTGTGTGTATAAGAACAAGTTTTTCTCCATTGACAACCATTAAATTTCAACAATCAACCCAAATTTATTTACATCAGTTAATATATAGATATTCTATTTCAAGTTTGTTGTTCCCAAGTTCTATTAAAATGTTTATACTTTCGCAAATATGTCAAGATAGGAACTATCCTTAAGAACCAAAGCTATAAGAAAATAAAAAAATAATTTAAAAAATATGATAATTCAACTTGAAAATGAAGTTTTAAAGTAGACCATATTTTTATATTGTCAAATATAATTCTCTTAAATATTTGGTGAATTTCCTATTAGCCACTTTAACCCATTCCAGATTAAATTATTTGTATTATGAGTAACCCATTGTCGGATTGAGTTATATTTTGCAAAAATATTCTGATTAATAAAATACTAAATAATATATATTTTATACGCATGCAATTTTCTGTTTAAATTACTACAATAGCGATTTTTAATTAAATATTACACTTTTTTATGTGAGTAATAAAATGAATTAATCTTAGATTAATCTTTAAGTTTTTTTATATATAATCCCACATAATTCACCTAATATTACACAAATGTGTACATATTTTTCATGTTGATATTTAATATAAACACCTAGGCCTAGTCATAATCTGAACAACAACCCAAGTTCCAATTCTACAAAATGTTGGTTCTAAGCTTCTGGTTTAAGATATTCCCATACATTATTTTAGCATTAACCTTAATGTTAAACATTTTTATAGTACATTAATATTTATTTTATATTCTATTGCAAAGTATGAATTTATTTCAATATATCTAAAAAAAACTTTAGTAATTTTTGTTGAGCTAATTTCTCAATTGTATTTTTAAGGCAGTTTTACTACAAATAATACTGTTAAGTAATAATTTGTTTATACTTGTTTTAGTGCCTGTTACCGCAGTACATATTTTAGGAATGATGAACAATAAAAGCTTAGCAATGCCACCATCACCTTTGTTGACACAGAGAAACGATATTCCAAGTGAACTGTATTGCACGCCAGAATGTGAAGCAACTTTAAATCCTTGTGAATGTTTAAATATTGTTAAAGTGCCTTTGAATTCTGTCGTTGAGATCCTCATTGCTGATATGGGTAAGGTCTAATTGTAAAGAATAATTTTGGGGAAACTAATAAGACAAAAACATATTTTACCATTTTTTAAGACTGTATATAAAGAGACAGACAATGAGGAATAAATTAAAATTTATTTTATAATAATGGGTGTTACATTTAGACACATAATTTTATCAATAAAAAACCCAAAATAAAAAAAAGATAAATCTTTAAATAAGAAATCATTAGAGGAATTAGAAATAATACACTAAAACATGTCTAGTATCATTTAAAAACTTTATTTGAATTATATTTAAACATCAAGATTAATACTGTATTGTTGTTGCAAAGATTGGACATAGTGTCTGATGTTTACATAATTGTACCTAAAACGGTTTGTTATAATAGATAAACACATGAAATAAATTTTATTTATTTCCGGGGATAGTAACTAGCAAGATGATATGTAAGGTTGGTGTATTTAAGGTGTGGTACATATTATATTTTTCCAAAAGTAATAGGTTTATATAAAGATGATTAATGGGTTTTTCATTTTTAGGATTACCTGTTTGTTTAAGAATACCACTAACTTGGATAAAAATTAATAATATAGCATTATTTCTGCATTAAATGTGTGTTATAGGCTACTAATTGCCAAAATAGTGAAGCTAGTGACAAGTTCTCACTGCATTGATCGTATTTAGCATCATTTCTTCATTAAATGTGTGTTTTAGGTTACTAATTGCCAAAATAGTGAAGCTAGTGACAAGTTCTCACTGCATTGATCGTATTTACCATCATTTCTGCATTAAATGTATGTTATAGGTTACTAATTGCCAAAATAGTGAAGCTAGTGACAAGTTCTCACTGCATTGATCGTATTTAGCATCATTTCTGCATTAAATGTGTGTTTTAGGTTACTAATTGCCAAAATAGTGAAGCTAGTGACAAGTTCTCACTGCATTGATCGTATTTAGCATCATTTTTGCATTAAATGTGTGTTATAGGTTACTAATTGCCAAAATAGTGAAACTCGTGAGAAGTTCTCACTTCATTGATCGTATTTTCATCTTAGAGGTATAGTGGGCCCCCATGGCTTGTCACTATTTCAGTAAAATGTAAACTATTTATAACATTAAGTTGTTTGACCTCCATTTCACAACATTCAAGAAACTTAAATGAAGATTCTATTTGTTGATCTATAAACTGTTTTGGAATACTCCACATACACAACTTATTAAAAACAGAGACATTTTTTAACTATTTCATGAAAAAAGTACTACAAGTGTCTAGGAACAACAGATTCAAGTGGCTGCAAGTAAGAATTGTTATTTTACACACATACTGATGCTCAATAGTATTGAAAACTTTGTTAAAACGAATTCTCCTTGTGTGTCAGATGCTGATTGTTGCTACTCTGAACGTATGAAATCGCACTGCCGTCGGAGGGTTTAAATAAAACAAGGTAAAGAGACATAGTGTGTATAAATAGCATGTTAAATTTGAAATAGCATGTAGAACAAGTAATTAACGCAAGTAATCCTCCACGGGCTGTTAGCAGTGTCTTAAAATATATTTTATTCTAATAAATATAACGGAAATAATAAATTAATCGATTACCTTTTGTGAGTAGTCATTAGGATTGAAAGTTATTTTCGGCTGGTTACTGGCTCCCTCGGGAAGATGACACGCCCAGGAATGTTTTCCCTTGGTCACAAGGAATGGGTGAAGGTCCTCTCTCAACGACTCTCTATAAGACTCTTTTTCCTAGCTTGCTAATTGTACAATTTTTAATGAGGGACCGGACCGTACACGCTTTCCAGAACTCAGCTGTTTAACTCAGCCGTTGATAAATGCTGGTCTGTAGTGGCGACAATTAGAACAGTTTGTTCTCGAAGCTATTTCTGAGTCTGGTGGTAATGTGAAAGAATGTTACACATAAAAAAAAACTTGGTGGCAATATAAAAAAAACGTTACACATAGTTAGTAGTAATCATTTGGTGGTCACTGAAATTATTTTCAGTTTCCTAACTTTGTCCTGTTTGCAGGTAATTATTCATTTTCTTCAGAATTAAATATAATTATTAATTTTATTGAATATAAACAAACATCAGAACTGATGTTCTGAAGCTCTAAGACATCGTAATACATAGCAGAAGTTCATTTGTGATTGCAATATATAAACAGATTTTTGCCAATAAATTTATGTTTGTTTAATTTGAGCTACAACATGTCTTTCATTTGATAAATTAATATTCATTGTTCAACTACACAGTAATAGAATAAACTAATTCGAAAGAAGTGGTGAAAATTATTAAGATAAAAACACTCAAAACAACACTTTATATGTTTTTATAGTTAAGTCGATACACAAAAAAATTCAATAAATAATGATATAAAAAAAAAAATAGTTTGGGAAATTGTAAATTTGTATTTTTCAAAACAATATCTGCCAATCCTGATAAAAATTTACTTTAATTTAATGACTTTCTAAATACACACAAGAAAATTGAATTATTGAGATATCAAATATTTCAAGCACAAACCTATCGATAAATCATGTCTCTAAATGTTATGTAGAAGAGTTTTCCATATTAAAACATAGAATTATTTATAGTAAAAAATGTTTATATTATAAGATGTAAAATTCTGTAAGGATGATATTATAATAAGCTTTTACTTAAGTATTTGCTCATTATTTTGTAGTATATCATCACACCTCTAATTTTTTGTGAACAATAAACTCGAAATGCAAAAAGTTACAGAATATGTTGCATTAATGAAAGGCTGCACAAAACAAAATGATTGTTATCAACAAATAGGTGAAAGAAATATGAATAAACAATAGTTAAAACTTGTAGAAAGTTTTCAAAAATTTCAACAGGAATTTTAATAAATTTCATTTACTGCCCAAGCAAGAGAGAGCAGATTTCAATAAAATATTCTTTGGTTTAATTGTCACATAAAGGAGGGGCAATACCCCTCATGTTGGTAAAGCATTTGATTTACCATGATTATGAGACAGATGGTTGGAATTATGTTCGGATAAATGATTCCGTACATTAAAAATAATTCCTTAGTCTACATTGATATTCACTGATTCTATAAATAATGGCTTCTTTCAGTAGTTTTTCTAAGTTATAAAAAGTATAGAATCTATCTCTTATGATTTAAGTTTTGAAAATGGTATCACTCCGAAACGCGTCAACAGAGGAGGATATTGTAACGGTAGGAATGGCAGAAAACTGTACTAAATATATATATAGGCCTATATATATACATACATATAAATCTATCTGTTAATTTATTTTGCATAAGTTTTATTGATATGCATATTCATTTTAATATAATGTTTTAATATTTTCAGATTTCTTTCCATTATCACATCCATTCCACCTCCATGGACATTCCTTCCATGTTGTGACACAAGGTAAATGGGAGACTGACTGGCAGGCTACCCTGGAAAACTTGTATAAAAACTTAGAATCTGGGGTTCTTCTTCATGACAGACTGCCAGTCAAGGACAATATAGCTGTTCCAGCCATGGGATACACAGTATTCAGAGTTTTGTTTGATAATCCAGGTAATTCTTGTAACATTAATATTTCATAATTATTTTTATCTTATAAACAATAATCAAGTTTTCTCTTTTCCATATCCTCTTCTGATACTATATTATTATCCATTTGATCTGTTTCTAGTCGTACTCTTGGTCTTTTACTTTTTATTTCTTTATAAAAGTATTACTTTGCTGTGTAGTAACGTCATTTCTTATTACATAACCATATAACCAATGCTCATACTATAATCAACGATTACTTCTATACTGTGTACTTAATTTTAATCATCCTACTACTATAGTGCAATTCATCTGGTTTTATGTCACTGTTTAATAAGCTGCAGGATTTCCATTTGCAAAACACAGTTATGGAATGAAGTCTTATTTGCAGAGGAAATTTCAAATTCCTTAATTTTTACATTTCATTCTTAGATTTTGATACTCTCTCTGACTTATTTATTGCAAAAACAGAAACCTCTAAACAGCTTCAATCCGCCCATACCTAATCAAATGTTCATGTTGGGAGGTGTCAGGAAATTCAGAGAGGTAAAGAAATAAAGGTTGGAATTAAAATTATTTATGACAATAGTATTTATGACTAATACTTTATAGAATTTCAAAAATATTTATCGTAAATTGAAACATATAGAAAATTTAACAACTTTTAGCTTTTAAGCTAAAACAGATTACAACTGGATTACAACTAGTTGTATCAATTTTGATTTTTAACATGATGTCTACTTGTCTACTGATCACCTAAACAGTAGAATAGTTTCAGGAGCGGACACACACAAACACACACTGTGTTATGGTTCAGGTAATTAGCTTTATTTTTAAGCGTTTTTAAGTATAGATCAATGAAAGTGATTTTTGGTAATTTTGATTTGGATTTTCTGTTATAGTAAAAATGTCATTTTGGAAACTGAATTTTGTGAAATTTATTGATATTGTTTTTTGTATTTACCACAAAATACAAATTCTTCTTTTTTATATTATAGGATATTGGTTGTTGCACTGTCATTTTCTCTTTCATGTTGAAAATGGAATGTCAACAATTATTCAAGTTGGAGAGGAAAGTGATGTAGGACCAATACCGGATGGATTTCCTAAATGTGGAAACTACTTACCAAATATTTAATTATATTGGATATAAATGTTTTTGCAATTATTTAAAAAGTAATAGTGATATAAATCATGATTTTCTCTAAAAACTGGTAACTGTTTATTTACTATTTCCCATAAGTATCTAAGATACTAATAATTACAAAAAAAGCTAAATTATAAATACTTATAATGGACTTAAATATAAGACCGTTGTAAAGTGAACAAAAATATAATTTGTGCATAATCATATTTAAAAATATTTTCTTAAAGAATAAAAAGTGTTTTTCTAAAACCAGCAATGTAAATTGGTATAAGGTTTGTTGAAATGCCAGATATAAAGTAGAAATCGAACAGAGACCATTATAAAATAATATATAATATAATGGTTAGTTATGCTGATTCTTTGTGCCTCTATTTGAATTAATCCGGTTCAAACTATGGCAAGATTAATGAAACACTGGATTAATGGGGGAATACCAGATCGTTGCTGTACACCCTTGGTGGGACTTGGCCAAATAAACCGAAATTTATGAAAATAGTGCACTTACCAGTGTAGTTTTGTATGAATGGGAGCTTCAAAGAAAATATTTTGAAGTTGATTATAGTTGTTATTAGGGTTTTAAAAACAATGTACAACAGGCGATACATTACCTCAGACTTTTCTCTTCCCATAACACACACCACCACTGTAAGTGTACTAAACAAATGATATTATTGGTTATATTTTTATTTTAATAAATAATTGATCACAAAATAATACATACCATATTTCAATTTAAATCGAAACTTTTTATCTATAACTTCACTTTATTTACCTGTGTCAGATAAACATGTGAAAAGCTAAATTGGTTTAAATGGTTTAAGAGTTGAGATCAAACTGAGAATAATACATAACCATTTTTATGACACATATTGCTCCATAAACAATTGTCAAGCACCATAAACAAACAATTCAGTTGGGTGTATGACCAAGAGCAGGCACTTATAACCAAAACTGAGTAAATAAACAATGTAATTAAATACATAACAAAAATAAATATCATTATACTGAAACGAGAATTCATATATGGGAATGTGGGGTTATCAGGTTGTCCTGAAAACATGTGGATTATAGATGGACAGCTGTATGATATACATGTAGGTTGGTGAAGGCATAGGACGCCATTCAATATTGTCAGTTGGATGGAGTGTTTTTATATTATGTACATGTTATGTGTATTAATAGTTATTATCTAATTTGTATTGGAAATGCAGCAGGTCTACAAGTGTCACTTATATATTGATATATAATAAAGTAATATATTATTTAAATATATATTGAATATATATATTAAATGATATATATATATATATATATATATATATATATATATATATATATATATATATTTAAATAACATCTTTGAATACCATTTGGCCTAAGTGCCGACATTTAAAGTAAGAAGTGTGTTGGACGTGAAGCACGGAGTATCAAAAAGAGTTCATAAGCCAGAAAATCTTCAGATTGTGGGAAGCTTATGAACCGGTTTTGCATTTTAGGCTTCAGCAGAGGACGTTCTTATGAATTCTCAAAGAAAAAGATTTCCTTATTCCTCTCTCAACCGCGTCTGTACCTAATTCTTCTCACCCTGTTTCATATATTTCAATCTTCTTAAGTACGCATAGCCCCCTATCTACTTCTTCTTTAAGGTCTCATTCTGGCAACCCCACTCGCACTGGTTTTTTCTACGCTGATAATCACAATACCTTTTACTGAACATTTTCTAATTCTCTATATTTCTGAACGTCTCTGACACGTGAAACACAAATAACACTGCTTGAAATTTCTAGGTGTACATTTTCAGTCTAAATGTCCTGCGACAAAAAACCATGCCAGCATTGTAAAAAGCAAGATAATATGCTAATACATGAAGAGGTGATTACTTTTCCATCTCGATGACATTTTCGAACACGACACCAGTCAAATCTAAAAATTGTTCTCTTGGTCAACCTTCTTTGACAGAAAATTGTTTTTCTGGGCCACCACTTGTTGAACATTCTAGCTGGGTCACACCACAATGTTATCTCTTTGTCTTGGCCATCTCACACTGGAAATTCTCTTATTTTGCCATCTCTTGAAACTGTAAATACTTTTGCTGACCCACCTCATACTGGACAACCACAAATACCTACCTGAACTAGAAACATTGTTGACTCAGTAGGCTTATGAACCTGAAAACCGGTTCTTTCCTTGACTGGTGTCGTATCGAAAGGCAATCAAATTACAATGTTTTCTTGTTTTAACTCTTTTTCTCTACAAACAACATTTTTCAAAAACAATTTTTTCTGATGCCTCTCTTTACAAGCTTTAGGGTGGGCGGCAGGTTTCATCCCTTTCTCTCATTTATAATACCAAGGCTACGTACACATGAGAGTGTTGCAACGCGCGTTTTGAAGTACTACAGAAGAAATGTCTGTGTACATGTTCTATAGCCGCTTTAAACTGGAGGCTCGTCGTAACGCGCGTCTCAGAATTTAGTCGTAGAACGCGCGACTGCAGCGCGCTTCGTTTTCCCAAGGTCTAAATTAGACCGATCACATGATTCAGTCTAGCGTGCGACTTAGTGCAGATTACACATACAATTATGGAATAAAATATGTTATCATTTGACCCTGAGCTCTTCATTGAGTAGTGAAAAATCGCCGTGCTGTATGTGTACGTATTCTAAGCATCTTCTGGTTCTAATCAAGAGGGACCATTACACTGGCCTCTTAAGTCATTACTCTCACCATCTTTATCCAAACCGTCTTTGGCTAGACCTTGTATCACTCAGCTTCTAATGCTGAAGAAGTACTGGATCACCTCTCTTTACTCTCTTTTCCGACAACACTTCCTCTGCGACCACATTTGCAATTTATCTTTACTCTTCTAATTTGGAATTTTATTCTCGATAAAATGCATTCGCCTCTTCTACCCTTTGAAGAACTCTCCCTGTTAAGGACAGTCTTGAGACTTTTTCTTACAATCTACAGCTTTCCTTCATCACTCTTTCTCTCTGGTCTTGGGCACCTCTGGCTTCTCTTCCATCACTCTTTTAACCCTAAGGTAAACAATTAATAATGTTTGTTTGGGGAGGGTGTTAATACAGATCCCAACCCTTTCCAGCAGCTTTCGCCTTGACTCAGCTGACAGCAGTAAACAGGCTGGAACAGGTGTCAAATTTAAAGCCCAACCCAATTACGCACTCAGCAGGCCTAAATAATCACAGCACGTTAATAACACAGGTCTTCCCTTTACTTTATCTATTATACGAATTGTTCAAATGTCGACTAAATCTAAAAGTTCATGTGACTTTATCTTCAGTCATCATCCAAAATGCTTTGGGAACTTTAGTTTTATTTCTGATTTTTAGTGTTGTCAAAGCAACGTGTATGACCTGTCTCTATCTCTCTTTTCGTCATACAAACTCCTTTTCATTAAGTCTTGAAATCTTATCCAGTTAATGTATTGATTCTTACATTCAATTTTGACAGCTATTTTAACCTTACATTTGAGTTATTTCTTGTTTAAATTTAAATGAAGTTTTTGTTAACCTAAACATTTTTTAACACATGCTTTCGTTTTGTAAATACAGTACTAAAAATTGACACTTTTGGTAACACTTTACAAAAAAACCACTACTTACTGATATTTTTCAGCAGACGTGAGTCACAGGCAAGGTTCTTTTAGGAGACTATACTTATTTTCCCAAGTGATACCAGAAGTAATAATTTAAAAAACCTCTAGGTATACAACGGAAAAAACTGCAAGTTACAAATTGATTTTACCTCTAGTGAAGTTTTTAATATTTTCATTTGTTGGTGAAATTTCAAGAACTATTATTTTCTTAGTGAACATCTCAAAGCAGTCATTTCAAAATTATTTTGTTTAGTGAACACAAAGAAATGCCCCTCTAAAACTCTTGGGCAACGAGAGTGTACAATCAATTTTAACTTTCTATTTTGATCATTAAACATAAGGGCTATAGTGTACTGAATTCAAAATAATATAATTTGCCGCTTCTACAGCCATTGCCTGATCGCCATACTTATTGCTTTATATAAGTTATTTTTTCAAAATGATATAACCATATAAAGCACTAAAATATACTGCTACCTCCTACAAGAAAAAATGCTCATCAAGAAAACAAATGCTTTCAACTTGTTTTAATCTTTGAAAGCCAGTGGTCCAACAGTATCATATGCTTAAAATAGTGATTTATTTAAGATTTTCATAGAATAAGAAATGTCAACAATAATTACATTTTCCCAAATAATCTTGGTTGCCAACATCTATATAGCCTACTTTTGATTTTGTGTGAAATGAGTCATTTTTGAAAAAAAATATTTTTTTAAAACAAGAGTTGCTGTTTCACAGCAGAGTTGAATGCACATATTTATAGTGAAGTGTTAGCAACGCGACTAGTGAGTGAAACAGAAACTATAGTTGCTCCGGTTACAACATGTTGTAAACTCGTTGCTCAGTTTCTCTGTTGCCAGCAATATTTGTTGTGTTGTGTATGCGTTTCTCAAAAGTGCTCCCTTATTTAAATAATAATTATTTTTATTTGTATTTTTTGTGTTTCGGTTTCTTTGAATAGTCTATTTTTATACTAGTATAATATGTCAAAAAATCAAAATATTACTGATTTTTGTATCCAACAACTTCAAGACGATTAGAATTGTTGATTACCAAATTTTTTTTTCAAATTATATAAAATTGGGGTAAAAATATAGTCTTAATGACGTTGGGTTTCTCATTTTTTTAAATACTTGTTTCAATATATAGAACACGAATATAAACCTTTTCCGCGGACAATACGGAAAGTGACTTTTTTCACATTTTAACTGTTAGTCTGTAATGACACGTAGGCCTATAGCTCGAACCTGGCGCGCAGTAGCTACAGCGCACTGCACTACGTCTAGATTTGGTTGTAATTTTATATATTACTATATACCTATATTAAAATATACCTACGAAGTGTCCAGTCAGGATAGATTTGGTTATAATTTTGTTCAATATTATAAACTGAACTGTCTTTTTTTGTAACGTTATTGTAGTTTGTTCCTTAAAATATAAACAAGGACGCCATCTTCCTCTGACGATGATATAACTGACCACTAGGCTAGCAACTGTATAAGAACAATCGTGTAAACTGACTAGCAACTTTTCTAATAGCAACTCAAGTTTACGTTGTGTTACGATCACCAGTTGCTTTTTGTATATCCGCAGTTTCAGTGTTCTTAAAGACGTTCATCAAGTTAAGAAAGGTTATTGATTGAACTAGGTTAAGGTCGGATTAGATTTTACGATGAGGTGAGAAACCTGTTTAATGATACGGTCCCAAAATCTAAAACTATTTCAAACCATGAGCGGTAAAACGTTTTGAAGAGACAGGAAGTGTGAAGAACAGCCTCACAACAGAAATACCAAGTCAGCTACGTTCATCGTTTTCCCTAGATCGTCATCTTTAGATAACAAAAATACAATGGTTTAGTCATCAAAGAAATTTGAGATTTAAAAATTTAATTTTACTATATGTTTTTAGGAATTTTGTGGCCTTACAGTCTCCATTTTGTTTCACTTTCAATTCTTTTACTATGCATTTTCATTGCCAACTTTATAATTTTTGAAATGTAGGTACATTTCCTTCAAAATTTATATTTTGTTATTTTCATAAAATATTATTAAAAAATATAACATACCATTTTTACTTTTGTATAAGTAAAATTTAAAAGCTGCAATTGGTTTGCTATTTTGTATAAGTTTTATCAATAAAAAGTGTAAAAATTATACGTTTTCTAGAAGTAATTACTTATTATGTGTCTCAAATTAACTGTGTCTATTAATGTTTCTCTCAATTTTGAGGAATAAAACGTTAATTATAAATTACCATCTAAACAATGTTTTTATCATTTTAAAATATCTTTTATATTTGTGTAAAGCACTAAATTCTTCATCTCATAAAAATTCACATTAATAAACAAAATTAGAACTGCATATTTTGAATATTTTAAAAAACTTATTGATGCTAATCTAACAATAATACTTAAAAAGGAGGAAATATATTTAACTAAAGAATTCCAGCCTTTTCTAGATACATCCTTGAAATTATTTATATAACCTACGAGAAGGGCTGAATAAACACCTGACTGTTAATTCAAGATAAAGGGGGTTTGTAAGAAAACTATGTATATATTTATATATATAAAAGATACGCAATAATATATGTCAAATACATAGCTTATAATATACACTTTTTAATACGGATTACGTTTTTTAATCATTTGAAGTAGTTACAAGAACAGAAAGGTACCAGGTAATTGTAGAGGTCTGTATTTCTATTTAGAAAGAAAACCTCGATCTATTTTAGTTTACAACATTGCTGGTTTGAATACAATTCGATATTTTTAATGACATGCGTTATTTCCTCAACTGTTTGATTGCAATGGAAATAATTATTGGGTAATTAACTAGCTTTTATAATAGACACGTTAATGATATTAAAAAGATTTTTTTAATTAGGCTATTGTATTTTTCATTTATGCTAGACTGTAATTAATTATCATAAACAATTATTCTTGTACAATTTATGCTAGGATTAAAAACTGATTGACTTGAATATTGTATAAACTTATAAATTACAGATACGATGTTATATTGTTATAAATTTTTGTCAAGCCTTATATACTGTATGGTGTTTTAAGCGCCAAGTCTTTCCGTTCAGAATCTGCTGGTTATTTAGTAACACTATCAACTACAGATTAGAAATACTGAATATTTCATTTGTCAGTCAATGAAATATTATCGTCTAATAAAACGATTATAAGGTACATCCTGTTTATTTTAACCCAATATCTATGAACAATATAAAATACCAAATGATTGTTTGTTTGTTAAATACAGTGCTTATTATAAAATTAATGGTAATTGTTTTTGCAAACATTGTTTTATCGATACAAATACTTAAGATTCTTTAAAATACAGCAGAATCTCGAAATTCCGAGTCCTGATTTTTCGAGCTTTCGTTAAATTCGAGCCTATTTCTATTAGAACCTATTTTAACTATTAGAAAGAAAATTATGAATCAGGCTTCTTAAAAATGTTTTTATCAATACGGTATGTATTATAGAACGGGACCCGTCAGTAATGACCTCAATTGACTTTACTGTATGGATAATGAACAAATGAAAGTGCGTTACTTTATTTTAATACATTAAAGTAATTAAATCGAGTACTAAGTACTAAGACTAGCTAACAATGTATACAAAATATTTCAACTATTTTTCATACCATATATATATATATATATATATATATATATATATATATATATATATATATATTGTAATGTTTTTATACTCGTATAAAACACTAAAAAAAATAAATAACAATAATCCAAAATATAATAGAAGTGAATTAGAAATGGATAAAAAAAGAAAATGTAAACAATTGAGCCATAACCTAAAAAAAAATTATTATCATAAAATATTAAAACCAAGATAGCGGCTAGTATAATTATGAAACAGCTGATGTTTTTCAAATGTAGAAATATACAAAACCTAAAACTATTACATAGAGGATCAAAACTTTACTGTTCAGGAAAGGAAGATGAAAATCAAATAATCAGTGGGTTAAGTAACAGAAGTTAAAAAATTGACTAAGTTTTATTTTTTTCTCTAGAAATTTCAATAGAAAAAAATCATTGTTAGAAAATGTTGCATTGGAACTAGAAGCAAAAACGCAGTTGGCCAAAATTTTATTGAAGGAAGAATTCAAGTATTAAGAAAGCAAGCCTAATTAAAAGTTGATGGAAGCCAATAGTGGTGAAAGCATAAAAAAAGCATAGTGGTGAAAGATTTATTATAGAAATAAATTTAAAAGGCTAGAATTTTGGACGAATACATTAAACCTCAGATAAGTAATTAATTTAAGAAAAGATTGTAAATTATTATTGTATTGTAAATTCAAAATTAATAACTTTAGGCTTAAGAGTTTCTATTATAAAATTTATTACAACATTAATTGCATAAACCAATTTTTAATTTGTCATAATTAATACCCACTGAATAACCTGGGAGAAAAGTCTTGTGCTAGTTAACTAAATTAAGGAAATAGGAAAAGTGTATTAACAAATATTGTTACTAGAATAATTAAAAAAAAACTAAATTAAACAAAGATTAAATGGAATTATAAGAATGTTTTTATTTATTACTATAAATGGCAAGTAATAAAAAATAAAAGTAATAAGAATCTAAATTTTACTGTTAGGGTTACAATTATTATTTAATTTTAACTGGCGCCCAGCAATTTATTGTTTTCTAAGGGTTATTATTATTAAATTTTGTTTTATTATAAAGAAATTATTTAAATTATTCAAAATTATAAAAATAAATATATAAAAAATATTACAATATATATATAAATATATATATATATACATATATATATATATATATAAAATATTAAATATGGTGATATGTTTTCTTGTAATATAGTTAATAAATTAAAAACATTTCAAAAACAAGAATATGCGTTAAAAGTATTCTTGCTTTTGAAATGTTTTTAATTTATTATATATGTATATATATATATATATATATATATATATATATATACATATATAATTAATAATTATATAATTAATAATATAATTAAAAATTTTAATAATTCAATTTCATTGAGTTTTTTAGAACAATAAATTAAGAAGAAGAATATAGTCTTTATTAATAGTAATACTTTGTCAATTGTGAGATCCGGGAACGATTTATGAATCAAAATGGCCTTGATAAATGTGACAAGTTTGAGAACGGTTTAAGCGTAATGCACTCAAGGGGCTCTACGTCATTGCTCCACAGTTATAGAGTACATGATACGTCTTGATATTGCTGACAAACGTGCGACAAAATTTATTACTCAAAGACTTAAAAAACCTTATAGTGACATAACGTGCTTACACACGAGGAAAGAAAATGCATTATCAACACCAAATTACTATGGGCTATTATATAAGCACAGATTAGAGAAAACGAATGACATCAGAAATAATATATGCAAAATTATTTTACTTGTTTTTAATGGATTTAAATATGTCTATATTAAAAAAATATTTATATTAAGTAATCTATACGAAAAGGTAACAATGAACAATTAACTAATAAACCAGTCAATATTTTTTCAATACAAGATTCAAACATTTATTTTAAATCTACCCAAATTTATTACATTAAAATTAAGTACCATCTACGATAGTAAGTGAATTTGGTATAATATATAAGTACATAAGAAGCGTTTAGTTACAATACATTAGTATATATGTGAACATTCTTCATCCGAATGTCGTTTCTTTATTTCTGTTATAGGGTTCGTAATGAAGCCATCATAGCATTTTTCCAGTTTCTTCATTGAAACTATTTCATCGTACTTTGTTGCGTTTCTCAAGCTCAAAACAACATATTCTGTAAATAATATAGTTACCTGTTAATATTTTATGCATAAACATTAACCACATATAATATAGGCCATTTTCGAAATAGATATTGAAATATTTGTTACTAATTTGCGATTCTGCCAAGAACACAAACTCTACCGAATAAGACACGTAAAATAGTTGAGGGTTGAAAACCATTATTTATTAAAGTTGCTTGTTGTAATCATCTTGAATTCACTGATTAAACTATAACTAAATGATACTTAACTAAGTGAATACTTGAGAGGTTACTTGCTGATGCGTTTAGAAACAATATTTTTTTTTATGAATCAAAGCCTCTACAAGCTTGAGCGAGATGTGGGAATTTGAGAAAAGGTTAGCAAGGGACAGACGAAAAAGCTGTCCAAGTTGTGTTAGTAAACAAAGAGTAAATTTGAACAAAGAATACATAGATAATAAGTATAAACATTTCAAAATATGTATTGGTGCAACTTTGTATTTATACGGAAATTCTCTTTACAAACAAATTAAATTTTTCTTAAAATTATTTTGAAACTAAACAAAGTAAATTTTGAAAAATTAAATAAAACGGAGGATAATAACCAAATTAAACAATTAGGGCAGACAAGGAACACAGAAGACTTAGTGAAAGAGATAGAGAGAGTAGGGACAAATTCACCAGTAGATGAAAAAAAATTTGGGCATGGGGACAGAGACGAATGTAGCGACTAGCAAAACACCGGAGTAGATATGGTACAGCTGATGCAAAGTGCGTAGCTTGATAAAACTATGAGTAATTAGATCAAATGCGTAATAAAATTTAAAAAAAATAACCAAGATTGAAATGATTGGATAGATAAAACTTCATAAGATTTAAATAGTAAATTAGATCAAATGCATAGTACAATGAAGAAAACTAACCAAGATTTAATTGACAAGTTAGATAAAAATACACATGATTCAATTTGCAAATTAGATAAATTAATTGAAAATTTAGATCAAATAAATAATAAAGATAACGAAATTAATGAAGAAGTTAAGGAAATTAATGATAGAGTAGAAATGAACACTTTAAAGAAGAAATTTGTGATAAATTAGTTAAGGATACGGAAGAATGCAATGACGAAATCTTAGAATTAAACAGTGAAAAAGATATAACCGAACAAAATGTAAAAGAGCCTGTCAAGAAAGGGATCACAGAATTTGGACAACAACGCAAACTTAATTAGTAAACATGGAAATAAAATGCTTGGACCAGATTTAAACACACTCAAAATTAACACGGAACAAACTATTACTGACAATTCTAAGTTAAAATAGTTAGACGACCACCTTAAGAAAAACAAAAATCAATTAAACTCAGTAGAAGTTCGAAGGGGACGTGTGAACATTATAGAGTGCGTAGAACAAAATTTATAATGTTTTCTAGATTTATCACCAAAAATACCAGGTGAATAAATAATTAAAAATTTGGCACAATATTTGACCCAAATGTTTCAGTAACTTTAAACATTAGGGGGATATAAGGTGAAAGTGCATTCGTGACCCTAGTTACAGAATTTCGCTTTCAACAAAAGGATCACTTTCCGTTAACACCCCACAATAGTCCAGGGCAATAGAGCCAAAGACACGAAAATTAACGATTATGCGAAAAATGCGCACAGCGAATAAAGCGCACATACTGACGTTTGTGAAAAAAGCGCACAGAGGCCAATGTGACAAATTAGGGTAAGGGTTGCGTTACTAGGAAGTGACTACTGTCTGTTCAGAATGTGTTTGCGCCAGGGAGTGGTGAACTGTTCACGTGAACATAACGATTTCGGCAACCCTATTGGCTGAGTGACCTCGTGACAAAACTGAAATATCCTGCCGCCCGATTAACAGTTAGTCTGGAAACGTCCATGGTTACATTTGTTCGTCTGTTTATTGTGCCTAACATTTTTTAGTTGTGAGTGACAGTGGAATAATTTAAGATCGTTGTTTGTTATATTTGTTTTTGTGAGTTTGTGGTGTTGTTAAGTTTTTAAGGATTAACTTTTAAGCAATGTCATCCCCTGTCAAAAAAAAATAAACGAGGACAAGTAATACACTCCGGGCAAAAACAAGTTATTTTACGCCTTTATAAAAATTTAAAGGATGAAAATCCAGAATGCCGTATCAAAGACATCTTGCAGAAAGTAGCGATATCTGCAGGAATTTCTGCTCGAAGTGTTTTTTCAATCGTTAAAGAAAAAAAAGAAACGGGTACGCTGAAGTCTCCTGCCAAAAGGAAACCAAAAACCAAAACTATTTTTAATAATATGGATGACTTTTTAAAAACTGCTATAAGAAAGAAAGTACACGAGTTATTTTTTAAAAACGAACTTCCGACTTTAAATAAAGTACTACACTTAGTTAATACCGACGAACAGTTAGGCTTACCTAACCTAAGACGAACCACTTTTTTTTCACATATTAAAAAAGCTAAATTTCAGGTATGAGAAACGTAACCGTAAAAGTATACTGTTGGACAAAGAAGATATTATTCTATGGAGAAGAGATTACTTAAGAAAAATAAAAGCCTATCGCGAGGAAGGTCGTACGATTTATTATTTGGACGAAACGTGGGTCAATGCAGGCCATACGAAATCAAAGGTTTGGACAGATAAGTCAGTCTGTTCCAGTAAAGATGCTTTTCTGAGGGGTCTGTCGGCAGGTTTAAAATGTCCAACTGGAAAGGGTAAGAGACTTATTGTGACTCATATTGGGTCACAAAAAGGTTTTGTAGAAGATGGACTGTTGATTTTCGAATCAAAATCAGATACTGACTACCATTCAGAAATGAATGGTGAAAATTTTAAAGAATGGTTTTCCGCGATAATACAGAAATTGGACAACAACTGCGTTATCGTAATGGACAACGCTCCGTATCATTCTGTACAAGTAGAACGCTTACCTACGACCCGTTGGAATAAGCAACAAATTCGAAATTGGTTGACTGACAAAGGGATTTTTTCAGATGAATCCATGTTGAAGGTCGAATTACTAAAACTCGTTTCCTATCATAGGCCAAATTACAAAAAATACGTTATCGATGAAATTGCTAAAGAAACAAATAGAATAGTTTTGAGAGCCCCTCCTTATCACTGCGAATTAAACCCAATAGAAATGGTATGGGCTGAGGTTAAAGGTTATGTTGCGTCTAACAATGTTACTTTTAACATTAAAGAGGTGCACAGACTGTTAACCGAAGGTGTCTCGCGTGTTACACCTGATAACTGGGAAAAATATGCGAAACATGTGGTGGACGTTGAAGAGTCGAATATGTGGAAATTAGACAATATAATTGAAGACATCGAGCCATTCGTCATAGCTGTTGACGACAGTTCCTCGTCGTCATCGGAATCGGATTTTGCAGACCCCTTAAACATGAAATAATAACATGGTAAGTTAAAAACTTGTAGCATAAATGATTGAATAGTCTTATTACTTTCATTAGTCTATAATTCTCTTTTTCGAATGATTAAGTGTACCAGTGTAAGACGTAGCCCAATTGCCGATGCATGATTGTGAACCGGACTCATAGCTTACCGTCCCTTGCACGTGTTCGCCTCGTGATAGTGTTTACATCAGGCGCAAACACATTCTGAACCGACTTTAATTGCAGCCGCTTGGAGGTGAGTCCCCACGCAGTAGAATAGCTCAGGTACATTCCTCCCGAGCATTTGCCCCACATCACCCACCCTAAAGTCGGTTCATAATGTGTTTGCGCCTGATGTAAACACTATCACGAGGCGAACACGTGCAAGGGACGGTAAGCTATGAGTCCGGTTCACAATCATGCATCGGCAATTGGGCTACGTCTTACACTGGTACACTTAATCATTCGAAAAAGAGAATTATAGACTAATGAAAGTAATAAGACTATTCAATCATTTATGCTACAAGTTTTTAACTTACCATGTTATTATTTCATGTTTAAGGGGTCTGCAAAATCCGATTCCGATGACGACGAGGAACTGTCGTCAACAGCTATGACGAATGGCTCGATGTCTTCAATTATATTGTCTAATTTCCACATATTCGACTCTTCAACGTCCACCACATGTTTCGCATATTTTTCCCAGTTATCAGGTGTAACACGCGAGACACCTTCGGTTAACAGTCTGTGCACCTCTTTAATGTTAAAAGTAACATTGTTAGACGCAACATAACCTTTAACCTCAGCCCATACCATTTCTATTGGGTTTAATTCGCAGTGATAAGGAGGGGCTCTCAAAACTATTCTATTTGTTTCTTTAGCAATTTCATCGATAACGTATTTTTTGTAATTTGGCCTATGATAGGAAACGAGTTTTAGTAATTCGACCTTCAACATGGATTCATCTGAAAAAATCCCTTTGTCAGTCAACCAATTTCGAATTTGTTGCTTATTCCAACGGGTCGTAGGTAAGCGTTCTACTTGTACAGAATGATACGGAGCGTTGTCCATTACGATAACGCAGTTGTTGTCCAATTTCTGTATTATCGCGGAAAACCATTCTTTAAAATTTTCACCATTCATTTCTGAATGGTAGTCAGTATCTGATTTTGATTCGAAAATCAACAGTCCATCTTCTACAAAACCTTTTTGTGACCCAATATGAGTCACAATAAGTCTCTTACCCTTTCCAGTTGGACATTTTAAACCCGCCGACAGACCCCTCAGAAAAGCATCTTTACTGGAACAGACTGACTTATCTGTCCAAACCTTTGATTTCGTATGGCCTGCATTGACCCACGTTTCGTAAAAATAATAAATCGTACGACCTTCCTCGCGATAGGCTTTTATTTTTCTTAAGTAATCTCTTCTCCATAGAATAATATCTTCTTTGTCCAACAGTATACTTTTACGGTTACGTTTCTCATACCTGAAATTTAGCTTTTTTAATATGTGAAACAAAGTGGTTCGTCTTAGGTTAGGTAAGTCTAACTGTTCGTCGGTATTAACTAAGTGTAGTACTTTATTTAAAGTCGGAATTTCGTTTTTAAAAAATAACTCATGTACTTTCTTCCTTATAGCAGTTTTTAAAAAGTCATCCATATTATTAAAAATAGTTTTGGTTTTTGGTTTCCTTTTGGCAGGAGACTTCAGCGTACCCGTTTCTTTTTTTTTCTTTAACGATTGAAAAAACACTTCGAGCAGAAATTCCTGCAGATATCGCTACTTTCTGCAAGATGTCTTTGATACGGCATTCTGGATTTTCATCCTTTAAATTTTTATAAAGGCGTAAAATAACTTGTCTTTGCCCGAAGTGTATTACTTGTCCTCGTTTATTTTTTTTGACAGGGGATGACATTGCTTAATACTTAATCCTTAAAAACTCAACAACACCACAAACTCACAAACACAAATATAACAAAACAACGATCTTAAATTATTCCACTCACAATTAAAAAATGTTAGGCACAATAAACAGACGAACAAATGTAACCCTGGACGTTTCCAGACTAACTGTTAATCGGGCGGCAGCATATTTCAGTTTTGTCACGAGGTCACTCAGCCAATAGGGTTGCCGAAATCGTTATGTTCACGTGAACAGTTCACCACTCCCTGGCGCAAACACATTCTGAAAAGACAGTATCTTTGTCATTACTGTTCTGGTCGCCCTACAAGTAACTTTGTAACCAGCAATAATCTGTTTTAGTGTTTTAAACTTACAAGTGTTATAGTTCTTGTCACTATACTTAAAGTTTTAAACTTACAGGTGTTAAAGCTCTTGCCACTATACTTAGAATTTTAAACTTACAAGTGTTAAAGTTCTTGTCACTATACTTAGAGTTTTAAACATACAACTGTTAAAGTTCTTGTCACTATACTTAGAGTTTTAAACTTACAAGTGTTAAAGTTCTTGTCACTATACTTAGAGTTTTTAACTTACAACTGTTAAAGTTCTTGTCACTATACTTAGAGTTTTAAACTTACAGGTGTTAAAGTTCTTGTCACTATACTTAGAGTTTTAAACTTACAATTGTTAAACTTCTTGTCACTATACTTAGAGTTTTAAACTTACAAGTGTTAAAGTTCTTGTCACTATACTTAGAGTTGTAAACTTACAAGTGTTAAAGTTCTTGTCACTATACTTAGAGTTTTAAACTTACAAGTGTTAAAGTTCATGTCACTATACTTAGAGTTTTAAACTTACAAGTGTTAAAGTTCTTGTCATTATACTAAAAGTTTTAAACTTACAAGTGTTAAAGGTCTTGTCACTATACTTAGAGTTTTAAACTTACAAGTGTTAAAGTTCTTGTCACTATACTTAGAGTTTTAAACTTACAAGTGTTAAAGTTCTTGTCACTATACTTAGAGTTTTAAACTTACAAGTGGTAAAGTTCTTGTCACTATGCTTAGAATTTTAAACTTACAAGTGTTAAAGTTCTTGTCACTATACTTAGAGTTTTAAACATACAACTGTTAAAGTTCTTGTCACTATACTTAGAGTTTTAAACTTACAAGTGTTAAAGTTCTTGTCACTATACTTAGAGTTTTAAACTTACAACTGTTAAAGTTCTTGTCACTATACTTAGAGTTTTAAACTTACAGGTGTTAAAGTTCTTGTCACTATACTTAGAGTTTTAAACTTACAATTGTTAAACTTCTTGTCACTATACTTAGAGTTTTAAACTTACAAGTGTTAAAGTTCTTGTCACTATACTTAGAGTTGTAAACTTACAAGTGTTAAAGTTCTTGTCACTATACTTAGAGTTTTAAACTTACAAGTGTTAAAGTTCATGTCACTATACTTAGAGTTTTAAACTTACAAGTGTTAAAGTTCTTGTCACTATACTAAAAGTTTTAAACTTACAAGTGTTAAAGGTCTTGTCACTATACTTCGAGTTTTAAACTTACAAGTGTTAAAGTTCTTGTCACTATACTTAGAGTTTTAAACTTACAAGTGTTAAAGTTCTTGTCACTATACTTAGAGTTTTAAACTTACAAGTGGTAAAGTTCTTGTCACTATACTTAGAGTTTTAAACTTACAAGTGGTAAAGTTCTTGTCACTATACTTAGAGTTTTAAACTTACAAGTGTTAAAGTTCTTGTCACTATACTTAGAGTTTTAAACTTACAAGTGTTAAAGTTCTTGTCATTATACTTAGAGTTTTAAACTTACAAGTGTTAAAGTTCTTGTCACTATACTTAGAGTTTTAAACTTACAAGTGTTAAAGTTCTTGTCACTATACTTAGAGTTTTAAACTTACAAGTGTTAAAGTTCTTGTCATTATACTTAGAGTTTTAAACTTACAAGTGTTAAAGTTCTTGTCACTATACTTAGAGTTTTAAACATACAACTGTTAAAGTTCTTGTCACTATACTTAGAGTTTTAAACTTACAAGTGTTAAAGTTCTTGTCACTATACTTAGAGTTTTAAACTTACAACTGTTAAAGTTCTTGTCACTATACTTAGAGTTTTAAACTTACAAGTGTTAAAGTTCTTGTCACTATACTTAGAGTTTTAAACTTACAAGTGTTAAAGTTCTTGTCACTATACTTAGAGTTTTAAACTTACAAGTGTTAAAGTTCTTGTCACTATACTTAGAGTTTTAAACTTACAAGTGTTAAAGTTCTTGTCACTATACTTAGAGTTTTAAACTTACAAGTGGTAAAGTTCTTGTCACTATACTTAGAGTTTTAAACTTACAAGTGTTAAAGTTCTTGTCACTATACTTAGAGTTTTAAACTTACAAGTGGTAAAGTTCTTGTCACTATACTTAGAGTTTTAAACTTACAAGTGTTAAAGTTCTTGTCACTATACTTAGAGTTTTAAACTTACAAGTGTTAAAGTTCTTGTCATTATACTTAGAGTTTTAAACTTACAAGTGTTAAAGTTCTTGTCACTATACTTAGAGTTTTAAACTTACAAGTGTTAAAGTTCTTGTCACTATACTTAGAGTTTCAAACTTACAAGTGTCAAAGTTCTTGTCACTATACTTAGAGTTTTAAACTTACAAGTGTTAAAGTTCTTGTCACTATACTTAGAGTTTTAAACTTACAAGTGTTAAAGTTCTTGTCACTGTACTTAGAGTTTTAAACTTACAAGTGTTAAAGTTCTTGTCACTGTACTTAGAGTTTCAAACTTACAAGTGTCAAAGTTCTTGTCACTATACTTAGAGTTTTAAACTTACAAGTGTTATAGTTCTTGTCATTATACTTAGAGTTTTAAACTTACAAGTGTTAAAGTTCTTGTCACTATACTTAGAGTTTTAAACTTACAAGTGTTAAAGTTCTTGTCACTCTATTTAAAGTTTTAAACTTACAAGTGTTAAAGTTCTTGTCACTATACTTAGAGTTTCAAACTTACAAGTGTCAAAGTTCTTGTCACTATACTTAGAGTTTTAAACTTACAAGTGTTAAAGTTTTTGTCACTATACTTAGAGTTTTAAACTTACAAGTGTTTAAGTTCTTGTCACTATACTTAGAGTTTCAAACTTACAAGTGTTTAAGTTCTTGTCACTATACTTAGAGTTTCAAACTTACAAGTGTTAAAGTTCTTGTCACTATACTTAGAGTTTTAAACTTACAAGTGTTAAAGTTCTTGTCACTATACTTAGAGTTTTAACTACTAACAAGGGTAAGGCTGCAGCGCATTATAACGGATACGCATATAGGGAGTTTAGGAAGAAGATAGAAGGGTTAATAGTTTGGCGATGTCAAAAGGAAAGGTCAAGTAGGTGCCGTGGAATGTTAAAAACTAAAAATGGTGAAGTTTTAGAAGTTACTGATCACTCATGTGCAACTCCGGACACAGCCAGATTAGAAGTTATGAAGAGCATCAACGTTACAAAGAAGAGAGCCCGTGAAGAAGACACGTCCATTTCAAAGATCTACAGAGAAGAACTCGGAGAACTCCACAACAAAGGCTACAATTTTGTAACTGAAATGCCGCAACAACAGACCACAAAAAGAAGTCTGTACATACAGAGAAACAGTGCCCGTGGATCCCAAAAGGAGCCGAACACCAGAGAAGAAGTTATTTTAGACGAAGAATTGCTTCAGATGAACGACGGATCAAAATTGGTATTAGTGGACGAAGGTTCAGACGACGGCTCGGATGATAATGTTTTGTTCAGAAAAAGGAAAAGAGTGCCTGAAGAACTTACAAAGTTTTTTCATGGATGGAACTTTTAAAAGCTGTAGTAAACAATTCGGCCAAATTTACACCATCCACGCTGATTATGGAAGCTCCGATACAGAAACTAACGTTTATCCAGTTGTGTTCCTACTTCCAAATAAAACGAAAGCTACATACATTCGTTTTTTTCGTCATGTACTGCAAGCCGTCCCAGAATGGAATCCAAGACACATCCACGTTGATTTCGAGGTGAGTGCAATAGCTGCAGTTAGAGAAGTCCTGCCATCAGTTGAAATCCATGGGTGCTACTTTCATTTGAAAAAATGTCTGTGGAGGAAAATACAAGAAATTGGATTGACATGTGAATATAGAGAAAATGAAGAAATCTGAATGTCCACTCAAATGTGTGCTGCGTTAGCCTTCTTGAAAACTGAAGATGTCCAAGACGGATGGGTTGAAATTCACTCACAGGCTCCTGACAACCCAAAATTAACTCTCTTCTTCCTCTACTTCGTCGAACAATGGCTGCATAATGACGAAATTCCTATTGAATTATGGAATTGCTATGCTAGGCGCCACAGGACTACCAACGCTGTAGAAGGTTGGCACAACAAAATCAACAATCTTCTTGGACGACCCAACCCCAAAATCAGAGATGTCATACTTTGTTTGAAGAGTGAAGCGGAGGAATCTTGTTGTATGTACATGAGGTTAGAACTGAATTTAGCTGGAAAAAAGAGGAAGAAAACGTACGTCAAGTTAAATAAGAAACTGGAAGAAACTGTGAAGAAGTATGAAGAAAATGGCAACATCAAAGCGTGTTTAAAGACAGTCTCCTATTTACAAAAACTTGGCTAGACCTTCTATCAAGGAGAAAAGCAAGACAAGAAAATAATGTAAATAGTAATAAGATAATATTGACGAAGCTATACACATGCTGATTTTAAACACGCCTAAATGGTTAAATCCTATTTAGTATTTAATCATTTAGCCAGTCCAAAGCCTGGATAAGGTGTGATGGGATCAGAAACTAAATATCATTGTATATTTATTATATATATAATATATAAATATTTCTAAGAAAAAAGGGGCTGGATTCCTTTTCTAAGTAATAGGGGTTAGCTGTGCGCTTTCTTCGCAGTGCGCTTTTTTCCCTGTGCGCTTTATTCACGACATCAAATTAACAACGGTATGAAAATGATCGTTTCGTAAAAGGATTCAAACCAGCCAAGTGTAAATAATGAACAACTATCAGCGAAAGGTCAATTTTACCCTAGAAACAAAAATACACATTAGAGAGGAGAAAACACCCGAAATAACTCAAGAATAATAATCTCGGAAGGACAATGCGACCCTTATGTTTGTCCATATGTCTGTAAATAACCATTGAATGTAAGAAATTTAAACAAATTGTTATTTGAGGTCACATTTAAACATTGTAAAATTTAAATTTATGGAGTTAAAGAAAATTAATTTTAAAATTCTGGGGATTCTATAACATAAACGTATGAGGCTATAGAATAAATTTTGTATCCAAAAAGAATAATAGTCTGTAGAAATATTAAGCAGGGAGCGACAGGAATAGTTACTAAAGTGCTGACAAAGTACTTAACCATTGTTCTATTTCAAGTGTAGTCATAAAGGGGCTGAGGGAACCTTTAACAAAAGGAGGGTCCAAGTATTTTAAGATCGGAGTTTCCAAGTGATCAAATATATATTTGTGAAAGGAACACTGAACCGTTAGAAGCTATTTGTAAAAGGTTGGGAATCACCAGATGTAACTAAAATACGTAAGGTGGGAGAGATTATGCTAGGTTTGAAAAGAAGTGATTGGAAGAGAGTCTTAGAGGAACTTCAGTAGAGTACGTTTTTCTTTCATAAAAGTACATTGGCCCACAGAGCTTTAAAAACTTGATAAAGTCAGAAAAATTTTAAATTAATTGTTACAAAATATTAATCCAGTTTTTAAAACACTTTCTAATTTATAAAAGATCCAGAATAGCGACCCGAGGGAAAGAGCAAACAGCACCGTAATTACAGTAATAAACTTTATTGTATTAAAACCTAAAGTCTCAAGAGTCCACCTTTTAGTAATTGTAATATTAGTTAAGCAATCAATCTTTGTGACTGCATAGTATTAAGGTAATTTGGTATAATGCTTAATAAATTAAATGTCAGGAATAAATGCAAGTGATGTTGAAATTTTATATGATTGTTAATCATTTAGAAACCTGAAGGTGTGACCATAGAAGGTAAGGTAATTAAATATAACCTAAAGTAGAAAGCTATTTTAAATAACTTAGGTTATATATATATATATATATATATATATATATATATATATATATATATATATCGCAATATGTATTCTTGTGCATTAAGTCAAAAAACAATTCAAGAAACTTTTCGTTGGCAAACAGTAATGAATGATGTTGGTACTGTTTGCCAACGAAAAGCTTTGAATTGTAAATTAAATAATTATTCTTTTATTTGTATTTTGACTTATATATATATATATATATATATATATATATATATATATATATATATATATTTATATAAACACATACATATTACCTGCTACCTATATTATTTTCATTATTAAAAATACGTTATCCACAGCCGACGATATTTTTCAATCGGAAATAAAAGTCAAATAATCCCTATAGTAATCCCAGGATAAATATTCCTTTAGTAATGGTAGTAATAATTATCAGTAAAAGCAAAATGAATTATTACTCACGAATAAATTTAAAAAACAAATTAAAAAATAGATAATATAATATAACGCGGAGGCAGAATGCCACTTGTAATTTCGACAGTATTTTAACATTGTATAAAGTGTTTGATAACTCTTCAACTTTTTAACTGATAACGTCAATAACTTTTGAAAATAATAAAAATTCTAATTTGGAACAAAAATGAAAATTTATTTAACCAGTGAACACATAGACTTAAAGACAACATTAACGCAAAGTTTATTTTGCATATACGACTACTATAGGTTGTTTTAGGATACTTATTTATGTTACCTGAAATTCGGTCAGCTACTGTATTCCCACAACAATACAATGTGGCGTACACTATGTAATCGGAGCACATTATAGCACAGTCATAGGTTATGTTTCGACCTGGATCTAAATGTACAAGAAGCTAAAATTATATAGAGTTCTAAATTAATTCAATATTTAGATTTCATAATGCAAAGCTTTAATAAATATGTCAAAAGTCTTATACTTAAAAAATAAATAGCTGTAACATACAACACAAAAATACACAATATTACATTAAATATTATTAGGTATGCTCCCTACACAGATAGATAAACACACACACACGCGCGCACGCACATACACACACGCACACACACACACACACACACACACACACACACACACACACACACACACACACACACATACATACGTACACGCACATACATACATACACACACACACACACACACATTTGTAGATCGAGAGTTTCATGGATTTAATGGCAATGTGAAAGCTTTATTTTTAGATTTATGATTATGCCTGAATAATTGATTCATACCAATATTACTTACTGGTTTTCGTAAAAAATTATTAATAACAAACCTAATAATACTTTTACAAATAGTACTCTAATAATTTGATTGATTAAATTTGTTAGAACTCTTTTTTAGTCCAGAGAATGAGTGAAAAAATTTTAATTTCCACTATAATACAGTCTCTCAGAAAAAAAAATATTTATAGAAAATATTGGTTTTGTAAATTATTTAGTTTTATTTAATATTCATATACATTTTTTTTGTAATAACGGATCTATTACAGGTGTCACTGTCTCTCTGTCCCCAATTTTAAATTTCTTGTTTAATACGTTAATGCCTCTTTCAGGAATCTTGAAGTCATTGCTTTGCCGATGCAATAACGCCAACCTCTTCGTAGCCGTCTTCTCTACCTTTTCTCAGGGGGATACACATGTGGAATCCACTCTAGTATCTTTTGAGACCACATGTCTGCTGCCATAATCTTTACATGTCCAAACCATGCCAATAGCCTTATATCAATCTATTCACTTATTTTTATCCATTTCCACTTCGTTAAATTTTTTAAAAATTAATAGTTATTTCCATTGTCATAAGTTTGTTATTATTAGCTTTGGTAACGTCCCATATACCTGAGACGTAGAGTGTAACGCTCTGAACAATATTTTAAAAATATGTTTCGCTGTTTCTCTCGTGATTGTGTTTTCGCGGAGAAGAGAGTTTTAGGCTCGTGTCACTGCTTTGCCTTTGTTTCTTCTTTCCATGATTTCATCCTCACGGTCAATTCAGTTTAAAGTTTAAAATAAAGAGTAGATAAATTATGATGTGGTAAAAACACTATGTTAAAATATGAATTATAATTTCGATGCAAAATTATGGACTATATTTTATTTAATAGAGAGGATGTATATAATGAACTGGAATATAAAGAGACCTATTGTAGTATTTAAAATTATATTACCTATATCTTTTTATTTCGTTGTATACTTGAAAAGAGATAATTGGTTGTTTATTTTGTGTTACATAAAACCTTCCACCAAAAGGCGACTTAGTTTGATTGAATGTAATTGGCTATAAATATATAGAATCTTTCAAGTTTTCTGTTGTTATTATAGTTGTTATTATAAATGCATTGAAAGATAACAATATTATTTGATTATAAACTTCCTTGCGTAGAATTTATTAAAAATGAATGTTTTAATGTGTACTATGAGAGAAATTAATGGTACAATGTGGACTATGAGAGAAATGAATGGTACAATGTGGGCTATGAGAGAAATAAATGGTACAATGTGGGCTATGAGAGAAATGAATGGTAGAATGTGGGCTATGAAAGAAATTAATGGTACAATGTGGACTATGAGAGAAATGAATGGTACAATGTGGGCTATGAGAGAAATAAATGGTACAATGTGGGCTATGAGAGAAATGAATGATACAATGTGGGCTATGAGAGAAATAAATAGTACAATGTGGGCTATGAGAGAAATGAATGGTACAATGTGGGCTATGAGAGAAATCAATGGTACAATGTGGGCTATGAGAGAAATGAATGGTACAATGTGGGCTATGAGAGAAATAAATGGTACAATGTGGGCTATGAGAGAAATGAATGGTACAATGTGGGATATGAGAGAAATAAATGGTACAATGTGGGCTATGAGAGAAATGAATGATACAATGTGGGCTATGAGAGAAATAAATAGTACAATGTGGGCTATGAGAGAAATGAATGGTACAATGTGGGCTATGAGAGAAATGAATGGTACAATGTGGGCTATGAGAGAAATGAATGGTACAATGGGGGCTATGAGAGAAATGAATGGTACAATGTGGGCTATGAGAGAAATGAATGACAGCTATTAACTATTTTTTTCTTTTAACCACTGTTTTAATGTGTTATAACGTTAGTTCAGATCATATCCTTGATGTCTTTCTCCAGCTAGGCTTGCATTTGTTGTCGGGAATTCGGTTTCCTATCTTTCAGGAAAACTGCTCTCGACAAGGTATTCCATCCAGTTTGCGCCTCTCTTTCACAGAGTTCCATTCAGTCAGACTGGTTATCCACTTCGTCTGACTTCCTCTTCTAGTGTGTCCGTAGTACATACTTTTTCCGTTTTTCTCATCAAACTTTTTCATTATATTCAGCCTGATTTCCGTTCACAATTTTGATATCCTCAATACCTGCCTCATTAAGGTTTTTCCACCATACAAAACTTTTATGAAATTTATTACTTACGCAGACTTGTCATCAGTATGTCATAACACTCTAGAAAGAAATACGGCTTTTGAGTAAAGTGTTTTTATGTATATTTCTATATTCTTTACAATGAGGCATATGGTAGTAGTATTATTCTGCCCACAAGTCTAAGTGGCTATCTACTTTTTTTGTTTCTCCGTTTTGTGTCATTCTAACTTTTGCTGCATCTTTCATTGATTGTTACATTTAGTTCGGGTTCACTATTCAATATACTTGAAATTTTTAATTTATTTTCAAACCTTTTTTTATACAATTAAAAAAAAATAAACACAAAAGTTTGAGTTAAATAAGTTGTAACATTTTAACAGGTTAAACCGTTAAAAACCCGCTTATGCGTTGTGATACCTACATATGAGATAAAAGAAAAATACATAACCAGGTGTTATCGATGAAGTTTAAAAATAGTTATATAAAGGCATTGTATTACTATAGAGGTGTTAGCCACAAATAAATTTTGCCTTCACTTTATTCTAAGGTAATTGTTTAACTAAATATATTTCTGGGAATGATGGAGTAGAAGCAATATTCGTTCAGTGACCAAATATCTAAATTTAAAGTTTATATCGAAACTGTATACTGTGGGACAGATATTGAATTGTATGTTTCAAATTATCAAATATTTATATATTATAATTATCGACTCCTAATCTTATAAAATTTTTTTGAATAAATTAAATAAAAGACTTTCCAAAGTTTACAAAAACAGTAAAATAATTTTTTAAATTTCTAAACACATAAATAACAGTTTTTATTCATAGAATCATACAATTGTGCATAGATTGTCTGAAGTTTGTGTTTGCATTTATAACAGGTAATATACATTTTTTTAAAAGACAATTCTACTTTTGTTAGCAAAATTTTTTTAAATTTTCATTTACTTTTTATAAAATAATTACAATTAATATAAGTAAATTAACATAGCCCTTGCATTAAACAGCTGTTCTACCGCATAACCTTTAACATTAAATCAGCTGTTTTATGAATTCATGTGTTGCTATGTATTTTAAGCCAAATGGGACGAAATAATTATGTTGCTTACCTTTCACCTTTTGTGAAAAATAATTCTTCCATATGAAATTAAAATTAATTCGTTATTAAATAAATTTAATATATTTGAAATTACCATACTAACATCAAATGTAAATCAGTTTTAAAAAATGAATCTGAACTTGAGTAGAATAATAAAAAGTATTTCATTAACGATTGAAAATTTGAACAAGATATATATATATATATATATATAATATATATAATATATATATAAGGAGAGTGTGAGCTAAGAATTGTAAAAAGTACACAAAAGCAGTTTGACTTTCATATTGATTATTAGTGGGGGTGTAAAGATATGACAGTGCGCAAGTGAACACTTGAAACGTATGCAACTAGAAATTGGAGGAAGCAAAATTCTATTGTACTATACTTATTAATACTTGCCTAATCGATCATTACCAAGATTTCCTCTTAATTTACGTTACTAATGATTGGTAAAATTTTCCCGAGTTATGTAACTGTTAAGAATTAGCTACTTACTGAATGCTAAGAAACGTCCTTTTGTCGAGTCTGGAAAGTAGTATTGTCCTTCCATATCTGCATTCTCGTCTCTGTGAAACAACATTTTGAAATATTAAATTAATTATTTAACAACATTTTAACTGTTTCATAAAAGAATGTACAGTTCAGTCATACGCCGTAATACTATCCTTCAAGTGTTCAGTGAATTATTAAAAAAAAAAACAATAACAAAAATGAGCATTATGATTCAATGATTAGTAAATGGGTAAGTGTTAAAGCTAAGTTTTGTAACTAAGTTTTGCACTTGGTAAACAAAAAATAAATACAAATAATTATTCAACTTTAAAAATATATAAGTAATGACTAAAATTGTTTATAGTAATAGAGAGCCAATGACCCTGAGGCAGTTTTTATGAAGTAAATTTTCAAAGTAATTATTTATATACAGCAGTGGTGGCTTGTGCCTAAAACCTATGGTGGTTGAAGATTGCAAAGTGTTACTTTTTTTAAGACATAGAAATCGTTATCATAGAAACAGAGGTGAGTGTTATGGGTAGGGTAGAGAGATACTGTATAATACATTGTGGTTTATTCTAATTATAGAAATATATTGGCATTTTTCATTTTATTTTTACTTATTTAGGACACCTGTTCTCAAGACATGGGGTTATTTATCAACAAACCAATCTCAATTCATTCTCAACTGTGAATATCAACCAACTCGGAGCGGAACGGAGAAGCGTCTTAACCGAACAACCGAAAACTCTCGAGGTTGCAGTCCGTTTGCAACCTAATTGATCCTTACGGCGCTGCTTGGCAGTTGCAGTCTGTCTGGTCTTCCAATGCTTTTTATCTATTAGAAGTGACGACACTGGGTGTTGCAGGTTTCCCTGCAATCAGTCCGAATGGCACTGACTGCGATTGAGTGGATGGTTACACTGTTACTGCGGTTCTGATGTATTTATTATTATTAATAATGACGGATCATTGTATATGACAATAATCGTTCGCAATAATGTACATAAATCTTATATTAAAAATAAATTTTTATTATTTTTTTGCTATTGATATCTGGTTTTGGGGGCTGTGAACCGTGCAACCTGCCGTCACAAGAGCCGCCAGTGATATACCAGTGAATTGTTTTAGTGAAATTTAACTTGTAAATCAATTAGGAAGCACGTTAATACAAATGTTATGACTTAGTGGATGACGTATTTAAACTTTTAATAATGTACTATTCAAAATTTAGTAGCAGTTTTGTTTGTGAAATTAATAAATAGTTTTATATTTACGTTTTCAAAATTAAATTATGCCAAAAGAGTAAACCATGTAATGTTTCGATTTTGTATGTTCAAGTGATTGCCAAGTTATGTTATAAATTAAATATTTTCTTTCAAAGTATTTTGATAAAATCAGTAAATATATGAAAGTTACCAGTAAGCATATTTACCAAACTGTCTAATAATTTGTAGAAGATTTAAATTATTTTTATTAAAGTAGTACCGTCAAAAACGTTTATAGTGTAATTTGTTTATTTAGTCTAAATTAAAATTCAAACTTGTTTTTTTCAACGCCTATCTTTCTTTCTTCAGATAAATTTGGTTAGACAGCGACACTGCTAGTGTCAAATTGATTGATACAATTGTTAATGTAAACATTTGACCCGGTAAGTTTTTTTAAAGTATAAATAATAATTTGTATGTAAACTTATAATTTGCCTAAATTAACTAAACACATAAGAAAAACACGGGAGAGAGGTGAAAGTAGTGAATACAAAATATTTTAAATAGAGTAATTTCTTTTTTCCCTTTGAATATACTAATTCTTATTTTATTGGCGAAAAACTTTGAATAATATATAAATTAAAACAGTTCTTCTATTTGAATTATTTTTATTGATTAACTGTATTACAAGAGAACGTATCACTATATTTATTATATATAATATAATAATACATATATATTATTATAAATAATACATAATACGAGGTGTCAATTAAGTACTGAGACTGATATTATTGCCTCGTTTGTGGTAAACCTGTGACCACGAAATTTCTTTCCCTTTCCCCGGCATCCTTCCCTTCTCAATTGATATATTTCCAGTCGCTCTAGTTTGTTTTGTTCGCCTGCTGTGTCATGTTCAAAAGACGTGTGTTGGTGGTGCTTGTCACGAAAATGGAGAAGAAAAGTCTAGAGCAACGTGTCGCTATAGAATTTTACGTCAGATGGGCGAAACAGCTTCGGAAACGTACGCTACAATCGTAAAAGTGCATGGTGATAGTGCTGTCAGTCGTGCTCAGGTGTTTCGATGGCATAAAGAGTTTAAGGAGGGGCATGAAAGCGTGGAAGACGAGGCGCGGAGCGACGTTATTACAGGCGATGAGAGCTGGTTTTTCCAGCAAGTAGAAGGTGAAAGAGGTGATCATTACCTTTTTCGATAGCCATGGAATCGTCCGCAAATAATTTGTAGACAAATCGTAAATCAAGTCTACTATCGCCAAGTACTCGAAAGATTGCGAAAATGAGTCAACAAGGTTCACACAGACATCGCAAACAACTGGATCCTTCATCACGACCACGCGCCGTGTAACAAGGCCCGCATTGTGTCTCAATATTTGGCATCTAAAAGGATTGTCGTGTTGCAACAACCACCTTATTCACCCAATATGTTTTTCTGTGACTTTTGTTTGTTTCCTACAGCAACATCGGTGGTCAAAGGAACCATTTCGAGTCGATTGCGGACATTTATGTGACCGTGACGAGGGTAGTCGCGGATATCCCAGTCGAAGAGTTCCAGAAACGAAGCGTGGAAATCGCTTGGAATCTTTGTAGTATAGCTGCCCAAGGGGACTACTTGTAAGTGGATAGCAGAGTTGTAGAATAATTTTTAAATATACGTTTTTTATGGAATCACTCTCATTACTTAATTGTTATACCTCGTATATTATTATATATATTATAACATAATATTAGGTTAATTAATGCAGAAGCGAAACAAAATATATTATAAACAAATAATTATCTTGAAATAAAAAATAATTTTAAATAGAAATATGACTTTTGTGTTGCAGTACAAGTAAAGTATTTAAGAGAGGTGCTAAAAGGGGCTGATTTGTAGGAACGAACTAGTAATAAATTTTACAAGTTCTAGGGAGTTTTTGTTTAAGTACGAAGCGGACAAGTGTGCGTGTCCTAACAAAAAAACTGTTTTAGTTAGACTTAAGTTGACTCTCATGGTTTGGAACACGAGCAGATTGGTGCGAATTCAAAGAAAATTGGATTTCCAACAGAAATATTTAAATTCTCAACGGTTACTACTAAATTCCTTATTGGTCGATATTTAAAAAAATGTAAAACGATTGGCCAAGATAATTAGAAGTGGGTTGTTTGATTTTGGACCAGAGAAATTACTAGAGGTAGGAAAAACAGTCATACACAGGACTCGGGGAAGTGTGGACACATAAGTCTGAAATGGGAAAGTTTTAATTAGGTGGGTTTAAGTTTAAAGTAAAGCTAAAGGAGGGAATTATAGTTACTTTATTTAAATCAAGAAAATAATTCTTGTTGATTAATTGAAAGTACTTAAGGGTTTGTAAACGGAAATTTGTATTAAAAGGGTGATCCGCGAATAAAGGGAAATTGTTGTGATTAAAGTTATACTGAAAGTTTTTGTGGATCAAGGTATTGTATTTTTCAAAGAGTATCTTAACAAGTGACAGTGTAGTGAGAAAGGGTTCATCTGAAGGAATTGGAACAAACCTAGGTCTGTTTTTTATAATAATTACATCTACTAAGTTTCTGGTACAAAACGTTATGATTTAAATTTCCTTATAAATTTGTCTCATTGTAATAAGATTAATAATAAGCAGTTTTCTAAAGCAGCAACGTAACACGCCATTAGAATAAATGTTATAAAAGTAAGAGTCTCAAAACAAAGCCGAAATAAAATAATATCAAATTTAATGTAATGCAAATTTGTAATTTTAAATATTGTAGTAAGGTAAAACATTGCTGGATTTATGTCACTAGTAAATGAAAATTTACAGAGTAACGTTGTTAATATCACTGTTACATTTAAATAAAAGTAAAAAAAGGGAAATTTACAATTACTTTATATACCGTTGAGTAGGCCTAATATTGGCGCCCAAAACCCTAGATTTTAGTGTTAATTAAATAGCATAAATGCTTAGGTGAGTTAGTAGAATTGTTGTTGAGTAATAGCGTTGTATGTTATAGTTTAGTTCCACAACGTGGGCATTTAATTAAAAGGTAACTTAGTAAACATAAATTATCACATAAAAACTTTTAAGTTATAAAATCATATATATATATATATATATATATATATATATATATATATATATATATGTGTGTGTGTGTGTGTGTGTGTGTGTGTGTGTGTGTGTGTGTGTGTGTGTGTGTGTGTGTGTGTGTGTGTGTTTGTGTGTGTGTAGGCCTATACATAAACACATACACACCCAACCATATACTTACCCAAGTAACAAATCAAGATACCAATTGTTTAGATAATTTTCTCCATTTTCGAAATATAGATGAAACGTTATACACTTGGCTTCCTCAAATAAATCAATTTCCAAATTTGTTTCGTGATGATTGAAACCTGTTTGATACCATTCTCCTGAAAACTAATAATAATAATATTCTCATTTTAATGTCAGGTCATTGAAAGATTTAGAAGTATTTAGTAATTAGTTAAAAAAGTTGTAATGTTTTTTGCTAAATTTTCGTATTTATTCCTAAATAATATTAAATGCTGTATAATTAGTGAAACCATTAAATTTTGGTCATTAAATGTGTCCGAAATTGTTAATTTTGAAATACAAAATTAGGTATTTACAAGTTGTATTCTAAGAGTTTCTTTCAAACTGGAGCTAGTATTTAAAGGAAATAAGTAAAATGCCATCTTGCCAATATTGCAGGGTTTTACCATCAGATCTTCCACCGAGCCCCGCCATTTGCGAACGATGTTCGCTTTACGTGCCGACGATCAATTTTGTAGCTTTGTTCAGATAACAGCTGCGAATTATTTGATCGCTCGGTGTCCCCTAATAAGACTAAATTCTAATTTTATAAAACTTTCAACAAGCCGGACAAATTTTTAGGGAATTTCATTCACTAGACTATTTGGACGTTAGTGGCATCTAGCTTTTTGGATACCAATTTGAAAACAACATTTAAAATATTATAAATTTTTATTTAACAGATTTCTTAAAATGAATTACAAAATTTGTATTAACAATGAATCTAACAACTTTTTTAACACCTAAATATTTTTCAATCTTCTTTGTACTAGTATTAGGGTCTAGTACACATTGACACAAAGAAACACACACACACACACACACACACACATATATACTATAACGGTTCTAAAACGGTACACGTATAAGTGAAATTAAAAATTTAAAAAAATTTAACTTTCAACAATTATAAAAAAAAAACAATTTAAAATGTTTTATCTCAGCTTAAAACCTAAAAGTAAAGTCATTTTGAAAGACACTCGATGTAATTTCCCAGTGACAAAAGCCGTATTTTCACGTAGAAACATTATCGACAAATGATGATCAGCGGAAGAAATCTGAGAGAAATTAAAATATGAAAAATCGGTAAATCGTACGAAAACAAAGTTAGAGGGATTGAAGTTAAAATGGATTATTGGTGCATAAAGAAGACGGTAATGGGAAAAAATAACACTATCTTACGATTTGAACCAATTGCTGATTAAATATAAAAGGCTAGAGTAAGATATTTCAAGAGCTGCTATCTGAAGCGACGCTAAGGGGAATCTGGAAACAGCACGGAGAAAGGTGAAATGTCAGGCACGAAATTCTTGTTTTCCTGGAGTTAGTTTAAGGGGTATCCCCCCTAAAACTGAACATTTACCATCGATAATCAAAGTGTTTCTGTTTACCAAATTTAAAAAAAAAATACTTGTCGCGCATTGTTACGTGAATGCTAAATTTTAAAAATATGTTTAAATGCAAAATTAACTGTGCTTAAGTAGGCGTAAGGTAGTTTTGTAATGCCGAAATAAATATCAAGAACAATTTAATCAAGATTAAAAGTTTAATAAAATTTTAGCAAAGTAAACTTTATCTACTTATTAGAGATAAATTAGGCGAGAACAACGAGCTTTAAGCAACATACTTTTTTAAAGCTAAATACGATCTAATTAAAACATAAATTTCAAGACAAAAAAGTCATCCCGTGCACCAAAGAAAAAAGGATTACGCGGAGCGAGAGCGAGAGGGAAGGTCCTACGTGGAGCGAGAGCGAGAGGGAAGGTCCTACGTGGAGCGAGAGCGAGAGGGAAGGTCCTACGCGGAGCGAGAGCGAGAGGGACCAAGGATAGACAGGATCTAGGACCAAATAATCGGACCGACGGCTGATTCAAGGAATGGTTTCCCGTGGAAGTGGACTGGAAAAGCAAGTTAGCACTGTCTAGTTAGTTGTCTTTAAATCTTTAAATATTATTAAATTAAATTTAATTGAGATTTAAAACATTTTCAATCAACTTCAAGAAGAAATATTTTAAATTCATATTTTTCTAATTTTCAAAGTAAATTTTAATTAAATATAAGTAGTTCAAAGGGCTCTAGAACATTTTAATTGATTTTAAAACTTTTTTAATTACAAATAAGGTGAGGTTTGCAAAGTAACAAAAATTTTCAAAACGGCTTTTATTGAAATGACTAAAGGGAATAAGTTGTAATTTATAACAATACGAAAATAATTTCTCAATTGATATATATTATTATGTTTGGAATTAAAAGTCTGTTATTTTTAAAAATGCTAATATTACATTTTTTTTTATATATATATGAACATGTTTAGAATTAGAAGTCTGTTAGTTTTAAAAATGCTAATATTTCATGTCTTTCTTTTTATAAAATTTTTTTAATGAATTATTTTTGTTTATGTGTGATGTTTTGATGACGAAATATAATAAAAAGATATTAATTCAGTAAATTAAATTTGAAAGTGGATAAATTGATAAAACATAAATCGAGTAAACATTTATTTGGAAGGAAATAAATAAATAAATTCAAAGAAGATAAAAGTAGATTAAATTATAATTGGTAGTAACACATGATTAAATAATTTGGGAATGTTTAGAAATATTTTTTAACTAAACCTAAATTATTCAAATGTAAATTACAGATAATTTAAAAAAAATAAATTTAAATTAAAATTTATGAAATTAAAAGAAAGATTCAATTATAAATTTGAAATAAAATATGTAAATAATTATTGAAAATTGTTGAACAATAAATAGCACCACATAAATAAAGAGAAGGTAATTAAAACAAGTTTGGTTCAATATTGCATACTTTTGGACGTTATTATATATTTTGTTCATGATAAATAGTTACACGTTGGTTTATGGAGTAGTTAAATGTATTATAGGTTAAAAAAATAATTAACTTTAAATATTAACATTATTAGTAAATATTTCCAATAATTTTAGAATTTTAAATTTGAATTTTGAATAACAATTTTTTTTATATATAATTAAATAAGCAGTAAAATACCGGTACGAGGTAATATTTTATATAAATACAAATCGATGGTTTTTACAAACTTACGACTAAGGGTTAAATTAATTTTCTAATAAACAAACTTCTTAAATAATCCTACAATCATTAAGTTGTGTGATGCTTTTAATAAAATATTCCCCGAGGTATAGTGACTCAAAGGGTTAAATATCAGTAGGTTAGGTTTTTAAAACCAAAGCCCAGTGACTGGTTTTTAGGTTTTTGGCAAGCAGCGGTACAGGTTCTGGCTCGTGTCAGATCTGCTTGTTTAAAATTTTACCTGCGTCTCCTGTCTACATGTAAGTGTGGATCCAGAGGAAAACAACGGAGGAGTCTAGGTGCGCTGGGTAGATAGACCATTTAATATAGGTAAATGGAGCCCAACGTGGGGCGTGGGTATATTATCGTGGTAAAATCAAAGGTAGTTATCATGCCCTAACCCCAAAGGTACCATACGAGTTCCGTTAATACTCACTCGTTAAACATCGGTCTCTAAATTAAAAAAGCCATAGCTCATTGTAACAGGATATTTAAGGAATTAAAAATAAAAATAATAAGAATATAGAAATTCATAAAAAAAAACTAAGTAAGAAGTGCTAGGCATAAATAGATATAGAATAGAAGAAA